>OX337244.1:61230395-61592310 GCA_946965025.1 Blera fallax
TAAAGGCAAATTACTCTCGGACGTTTGTAAGAGATTCGCGAGAGGACCGTGAAAAACTTTTTGGTGTTTTTTGGGATTCGAACGTTGAACCACCCTGTATGCAGGTGGAGTTGTAAAGGTTGTCAGACCAGCTTTAAGTTGAACATGATAGGAGTTACTATGCCACACAGTCCTAGATTTCGGAAAACAAGGAAATCGCTGGAAAACTTGGTCTTTCACTACACTAAGCTCATGAACCTGAATAACAGAGAGGGATTGGTTACGTCTAGTATTTTCTCTGATTGTCCAGGCTTAAACAACTAAGAAACAAATCTGTTTTTCCCCGGTTCTCTTGAACGTTTTTGTTTTGGGAAAATCCTAGACCTCGCTCGACATACACAATATTTCTCGAATCGTAGAAATTACCTCCGTTGACAGATTTTGATTTAGTAAATTCCGAGTAGAACTCCTAAAGCTGAGGATCTTGTAGCTTTGTTAGTCAGACCAAGGACAGGTTGATATTAAATGACGACTTCCCTGGATTACATAATAGGATTAGTTTCAGTTGAACTTTGTCTTGGCGGACACCCTATTGACGTCCTTTGTCTAAACATTAAGTTTATATACATACATATGTTTAGTGGCGCCTACGGTGTATTGGTGGTGTGCTTGTTTGTTATGCCCTGCCGGGACAGCTACAATCCCCGTAGAACATAAAAATAGGCGAATAAATTATAAGTTGTTAGAACCATTACACTAAAAAGGTATTACTCCTTAGGCTCTCATTGGATAGTCTTAAACTACTGGATCGCAAACTATAACAAAAACGTAGAAGTATCTAGAACGGCAGATAAGAGTCAGCAATTCAATGGCTCCTCATTTATGTAAGCTGCAAAACTCGAGAGTCTAGTGCTACAGGCATTATTCCTGCAGGCATTACACCTAACACAGGAGGACCAGAACATTGTCGAAGACTGATTTCTGAGCAATGCTCTTTCTTCATAGAGGCTAGTGGTGTAAAAAAAGTATTCATTCGGTACAATGTATTCGTTACTACCATGTACTCATTCGTATTCGTTACTACCATGTACTCATTCGTACTCGTTACCTGCAAAGTTATCAGATACGTATTTGCTTACTCATTCTGTTTGCACTACCCAACACATTTCAGGGGATTCTTATTCGCCACAGATATATATTCGAATACCCGTTTTCTCTTGCACTACCAACAAGAATTATTTTAAGAGATTTTCTTACTCGCTCTACACCAATACTATAATCGTATAAAATTGTCCTTTGTAAAATATGTCAACAAAACAATATCACCTCACAAGGAGGCGGACAAATTATACACACGGACACGCAATATGTTTTGTTTACCTTCAAGCAAACACAAGGCTTGGCAAAAGTGAAAAGAGAAATCTGTTTCTAATGAATTATATTTGTTAGAGCAGGATACAATATTGAGGGAAACAAGGCAAGTGATTACTTTTGTATTCGGTTCGTAGAAAAGAGACAGAATTGTATTTGCATAGTTTCCAAAGTATTCTATAGGTGGTACTCGCGAGTATTAAGTATTCGTTACTTTTATCCGAGTACTTATAAAAAAATAACGAATGAGTACGAGTAGTCAAATGTATTCACATTTTACATCACTAATAGAGGCTATCGACAATATGAGTCCCATCGCCAAATTCGGCAGAAGTCATGAAGTGTATTTCCCTGGGTCATTTGGAAAAATCGAGATGATATCTTTAGTATTTCAAGAATGTTTTCTATACTAACGGTTTTAGTACCATAAGTGGAACTCGTACTGGAGGATTTTTGGACGATTCTATAGCGATCTTAGGAAAATACGGCCTTGCGAGCCAGATTTAGCATGAGCAATCTCCCTACCAGCGATGCACTTCTGACCAGTAACCTAAGTGAGTGATAGAGTTTTATGTGCAGCAAACTGCTTGAAGGTAATTCCAATTCCAGTTTTGACTCAAACCTACATGACGGCATTTAGAGCTAATGAAATGTTCATGATTGATCTTCAATTCATTTTGCAATCTCATTTTCTTTCATTTCAAGGCTGTGATATAGAAAATGTCTCGAATTTCTTCATGCTTAAAATTCGAGACATTTGACCGCGCTTTCCTATAAAATTTATTTAAAAGATAGAGTCCCTAGCAAGGTGATCGAAGATAAAAGTTTACCTGAGACTTGGTGGCATGTATAGCAGCAGCAGTCCATAGGATCTCACGAGGCAAATATAACAACCATAGGGAGTAAGTTCTAAAAGTTTGCATCGCTATCAGTTGAGCTTGTTTGCAATATTAAAACTTAAAAGCGGTTGGGTTAACATTAATTGCGTACAGCAGCCTTGGTGATCGAAACCATAACACACTTCCCAACTATGCGAAGTACCTTCTCGTACTTGCGATCCACGATTGTGAAAACAGCAAGCATAACTAAAAAAATGTTCCCCGATGCCCTATTATTCACCGGTTAACATTAAATTCCTAATCGTTGCCATACGTCACAATAAAAGCAACACGTGCCACTTTGGTAAGGTACCTCAAATTCCGGTTTTATTTCCTAGTAAAGCCATTTTTCACACGACATCTCAAGAGCGAAATTGAGTAAATTGTCATCAAGCATTGTACCGCCCGTTATTTATGATTTATGATTTCATGGCTCATGAAGCTCCATATCGATGACTCAACATTCCAACGCAAAATATTTCATCAATTTTAATATCTAACGAAAAATTCACGCCATTCAACAGCACTTCCACTTATCGATCCGCCACGCCGCGTCGCGCTGCCTCCTCAAAAACCTTACATTCAAATTGCGGAAAATCTCAAGTCACATTTCCCACCACTCCAGCTGCAAGGAAATTTCCATTTAAATACCAGCGCAAATAATTGTCGTGTATACACATATTCATATCTATTGAATTTTCGAGGTCAACTCAATTTTGTGCCACACACAATGGAGTGAGGGCTAAAGAAACAACATTACAGCACATAAATCACTTAAGTCACTCCCCACACCATGACACCATACCAAATGATCTCCTCATGAAGCCCTTGCCCCCACCACAAAGACACCATTCCTTCATCCACTCTCTTCATCAAAATCTTTAAATGAATTTAACTCGAACAGAGGGGAGGAAACAAAGATCCCCAAATGCTCTTTCACTTATTCACGTAAACGCAATTGAATCACCTCAAAGGCAGGAACAGGAGCCCCTGTTTGGCAGACACGCATATCGAATGACACAGAACTCATCATATCGAGGGGCTGGTATGCCGAGAAGCACATGGTATATCCACCCCCAAAACACACGCATATCAATCACTTAGCGGCTACATAAAAATTTCACTCAAATGCGACAATCACTATCGATACATCTAGGTAGTATCCACCCCCCGATGATTGAATGGGAGAGGATGTACAAGCAGATCCTTTTTAATATTTCGTTTTCTTTTCATCCATGCCTATGTAGTGTCGTCATCGTTCGCCCCATTCAGAGCTGTTCGTTATTGGAAATTCAAATTCTATTCGATACTTCGGGTGATGTGATTTTGTTTATGAGTTCCGGGGGGTCAGGTGCGGCAGAACGGTTGGTTAAGGCGTTCGGTCTCGGCAAATTATTTCAGTTGCCGTTCAATTTTCCCCTAACAAAATTTTATGCTGCCGATAAATTGACACAGATTTCTTGAAGTTGTCCCCGATATTGAGCTGGAGCTGCCAATTGAAAAGTATGCGCTCAGGAAAAAGGAATTTTTCGGGAAAGCGATTTCAAACAGAACGAAAATGTACCTCGAATCGTGAAACGATGATGTTCATGATTTTTGTTAGCACTTGCCTTCGTCACTTATGTAGGCTAAAGTGTGACCAGCAAGAAAGTCCTTGATTTAGATGCTTTGCTACATTTTACTTAAGTCAGTGATCCATTAAGTGGCACATGCTCACAATTGCATGCTTTTGATGACTTTAACTCTAAATTTTTAACAAAATTTTGACAAAAACAGACATTTTTGTTGACGGTTTTGCATGACTTAGTATGTCATATCCTTATAAATCTAAAATCAGCTACGCAAAATGGAAACTTACAAGCGCTCAGAACTGCAGGCGTACGCAAAAGTAACAGAAAAAGAGCTCTCCAAATCAGATTAACGATGAAAATAATTTTATCTAATCTTAACAGGACTACATATGTATGTGTATAAAGTGATTAATTCTGGAGCGGCAAAATTTCTGCAAAGGAGAACGAGACAGGGCAGAAGAGAAACTTGGTTCGATCCGTCCGTGGGTGAAAAAGTAAAAAAAATTTTATCCAAAAATCCAAATGGACAATATATGATCTGACCTAGTGAAATGATTATAATTACTTTCATATTTAAGCGTTCCCGAAGGGAAATAGTCCCTGTCTGAGACAGAATATCCTTTCATCCTCTCTGATCTCAGGCACGTTGATTCCAGTATCTGGCATCTGCGACAACGCTGACAGAGGTTCGTTTGCATTCTTCAAAGTTATTGCACCCTTGAACACACATCAATTGCACCGGAAAATAAATCCTGCTTCCAAATTTTTATAAATCCCGAGATACGAGCAAAAGTAGTAAAATCACAGTATCGTCGCCTTTTCCACACCAGCACGTTGTACAGGGCATTAAACCTGGCAGATTGAGATGTTTTGCAAAAGCATAGTGCCCCGTTAGGTCGCCAATCAGGATGGAATTATTTGTTCAGATAAAAGCGACTTTTAAAACCTATTTTCTTCCGTTTACGTAAGGTGGTTTTATTTCTCTAAGACGTTGATCAGAGCCGTATCGTATCATTTTTTTTGCCTGTCATGTCATCGAGTTCTGAATCTAACACAAAAGACTTTCCTTTCAAAGCATACTGTAGTATCCTTGAAATCTCCATTTTCTGAATATTTTCTTTTTTCAACTATAAACAGATTTTCTTTTGCAATTTTTCAAATCCTTCGATCTCTATACCTTAGGTTGCAGAGACTCTATTATCCTGCAACTCAACCGTGCTTATGGGGATGTTTTCAAAGACGATATTGTGTGTTAAAGCAAGTGAAACGCGTGTGTATTTCTGTGTATGGAGAGTGACTATTCCACCCCAAGTGACAATATCTAACTTTGTTCTGCCACTCGTTACCGATGAGGGTGATTTTTATGGAGCATATTTATCGAATAAAGTCTACCAAAGGTAGACAGATATCTAAGAGAAAATTATGTTTTGTGTTCGAATTTCAATTGACTTTGAATAACATTCGTCGATTCGACGGGAAATTTAAGAAAAAAATTTCAAGGAACGTAATCGTATCGCATATGAATGTTAGAGTTTCCTTGGAATATGGAGCTCGTTGTGCTTTTCTTCCTTTCTTCTCAATAATTTCAATGAATAACGACAATTGTCAGATATACGCTCATATATCACTTTCGGCAGATACGACTAGAAGCCATAACATTACCATTCCGATTGTAATGAATAATGACAACAAACACGGCGATAATCGACAGCTGATATGCAAGCAATTTGACTTTTTTTTTTTTATGATTTCAGTAAATATAAGCGATTTTCCTTTGTTGGTATCCGTACATGTGTAGGAGTGGAGAAGGCTGTTCTTTTGTAGTTGCAAACTTTACTGTACCTATTTAAGTGATTACTCAATTACTTACATACTAAGGTGGGGCTCCATGTCAGGGGCGGACCTGGGCATCAACCAAAAAACCTCTGGAGCCAGCCCGGTTACGAGCTATTTGTCGCAAGTTGGGCATGTCAAGTTGGTTGAGGACACTCTTCACTTAATGTCGCGACGCCGTCTTCCGAGGTAGATTCCACGAAATTCTGGACTGGAAGGGCTCCATCCGCCCTATATCACTCAACCATCTTAGTTACTGTATATCGACGTCGTTACTTCTACATATGTTCTCACTTAAATTCTTTCAAAGGCTTAGAGCGCAAGCAACGCTTGCCCGCCATTTTGCTCTGAATTCTGCGTTTGAGCTGCCTCCAACTCATTCCCAAAGAGCTTGATGCCTTCTCTGGTTTTACGTTCTTGTGTTGAAAATATTGCTGATCTAGATTTTGGATATCATTCCGAACGCAGCTTTTGACTTCCCGATCCTGCTGCACACATCTACATAGTTCGGAGCCACCGAACCAAGACCACATTTCCTACATATAAAAAGTTGTCTAATTCACCGAATTAATGTCCAGAAAGTTGGGTTGTGCATGGGTGTTAGAAGTGCTTAGGGCTATTGTAGTGTCTGTGTTTATCTTAAGCCCCACTTTTTCCCAGCTTCTAGATTATCGGCCATTTAATTAAGGTCCATTATTTGATGTGAAAGTAGGCCAACATCCTTAGTGTAACCGAGCTCTTTAAGGTAAGATGTCATAGTCCATGGAATTTCATTGTTACCTTCAATGCTGCATGGAGTACATTGCCGATGGCCGCCAAGAACAACTGTGGTTGCAGTATGCACCCCTGGCGTACTCCACTTTGGATTTTAAAATACTTCGACACCTTACTATCATGTAAGATGTAACACTTATTATCCTCGTATGTAGCCTTAAGAATAGCTACGCGTTTTCCTGAAGTGCCTTTCCTGCGTAAGGCTGGCAAGATAGCATCTATATTCAAGTTACCGACGCCTGCTTGCTGCTTCTTCAACCCTTGAGGCAAGTGAATCGATATTTTGACGTTTGTCATGTCTCACATTACGCTGCACTTCCTTCTTTTTCATGCGGTATTGGGCTTCTAACTCGGTTCTCTCTACTGCTGATGTCGCTGCAATGTGAGCCTTGATTGCTGTAAGCTCATCGTTCCGACCCGTTGTCTGCCGATAGCCATGGTGACTTTTCAGCCTTTCACCGACGAAGGTATGTGCTTCAGTTGCAAAAACATTGTTCACTTCATTCTTGTGGTGATCCAGGGTCTCCTCCATTGTGGTGCTGATCGTTTCTGCTTCTAAGGCAAGATGGCCCCAGAATTGTTGACTCACTTGGGGATGCCTGAACCTGTCTATATGGAATCTGGTAATGTTGAGCAAGTTTGAGCGGTTGAGGTTAACATACAATGGTCATGGTATTCTTGTCCGAAGTCAACATCATTGTATACATATGTCACAGAGTTCGGCGTTGTACGTTCTTCTTCAGACGGTGAGTCGGTGCAAAGGAACCAAAGATCACGCGAAGATGTTTTCTCCTAAAGTAAATAAGGGCGTCCTCATCCGATTTTCATAAAGTCTATGACTCTGCGCCTTACAACAGGACTGGGATGATTAGTGTTTTATACAGAGTAAGCTTAAGTAGTTCGAGAAAGGACTTTTTTACTTATTTGCCTTTTTAGCCAATAAAAACAGTGATTGACAAGAGTAATTCTTCGTTCCCCACTGATATTATTTCTGGAGTTTGCCATGGATTCTAAGTAAACAAAGTTTTTCACTATCTCAAAATTGTCTGTCTATCGTGGCATTCCGCCCACGACTCCGATGTTGGTATCGTTTCACTGGTTTCCTTTTACTAAAACCTTTTCTGACATATAACAGTTCGCTGGTGTTCTTATCAACTTTGATGGAACAGGGAACGTTCACCATCGTCATCCTGCATAGGCGGATAAGCTTGGTTGTGGTGTCAGGATTGGACATGGTTCTGTACAACTCGTCTCTATGCACTCAATCATAGGCAATTTCGAAATCGATGAACAGGAGGTGGGATCGATTTTATATTCATACTGCCATACTGCGAACATATTCAATCAACGGTAGTCTTTTCTGGCCTGAAACTGCAATGATAAGGACCAAGCAGATTGTCTATCAGCGGCCTTAGATGTCCACATAATGCGGCAGATATGATTGAGAGGACTTAAATGTACGACTGTAAATGGTGCAGTTCAAACAGTCTCATTTCTACTGGGGACTCAATTACTACTTCAATATTCCGTGGAAAATAGACTCATTAATTAATACTAAGGCCGAGTATAGAACGCAATACAGATATATTTGACAAATACAAATGTCAAATATTAGTGTTACGTATGACACGATATCCATTAAGTACCAGATATTCCATCACCGTTAGTTAATGGTGACGATGATGGGGAGAGATGAAATAAAATAATACTAAGTTAGCAATTTAAGGACAAGTAGGGCAACGTACCATGTGTGGGTTTACGTATACATATACACACATTCGTGTGTACATTAGGGGTTTCAAGGATGGCATAATTGCGTAGGGCGTGAAGGTCAATCTACTTGAGTGATGTTGCTTGGTACAATACGTTGTATTGGGCGTCTGTTTGCTTTGTATCCTATTCAGTTTAATTGATGTGATTTGAATTGAACGGATGGTGATAGTGTTACACACAAAGTGTACGCCTTCATGGTATTTACTTTGAAGGATGTATTTGGCTATGACAGATATATTATGGAATTTACTTTATTCTGGAAAATACTCCAACATGTATCATATTGGAATCCTTAAAGCAATTTATTTCATTTGGTAGTAGCGTTCACATTTTACTATAGGCTCCGTGATTGAATTTCGTATCTTGCCTTAACTTAAAGCAATAAATGGAACGATGCCAACGGTGTGAAACAAGAAGTCATGATGACATTATTATTTACTCTTGGTATTAATAATTATTAAGAGGTTGAGATCCGAGAAAAGCTGATTGGATCAATTTACCGACCAAAAAGTATCCTGCAAACTGAAACTCATGACCATAGACTTTGACTGATATTTATGACTGATTAGAAAGCAGAAAAGTGAAAAGTGAACAGTAGAATATTTAACTCCAGAAGCTCAGAAAACTGTTCATAAAACTTACTCGCAGAAAAAAGTTTAAACCGAATATGGGGCACCTTACCCTGGGCGCCATGAAGAGGTGTTTTTTTTAATTGTGGCTGCGTCCGTCCTGCTTATGTCATGGCCAACTTTATACCAGCAGTCGATGTTATTTCAATGAGATAGGCACACGTTGCTTTCCAATTATTTGAAAGCGAACATTCCAAGGGTTCGGATTCCATGAACAAATCAGAGCAGACGTTTTTGGCGAGCAGGTGTGCAGTTGTGGGCGCATCTAATTCCATGGTTAGTGCATTGAATTTCTGAAAGAACGGTTCGAGCTTCGAATCCCAGAAACCACCAAAAAGTTTTTTCACGTTTCCACTTCTCGCGAATTTCTGACAAACGTCCGAGACTATAAGGGTTGTTTCTTCTAAACAAAGCCTTTCGGATATGGCTCCAAACTGTCGATCCCTTATATTTGTGTCAAAAATATAACACGAATGGTCGCGAGAAGTTTGGTCCTGGATCACATACGGTCCTGTTGTCCCAAGTATTTGTATTTTTTTATATGTGCAAATTTATTGCGTTCAACGCCTACGTTGCCCAAAGTTTTACTTTGTTGCTTAGGGCCAATCTTTGCAGATTATCAACACAGCTTAAAACTGACTTAGATCTGATCGGAGCGTTGACTATACGTGAGTACATGGATGGTGGCACCTTTAATGAGTCAGTACAGTTTGACGCCGGCGCATATTTCCTGCATTTGAGCGGAAAATTTAACTGTGGGGGAATGTAAAGGAAAATCATGGCTGAAATGTCCGAAAAGGGACCCAACAAGGTGGTCTGAATCTCTCAGAATACTTATTTACAGTTTAACCCGCCCGAAGGTGCAGTGCTTTCACCGGGAAATTTTTTCACAGCCGCCTAGATCAAAGAAGAAATGCCTTAAGAAATACCACCGCCCAAATTTCTGCCATCACCAGCCAACCACACATTTTAAGTTTCGTGGTCCATAAACCGCTATCACCCAAAAACTTGCTTATAAGTACCTTCCGACTTGATTAAATGAAAAGACTTTTCCATAGAAAAATAATGGACGCAAACCCTCCCTCTCTACAAAGTTAAACGAAAATTAAAAAGAAATATTCATAAAGAAGAGAACCGTAGAGCTGAGCAAAACAAAATTAATTAACAAAATTTATTCAGCGGCTTCATGCAAAACCCTTTCTCTAATCATAATACAATACGTACTAGTGGCCTAACTCTTAGCCCCCTACTACCTTCCGCCTCCGCTACCACACAATGTAGGGTCCGCTCTTCAAAAGGGTGACCTTTTTTCTGGTCTCTCCTATTAATAAAAAGGTCTCTCACGCGTACGTAATTATATTTTAAACAAAAATGAAAGGATTTTTGCTTCTTCACTTTTTCTGTGTCCCGATCCAATTCCGTTTTTTTTTTAAGATAAAATTTAATTTATTATTATTAATAAGGTAAGACACAGAAGAACCCTTTCAATATGAGGTATGAGGGTGCTCGGAATTTTAATGGCTATGGAAACCGTTTTCATTGCTCGACATGAAATTTTTGTGTAAAGCCAGTTAAAATTAAATATTAGAGTAATTCCCGTTTATAAGGAGAGGTCGCTCGACGAGGATGTTTGGATGTTTTCCTTTTTTTTTTTTTAAGAATGCGGTTTGATTCATCGTGTTCATTATTCTGGAAACATAGATTTTAGAAACCATTGAAAGTTTTTATTGGACTTGGTTGATTTTAATTTTGAAAAAAGGTGTTTAGACCCTATTGACTTTAAGTGCTTGTGTGTGTTTTAAACATGCGGGGAGTAATTGGTTAGAAGTTTAAAACATCAAAAATTAACGCATAAAAAAACGACTCAAACTGGCAAGACTTTCTTAAGAGTATAATATTAACATTTTGACCCTAAAGCTTTTATAAACTAATTAACAGAACATAGTTTTCTAAAATTATAAACTCCCCACCATGCCTCACAAAAGTCAACGACCAGTGGCTCCATTGTTGCACCATCAACAAAGACCCGAAACTACCATTTGGTACACGTAGTAAGCATCTCCGAAAAATAAATACGACTAGTGCAGACATTGGAGAAAGATGACAGAAGCGACACATCTACATGCGTTGCAGCGAGGGAAGAGTACAGAGCCGAAAGGCTAGAGGAAACGAAAGCCCTGCGTAGGAAGAAGAAGTCCCCAGCTTAACGATATCGAGGAGTTATGTGACAGAAACATGATCCGGAATATTTCGCATAAAAGAAACCAAGCAACTGACTGCAGGCTTCAAACCCGAAACACAGGCTCTTCAAGATAGTTGAGGAACCAATGCGCTGTAAATTGTAAATGTATTTACGGAGCATTTCTAGAAGCCAATGAATGCGCTTCAAACAGAGAGAGTGACACTCAAACTCTCCCTCTCAGTTCCGAGCAAGTTGGCGTAGTTATTATGAAGCTAAGAAATACCAAAACCACAGGCCTGGATGGATTACCGCAGTTGGTTTTCTTGAGCGCACCGTTTAAATATTTGGAGGCTATGTTCTGATTAGGAGCATGCATTAGATCAGTAGTAAAGTATGAGAGAACAAAAACATGGCCGACGACTGGAGTATCAGCTCTATATACATCATCAACAAAAAAGGCGATTCTGTGTCTTGTGATAACTATTGAAGCCTATCCGTGTACCACTGGACAATACACAGGTGGTATAAGGAGCAGATAAGAGGTTTCTCTTCGGAATTTTTCGATGCATGTATCTGATTTCGGTACGGAGCTCCTTTGTCAAGCAATCTTTTCAATCTAGTGGTAGGATAGATAGTACTATATGATGTCAACACGGAAGATACTAGCTTTCATAACTCAATCCAGCTGCTGGGATACACAGACGATATCGGCATCATCAGGCTTTCCCATCGAGCAATTGTATGGGCGTTTACTGCAATTGAAACGAATGCTGAATAAATTGGTCTGAAAGTCAATGAGGATAAGACCAAATATTTTCACTCAACACCTGACCTGAAAATATATGGAAGAGCGTACTACGGTCAAAGCTGCCGGTCGGAGCTGCCTCAATAATAGAGAAAGCTGAGCTCAAATCCCAGTACCACACGAAGAGCACAGAAAATCACATTTAAGTTGAAGAGCCTTCTACTGATGACTTGTTCCTAGATTTTAAAGGAATGCGATATGAATTTTAATAGGTGTAAATCACTTAAGTCGGATATTGCAGGTCAGCTTTGAACCTTGCTTATCATGAAGAAAAAAGACATGCAATGAAGTGTACGTATTCACTTATTTACTGGAGTTTCAATGTGTGAAGAGTTTCTGCTTGAGACAGCTTTCATTTATCAATAACGTAATGTCCTAGCAAAGCAAGCAGGGGTTAAAGTATAATTCCTTTGTAATTTGTATCTAAGTAGCAGATGTAGAAGCTAAAAATTGTCTTCTACTACCCCACGCTCGCGGTCAAAACCAATGTTTGGCGACGATCTCAGCCCATGGCAAGCCCTTTCCATATCCATTGGAAGAGGATCATACACTGCATTGTGAGAAATTGCTTTAGGTCTACTCAAATGTCAGACCCTTCAAAGAAAACCACAATTCCAAAGCTCATACTAAAATGACCTCGATGCAGGTATAACTGCATATGTATGTTAGTATGCTAGATATTTCTGAGGCATTTATGAAATTATTTTAGTCTTGCGGTTCATCCACGTTCGTCAAATTATTTAATTTATAAAAGGAATTTGATCTGTTTTTGAACTGCATCTCAGTAACATCCAGAATTTAATGTCCTTTGGTACATACTTCGAGTGTACATAGATAGTTCCAGGAAGGAACTACGCTTTTGGTAAACAATGGCCCCTTCCTAAGCACGTGCACCGACAGAATGTGCATAATCAAGTATGTATGTACGTACGAGTATCCCTTATTGCCATGACAATGCCTTAGTAATCCTTTAAAATATATACGCATGAATCTTGCTTCTTGTTAGACCACTAGTCAAAGAAATTACTGGTTTCAATTACAACATGCTTGAGATTACTTTGATTTTCATTTTTGTCTATTTTTTTCATACAACCTCCTTTTAATTGCCCTACAGCAATATGATTAGACCGAAAGCCAAAGTCATGTGCAATACTATGTGTCCTGACTCACATATGTAGGTATAATACAACATAAATTGTCTTTGTACACTTCTAGCCATAAGGAAATTTATGTAAAAATTCCATTGCAATGTTTAACAAGTACATACCTACATGAGTGTGTTCTGGTTATGAGTTTTCGGTACGTGTATGTATGTATACGGCTTAGAGAGGTTACGTCCTTATATCCTTACTGACTTTGTCAATGCTTCGGGCTATAAATCTCTTGCATAAGGAATGTCTCCTTTAAGCTATTGCATGTTATTCGATTATAATTATTACATTGTGCACAGAAGATATTTTTGTAGCCAAAAGCGATTTGTGGCATGCAATTTCAGATAAAAGGGGATACTGTTTATGATATGTTGTTGTGAGTGATAGTTGAGGGGCATGCAGCTGGCATTTCTAATAATAGAAGGGAAACAATTTCCCTCTTTGGACAGAATAAGACAAAAAGGAGCAAATTGGATTTCTTAAATTTATAGATGTGATTCGTCATATGGCGGCGTATTTTCACAGCAATTTAAAATCATTTTTGTCAAGACTATGCGAACGAATTTTGATAAAATTCAATGAGCGAAATGAATAATGTGTATGTTCTATAACCTGGAAATGCAATAAGTCGTATCAACAGTAAGAGATACCGGCTTCTGGAAGTTAGTCCGAACAGTTTCAGCTTAATCCAGGCACCAAGGGGAGGCTCTATGCTATATAATTCCTTCAATTGTTCCACAATTGGAGCCCTGGCAGGATACTTTCTGATAGGTAAATGGTTAGCAGACTAGGTGTACCCCTTAAGGATTTCTGTGGATGTTTCTGAGGCGCAAAGGAGAAGAGGACGACAACATACCTTCTGGGCAAATGTTCTGCGCTATTCGAACTAACAAGAATCATCTGGATAACCAATCAGGTCTGGACATCTATCTGTAAGATCAGAAGTCTTAAATTTAAGGTCAAAGTAGTACGGGAGGGGTCCGACACCTCTTTAATTGTATCACAATGGCCCTAACCTTTGCTGTAAGTAAGTTGGATCAGTCATCTAACTTTTTCTATCATCATAAACTTAGTGATGGTTTTTAGCATTGATGTTAAAAAAATTTTATCAGAAAAAAAAAAGAAATTTAATTTTAGGTCATCAGGTTTCAATTAGTTTTTTCTCCGGGGGTGCTTCCTGCCCCTAAAAGTCCTTACAAAAAAAAACAAAACACATCTACAGATAGTGGAAGTGTTAGTGGAACCCCAAGGATTCACAAGAATCAAACGCTACAAGAAGTACCTTTTAGCAAATTCTTATGAAATATATATGTACATACATACATATACATATGTACATATACAGGGTGACCCAGTTATTAGGTATAATCCTTTAACTGAAGGAATTTCTGAAGTCCCGGCGAACAAAAAATCGTGTGGCAGAGGGGTCTATTTTCAAGCCATTTCAAGTTATAGCCCGTCGAAGTGGGACACCTCCGATATTGAGGTACAGCCAATTTAAATGGTATAACCTCTGAATTTTTTTAGCTACAAAAACAGTTTCGTACCTTTTGAAGAGACAATTTAGTAGCGCATAAGTAATGTTAAAACCTGGGGTAATTTTATGCACCTAGATGTATTTGACAGTATTCACTCGAAGACCTTGAGAGAAAAATTAGGGAGCCACTGCTCACTACTCGAAAGACCATCACATTTGCATCGAACTAAGTGTGCTTAGCACGGGGGATATTCGAGGGCTCTGTACACAGCGGTCTGTCGTTGCTTCTATTGACATTTTGATTCTGGTAGGCATATTTATTATTAGAAAAAATCCAAAGAAGCCCCGGATTTTCGGATTTTTAAATTTTGTTGAGAAGTCGCTTTCATCGGGGGCACACGCTGCTTTTCCATTTAATCACTAGTCACTTCCCATGGCAAACGAATTATATCGGAGGTTTTCATAAACTATACTGGAAATTGGTCGTTCGGACATTTGAAAGTTCCTTCCCATCGATGCCGTTTGAACGCCGCTTTAGAAATATCCAGTCATCCTTAACCATATTCGACACCCGCATTTAAACAATTCTCTATGATCGTCTGGCCTTCAGAAAGATTTCCTCCCGATCAATACTGAACAATTTGATCTATGCCCATAATAATCATTGTTTGCGTGTTGTGGTGTTTGGAAATCTTTAAATCTGCAGTTGGTAATTCCTCGGCCTTAGAATCCTTTTGTACTTACAACAGTATCCTTTGAGAAAGAGTGGTATGTGCAGATTGACATTAAGCTCCGCTCAAGCAGTAAAAGGCTACGAAAGTTTTGTTTCAGAAGTGAACTAAGTCTCTCTGCTATCAGAGCTAGTTTATGCGTGTGTAAAACATCAGGCGAAGTATTTGGAAAATTTTAATTCTAATTATTTTTTTGAAGAGCATACCATTTAAAGCCCACTTTCATCATTAGTATGTTAAGACATCCAGAAATTCATGTCCCTCATAAATGTTATAGCATTTTCCCACGGACATGCACCTTTATCTGATTATTAATAAATTATTTCATCACTATTTTTGACTCCTTATTATTTTCTTACAAGGTAAAAACTTCATCTTACTGCATATTCAGAGGGAAGGAACAAAAAAAATAAAAAAATAGAGAAGGCACCTTAAAAATTGCACACAATAAACAAGGAAATAGTTGCTCAAGTATTTCAGTGCAAAGTCATGATGAGAATTTCCTGTACTCATTTATTATTCCCTCCATTCTGGCCACCATGCTCTACTATTCATTGTGTGGCGGGAGGAAGTGTAAGGAAATTTTGAAATTGAAAAATTGCAGCTGCATAGCTGATGTCCATAATAATGAGGAAACTTGTATTTAAGGAATTCGCAATGGAGAACAACAAGTATTTCGCAACATCGTTAGATGTGGGAATTTAATTAAAAGCAACGCGAAATGCAATGCTCGAAGGAATAATACGTTGTGGTTAACGGTTTTTTCCGTTTTATATAAACAAATTTCCATTTGAGACATTCCTAAAAAGAAGTTAGTATTACAGTCCCTCCCAGAGGGATTGTGTTACATGTTTTTTTTTTTAATTTATAGCTCAAATAAAGTTTACCCTTGTTAACCAGCAGAAAATTGTAAATGGTGGTTCTCGAAAATAGGGAGCAGCTATAAGTTGAAATATTTTTGTACATAGCAACATGAAATTGCATTTCTCTGATAGTACATATAAAAACAGTAGAAAGCTACATTGCACTATAAATTTCATAAATAGATGGTAAACGTGTTGTTGTATCGACATAGAAAGTTTGCAGATGGCAAATGGCACATAGGAAATTTCTAACGTTCCCGGAATGAGATAGAGATTGTATACATTTATTTTTCAATACATAGTCCTTAAACATGACTACAATTTTTAGATCTATAGATTAATTTTTCTAAGTCTTCTAACCGGAAACTGCACGGTAGGCAGGCAGCCATGCTCAAAGAAAGGGGATGCCCCTCTATTACGACTTCTGCAAAAGTTGCAGAGACGAGAAGGAAGAAGAATCAATCCCTCACTTCATGTGGACATGTCCTGCACTTGCTAACATTAGGAAAGGTAACCTAGGTCATTGCTATTTCGGTTGTTTCAATGATCTTAATAACGCCTCTACGGCTAACATAAATAATATCATAAAAAAAGCAATTGGTTTCATGAGTGGACAGAGTGACCCACCTGCCCCTACCTTGTGGCCCCACTTTGGTCTAAGTGTACCCCATCGAGGGCCACATCAACCAACCAACCAAGATTGACTATAACTAGAAGTAGCATCTTCCGAGTGGTGCTGCTAAATAAAGAGAAAGACCCTCTACAGCTCTCCTAGTAAACCATAATACACACCACCCTGCGGCGCCATCTAGGACATTGCGAATTGAAGATGACGAATAGCACCACCTGCGCCACTAAACAGGATATATGCTGGTTAATCTGTGCCGTAACGACTCGCAACGGAAAAAAATCTGCTTGCTGCGAAAAGAAAGCAAACCTCTCGGATAGGGACGCATACTTTGTTTCGACTTTTGTCTGTTGAATACGGGACAGAATTGAATTCTTGATTGTAAAAGCCACCCTCGACTCATGAGAAAAAATTCTTATAACTTGAGCGAGAATTCATGCGGTGTAAGTCGGACTTCTTGGACTGACGTGGTGGGACGCCATCACCAACTGGGAACGGCTGGTCACATAAGGCTCTCATATCTTCAAAACCTAATGGTGATCGGATACTGACGGTAATATACCATAGTGGAGTAAGAAATTTCATCACTATTCACCGACAGAAATCACCACTAAGGAAATAAAGGATAATCTTTACAGTCAACTAGGTGTCGCTTACAACTTAACGCATTATGTTGATATGGTAAGAGAATGTAAAATTCTGGCGCCAAGGTACGAATTGATAATACTGCATTCAAAAATGTTATGTGAGCTCACAGCCTTGAAGTTAGAAACGCCAATGGCGAACGATTTGTCGAAAATTCCCACGAACAGTAACAGGAATCAATTTGAAATCAACTTACCTTTAAAATGCTCATTTATAGTTACCTACACTGATTCATCATCATCAGTATGCTTTCCACGTAAGTCTTTCTTGGTATTCGGGAGCAAGTTTCAATCACCAGGTGCAACAGTAGGAGTGTTAGGTGGATGAGCTAATTTCTGGAAGCCACATTACTTCATTGCAGGCATAGTAATTTCAGCCTTTTGAACTAGTGCGTTGTCATACAGTAAGAGCACGCCTTTTGTCAGTCTTCCCCTCAAAATGCTATTACAGGCAAATAGAATACACTAATTCTAATTTTTAACCAGGAATAGGTCTATTATGATCATACAAGGATCTATGTAAGTATTCCCCAAAAGCTTCGCGCAGAGCCAATTGGAGCTCTTTATGAAACATTGAGATCCGACTTCTTTATAATCGGTGTCCCCTAAATTGTGAAACAACTTTGAATTGAGATGGCTAGGCAATTGTAGTCCTTCGAATTTTTGAAGAAAGGAGGGATCAAAGAGAGAAAAAGACTGCATTAGTGTTGAGCCTAAGTAACAGGTTAACAGAAGCGATAAGCATACCTAGATTCATCTTGTCCCGCAAAGTCGATAAGGTTGTACCCTGTCTGGCAATATTTCTGGCCATGTAATTCCCTGGAATCTCTCTAAACCACAAGTGAGGTGGATGTTGAATTGTTTAGCCATCTCGTTAAGAGAGAGAGACATTCGACAATATGCATAGGTCAGTTCATGAGTTAAGGGTGACGGATTCCAGAGATTTAATCGCGGCTTGGCTGTCAGTAAAAATGATGACCTCCACTAGGAAGACGCTTCAATGAATAGCCCAGCTTGTGTAGAGTTGATAAACCTAGTGGTCAAAATCCGGTTGATCAAGGCGCCAATCGGCATCGTAATTCCAATGTTCGTTAGTGGACTCAATGGCACAACATTCTACTATAAAACACCTACTGTAGCCATAAAAAGTACAAAGGAATACCACAGGGATCTGTACTTAACCCACTGGTGTGGAGCATATCTCCCAAAAAATTATAAGTTTAGAGCTAGAGATTATCCGGAATTTAGAAATAAGGGTCGTACAACAGTGGGTTACTTAGACTAGTTTAGCAATAGCAGATCGAAAAATAGAAGCGATATTCATAACCAGTAGAAAAGGTTAAATTAACATCACGCATTAGGTATCTAAGTCAGGATACGAACCAGATTGTCATTTAAGGAGCACCTTACTTATGTAAGCTACATAGCCGCAAATGCTGGTGCAGCACCCCAAAAGAAAAACAAAAACGCGATGAAAGAAACATCAACATCCATTAACTTCATTTATTTGGCGATCATCTTAAAAGCCGCCGTGTGTTTCCAGATAAAAATATGCCTCGCACAATTTAATTTTATCCAGAAATGAAAATTCTATTTTTTCCGCAATATTTGTCAACATCAACGCCGAGCCCCCTTGACGTTAATACATACATATGTACATACATATGTATAGGTACATCCACAAAATGATTCACCTCTCTGTTTACACGACTTCCTATGTCATCAAAGTCAAGGCGAAATGAAGGTGAAATGAGCTGTTACTTTCACACCCCCATCCCCACCCGAAAGTAAAACCATTATTACAAGCATTATGAAAATATGTGTGGGTAACGATATTTGGAGGTGAAGAACAGACAGTCCTTCTCAGATGTTTACCATGTTGCTGTGGTGTGTAAGTGTAAGTGTAACTGTAGCCGGAACTTACCGCGTGTACTTGGGGGATGCTTGTGCACTGTGAATGCCTAAGAAATGTACATAATTCCACATCAAAAACTCGTACGAAAATATAATTTACGATCCGCATTTTATTGAATTTTTTTACCAGATGAGTCCTTTTATCATTTTCATTTTATTTTTATTTAATTTTTTTTTTCGCCGCTCCTTTGGTGCGTGGTCCTGTTGTCATCACTCGATTTCGCGTGTAATGCAATGTGGGAATCATGTTTCAAGGATTTTTTTTTTGTGAGTGATGGAATGGAATGTGTTTTGTTGCGTAATAACTTCAAAAAAAAAAGAAAGAAGACAACAATGTCCTTCTTATAGGCACACCACAACCAGTGATTGTTGTTCTGTGTACTGGTTGACATTTTTTCACTTTATTTACATTTTTTTGGTGAAATTGTTGGAGTACTCCTGTCAAGGAGTACAATACTTGTGCGCTTGAGAAATAATTTATTCCAGGCATGTTTTCAATTATTTTTTTGGTTTTTTCCTTGAGAGAGAGGGAGCATGGTAGTTATTTATCAGAGACTAACATCGATTATTTAAATTTTTGGGGTTTTCGTTAAACGGAATAAACTTTGCCTTTTCCCCTTGCAATTTTGTAGAATTTCCTTTGAGTGCACGAAAACAAATTAGTATTGGCCGTTAAGGGACTTTATTTTTTTCTGATCGTAAGGGGGTGTCCAAGTCATGAGGAATAAATAAATTCAAATTTAAATTTCATAAATAGGGTATACTAATTTGGCCTCGCTCACTTGAGTAAGCTGGCACTTTGAACTTTGATTGTTGTTAAATTGTTCCGAGGGATGGTTTCGTAGGGGAAGCCCTTTGTGATTCAATGTTAATTAAGAGTCGCTAATTTGTAATGAATAACGTGTAACCGGACTAAAAACGTATGGTTTTGTAAACAGGATCAACGAATTGCATTAGGGAAACATAACATTAATCACCAGCATTGCTTTTGATGTTATCGAGTTTGTCATACGAATATAATTGTGCTCCCTCCAGGGTGGAGGTTTTTTCCTTCGGGGTAACTTCCGCACCACGTAGAAATAATTTAGTTATGAGAGACAAGAGCGTTGGAGAACGACAATCCCATTCAAATAGCAACCCAACCCAGAAGTGCACAAGTGTGCACTTGGAATGTGCGTAAACTGTACGTCACCCAGGGTACCTACTTCTTAAAAACTGGAAACCGTCTTCTCGCAGTACAGAGCAGATATTACTGGAGTTTAGGAGATATGGTCAGGTATATAAAAGGAAAAAGTATTATAGGTTGCGGAGTCGTCATGGGAAACCAGCTCAAGTAAAGTGACATTGCCTTAAAGCCAGTAATTCATCACCTATGGCTGTGATCCACATCGAAGCTTCTTTCTATACCATCAAACTAATACATATGTGAACATGCCTCAACTGACAAGGCTGAAGGTCCTGCAAAGGATAAATTTTATGACCTCCTGGATTTGAGCGGAACCTGTCCGAAGCACGATATTAAAATCGGGCCAATTTTATTGGTGGATTAGTTGGAAAGCACAGCGTCCATGACACCAGGTTACAGCTTCTGACTAATCGACTCTGCATCAGCTCATAATACGGTAATAAGTAGCGCTAGGTTCCCAAGACTACGAGCATACACGGCAACCTGGCTGCCTTTAGGTGGTTGAATCGCTAACTAAATTGATCGTATGCTGATTGATGCGAGGCACGCATCAAATATCTTGAATGTGCATACATTCAGAGAGGCAAATGTCGATATCCACAGTTAGCCAATAGCACTAATATTCAGAGCTCGGTTAACCAACGATAAGAAGCCGCGAATAGCAAATAAGTTGCGCTTAAATACGCGTGGTATCGCTAAACACTCTCCGCTATGCATTCACTTTCTACAAACACTCAGTAAAACCAGTATCGCAACACCATCAAAGAAGAAGCCGACACCACATATGGATACAAACCACGTTCAAGTACAAATCCATGACATGATCATGTTCAAAAATACCGAAAAAGAGGTGGCGGAAGATGCACATGGTAAAGAGCTGCAACGTAAAACAAGGGCAGTGAGAGAAGACTGCCAGATTCGATGATCTACCATTGCTTCTAGCAATTGATGAATACGAATTTGTCTTCAATTAAGGAAGCAAAACCAAGTACATTATATCAACAAACAAAACAGCTTCAACACCAGCTCCACAAATGACACCTTAGTGGAGATTCAACGAAGACTGTCCCGTTGCATTCAGGTGCTTCCATCTTGGTGACAGTTGATATACTTTGAAAATCAAGCTATCTTGACAGTTGACAACTTATACATGGCTCCAAGGGAACTGACCTCTTATTTCCCCAACCCTCCCTGAGATTTAAATAGATATGCTGCAGTGCCTGCAGTGGTGGACAAGAGTTACTGAGGTCACTACAGTTAGAAATCTAGTTCCAGTCCTGTGAACTATCGAAATTTATATGATAAGCAACCAACTCCCACACACTATGCTAACAAGACTACTACCCGATCACAACACGACACAGTTCCTTTAATACTCCCCATGATCCCAATACCTAAACACATAATCTCCACATTACAGAACTAAGTAGAAATGTACTCCTAACAGCTTTATGGAAGAGGAGAACACAACGGGCTCAATGGAGACCTAAGTAAAGAGCGTAAGATCACCCTCTTGAATCAACCAAACAACACCACGAATGAAATCGATAATATTAAAAATATTTTGAGTAAGATCCCCATACTACTAAGGTAAGAGACTCTACCAGCGATTCAGACGAAGAGAACCTAATAATGAACTTCACCACATGTACAAGTCCTGTAGAGCAAAAGAAATATTTCGCGACTAACTAAAGATACACATGATTATATTGCTTCCCAGGGAAGAGAAACCGACATTTTTATTGCATCGAGAAGAACAATTCTCTCTGGACAATTCTGTATGTTTTTCGAAAAGCTCGCCAATCAGTCGACGCAGTTAAAACTGTGGTCCAGATAGTCCTAAAAGTCATGGTATGTACTACTGACATTGGACGTTAAAACACATTTAACTCAGCCAAATGAAAACACATGCAGAACTCACTCAGAGCAACGACGAAAGTACAGGGGACCACAAAATAACAACAGGAGCCGATGAAACGAAGTAGAGTTAGAAGATAACAGCAGCTCGTGACAGAAATAAAGAAAGGCCCGAAGTGTCAGCAGCACTGGTATGAGGACGATAGACGCATCGCCTTATAAACTCATTGGATGTCTTGGACAAACCATAAGCATGGGTTTTGTCATGTATTAACTAAGTATAATTGTCAAGTATAATACCCGAGCTATATACATACATACATACCTATTAATGTTACATAAATACTTAGCCATAGTCTTTATGCTAGGAGTTAGATTTAAGCAATCAATGTATGTTTCTTTTTTAGTCAGTCAATAAATGAACTTGAACTTGGTCGGTTGTGTGTTTGACTCAATACTTAATAGGTTTAACATTAACCGAAATTCAAACTGGACATGAATACTTTCCGCAATACCTGAATCGTGCCGACATGCAAAGGAACATATTATTTTTAAGTGTGTGCACTTTATCAGCAAAAAAGAAGAAGTTTGAGGAGGGATGGGCCAAGCGCTGACAGCCAAGACTATAATAGAGCTTAGCTGACATCTAAGGGGAGACTGGACTTGCCCTTAAGAGATAACAAAGTCCTGCGCATAACTAGCTTCTCCACACCATACATCCTCTATTAACAAAACAATTCATTTAGAATCAAGCTCCATACAAGCAGATGAGGAGAGAGCACACCTCCCAGCGGTACGCCGCTTTGTGGTTTTTATCGAGCAGAGATAGTACATAATTATGTTCAATGTAAGTTATTAAGATAGTGATTAATCGAAGGTCTTATCCAAACCAAAAGTAAGAAAAAGTTGAGACTACACAATCCACAATCAACTTACATACATACACATACATATGTACATGTATGATACACCAGTGTGAAATTACACGTGTCAGCCGTAATTATTATACTATCTATACACTTATTACGTATTCCACATTTTCAATTCATTTCAAATTCTTCGATAATAAATCAGCTTCCCCTAATCGAAACCATCTCCCAGTTTTCACCTCACATAGGTCTTACAAAAACTTTAACACAATCCTTTGGTTTATATTATCGAAAGAGCATCATAACTAATTCCATGAAGAAAACCCCTTTCGATATCTTTTTTTTTTCAAAATAAATTTCTTACATACTCAAGCATAACACGCGTAAGAGCAAGGGTCATCGATAACACATGCAAAGACATTCATATTCCTGACCCTTATCCAAACGCAGAAAAAAAGGGGAGAAATCATAAAAACCCGCATACAGATTTCCAATTTGAAAAATATTCAAAACCGCAAAAACCACTGAAACTAAACTACTCTCTCGTATTCCCGAATGCCCAAAAGGGTCCAATTGAAATACCAAGAACACACAATCCTTGTAAGCAAATACTCGAAAAAAAGGAAAGAAAAAAAAAAGCGGAAAAGTCCTTAATAAAGAGTCCTCTTTTTTACGCAAAGGATCCCATATCAACCGTATATTTGTTTGTTCTTCACGCACAGCACAAAAAAAAAAAGAGAAAACAAAAAAGGATAAGAAGAAAAATGTGATACTATATCAAGGAATATTTTTGAAGTACAATATCTGCTATTGAAATACTACTCACATTTACATCTAAACGGCCTTGAACTTTGCCCATAAAATCCAGAAAATTATCCTTAAACCAGAGTCATTGGGCCGAAACCGAATTGAAAGCAATTTCCTTTTGCGCCCAATCCACTTAATTTGTACATAAATCCGTTTTATTTTAGGGGGAAGAATAATCGGTACAAGGAATAATTTCATTACAAATCGAATATCGGTTAAGGTGAATAAGTGTATATGTGTGTGCCCACAAGGAGAGCATAGATACAGACACACAATTAATTCGTTGACAACGTGCACGTAGAAAACAATTTAATCACAAGTGACAGAGACCCATGAACTAGAAAGTCAAGTCGACAGAACGTTTGATTACATACTATATATCCTGGAACAAAATCTATGGACTTTTCCACTTGGCTGGATAATTTTAAGTGAAAAATGTGGTTTCGATGCGGATTTAACTTTAATTCTTGCTGAGATATGTATGTATGTACATAATCGTACATACACAGGGGGCTTCATAAATTAAAATCCAATATGTTAGCGATAGCATTCAATAGTACTCGTAGTCCATTTGAACTAATTTCGATTGCATATCATCTGATGACATATGGTAAATAGATACATACGTATGTACATACTTCAGAAATGATAAACCATCGAAATTACTTGAAACTCAATCCCGGTATGAGAAATATATTTTTCCGGTCTTTTGAATTCCATGACACATCGCTATACAATTAGGAGTTGCTTTTTAGCTGAACGGAAACTACGATACATTGCTGACTACCACCACTCAACTGCTTTTCAAAATATCAGCCACTGTCACTAGTCTGTGTATATATTGATTCAATTTGTACGTAGCGTAAGCAGTCACCCATATTTTCAGTGCATTCATTGGTAGAAAATAAAAGTCCGAGTTTTGAAATCAATTATACTCGTATGAGCGCTGTCTTCCATTTCCTTCGGAAAACCAAAATGAGAGATGAATCAATAAACTTCGTCATATAAAGACGTTCTTTACACAAACAACTTCACGACAACCGAAAACAAATCCGTTCGCTGGGATCTGAAAGCATCGTAGACACAATATTGAAAATCAACAATAAGAAGCTTAGGGATAAGAACGGAGCCGGTTTTTTATCAAAATTTTAAATTCATTTAAAAAGCACGTCCACCGATATCTGCAACACCATCTGACAAGAAGGAGACTCTTACATATGCAATGTAAGGTAGAGAATTTGTAAACTAAAAAGTGATTGCAAATTGTCGTTTATTTGGTTTTGTATTTACCATCAAAAGCTAGCTGTTATTCGCTGGGGTTTTACTGAGTGAGAGGTATTGAGTTTTGAACGGTGTTGTTTTAAAAAGTGGCTAGTACTTTTCTGTGCCGCATTTAAGGAAAAGTTTCACAATGTGTCTTTCTTACAACAAAAATAAGTGAACTTCAATTAAAGACAGGGCTAGGCGAGTTAATTCAGGTGATCCCGAGGATAAAGAAAGTCAGTTGATAATTTATAAGAAGGGTATACGTAAAGGTGTCAAGGAGTCTAAAAGGTCACAACGTGCAGGGGATATTAACACCTAAACAAGGTAAGCCAGGCTACACTTCTGCGAAAGGCTACAGACCCATAATTCTATCGTTATTTCTCTTCAAGACAATGTAAAGACTTATCGATATCCACATCAGAAGTAAGTATTGCAACGGCACCCTATGCAAAGCTCAAGATGCAAATTTAAAAGCATCCATCTCTTTATAAAAAGTCCCGGTTGATTTTGTTGCATAAATATTTCCTATGCAGCTAATTTTGTGGTGCCACAATGGACCTCTTCTGGGCTATATGAGTCTGCCTCTTAGTATAGACAGTCGCTCTAACATAACCCAATCGTCTGGTGGAATCCTGCTGCCAAACTGCACTTCAGGCCTTGTGGAGATATCGCTCTCAAAGGACCAGCGCAAAAAAAAATCCTTTAACACTTGCGAGAACATTAATGAAACAAAGTGAAGTCCAAAATGTGAATAAATCTGCCCTAGATTCTTTGAGTATGCAAGGATATAATGCGTCATGGTTAGAATTAGAAAATTTATATGCTAATCTCATCTATTCCGTGCAATCAGAAAATTGACACTATTCGCAAAGTTATTCAAAAGTAGACCCTCTATACAAATAAATGACACATAGAGCCTCTTACGTAATATTTTTGAGCTACTCAGGATAATGAAAATTAGAATCATCTCCGTAGAGAACAAAACAAAGGAAGGGAAACTCTCGAGTCATTAGAATAAAAAGGGTAAACGAATCCTCTGAAGGGAATATCTTTACCGCCGCGCTCTTTGCTAATGTGTTCGTAACATTTGCGTGACATTTGAAAGGAAATCCTTCAATGATATCGGATAAAACGACCCAAACAGAGAACCATATTTCCAGAAAGGTGGGTAAATGAACGGCTTCGAACGGATATCCTAATCTTTGCCTTAATTATCGCATCTCGCCATCTCATCCAGTTTTCCGTTTCCTCTTCCTTCTTGTCTTCCCGTCGTCTCGCCTTTTATACATAAATATTTTACTATCTCGACTGACAAATTCGACCGACAACAGTACTCGTGATAATGGTTCTATAGGGAATACTCGTATAACAAATTAAGAAATTGAGTGAAAGTGTTTCTAATGTCCGCTCCAGCTGTCATTGTCGTTTCCCCTTCGCATTGTTTTCTTTCTCCATCTTATCGTTTGCATTTCATTTTTACAGATTTCCTGTTGGAATGAAAAGAACACAAAACTGAAGAAGTAGCAGTAAGCAAATAGAGACTAGAGAGGTCCCTGCGCCTATCGTGTACCGAGATTAAAATGAAAAATAAAGAGAAACCAGAAGAATAACGACGAGGATAAAATAAACAAAATAAAAAAATGAAATCTCAATCATTGCATATTTAATTTGCACTTTCATTTAGTTTTAGTGGTTGTGTTGCAATTGGAGAGTGAAAGGAAGAGAAGGATTCTCTGATAGATAAGCCAACGTTGAGGGGAGACGAACGCTTCCTTGAGTGTTGCTTGTAATGATGTTGCTGTGTGAATTGGAACGATGAAAGCGAAGAACAAATGGTTTCCTTCCGCTTTAATTTTTTTCTCCTTCTGTGCTTTATTCTTTCTTCGTCCTTGTTTCGTTTTTCTTTTTTTTTTTTTGTATTTTTTTCGGTGTCTTTTGTTCAGTCGTTTGTCCACAAGGGAAATCAGCATTCAAGGACTTTATGATATTCTTTTTATTTCTTCTGCTTGTACAGTTGGTTGGCTGAGGAAGTGCCCTTCTGAGGGATAGGGGGATAATGTTTATGTTTCATTTTCCAAATAACCGAGTAGCTTTTTAAATGGCACGCTAAATATTTGCAGCGTGTTTTTTTTTTTTTCTTTTTATTATTTTATCTCGCATTTCGGGTTTCTCGTAGTTTTGTGCTTTTTTCTTCGCAGGATCAAATGTCACTCTCATTTGTATAATGGTTGTAATCTTTGTGCTTCTATCTAGGGTTACAGTTCTGTTTTGTTGGTCAGAATTTTTTTCTTTCTTTTTTTTGAATTAAAATGCACAGCCATTTGTATTGAAATTTATTGTCACTTTTTCATTAGTGGGACTAATGAAAAGCCATCCAAGAGAGTTAGAAATCTCGTTGCACGATAAAAAATAATTTACTGCGGGTCCAAGAAAATTGAGAAAAAATGAAAAAAGAAATTGGCTTAGCTAGTAGCATACTTGTATATACATACATACATACATACATGCATACATATGTACCTATACATATAATGTATGTACTTCTATGTCATTGTTAGCACGCGGTTTCGAAACCTTTAAATAAACAAAGGGCAGGAGAGAGCTTCTTGATCGCAAAATATTCAACCAAAGCGATCATATCGCTATCGACAACTATCGAGCTGGGCTTGTCGAAACTACGAAGCCCCGGGTTTGACGAAGAATGCCGCTAGATACATCCATACCTGACGCATGGCAACAAACACACAAACTCCTACTTACTTACTTACTTCAGGTGGCACTGCTGTCCGAGCTGCTTCTGCTTCACGCTGCGTTTTTCCGATCATGTTAATATCATCGGCGTATGCGAGTAATTAGGCCTCCGCATAATTGAAAGATTGTATCTCTGGTATTAACGCGTGAGTTTTGAAGGCAGAAGTGAGATGTTAAAGAAGTCGGGTGACAGCGCGTCACCTTGTCTAAATCCTTTTTTGACATCAAATATCTCGGTGGGTTTTTCATCGACCTTGATGGAACAGCGTGCATTTCATATTATCATTCTGAATGAACGGACGATTTTGAGAGATGCCACGGCCAGACAGTGGTCTGTATAACTCATCTCTATAGTCGCTGTCATGCGCGACCTTAAAATCGATGAAAAGGTGGTAGGAAACGATTTGAAGCTCCTGAGTTATTTCAAAGATTTCTCATAGTCTGAATACTTCATCGATGGCCGACTTTCATGGTCTAAAATCGCACTGATATGGACTGATGGGTTATTGACGAGTGTTAACACAACACGGAAGATATCTAAAAAGACTGATGCCTCTGTAGCTGTCGCAGTTAAGAAGGGCTCTTTTTCTTCGTGCTGCATAAATGTATTAAAGCTGAGACATCGGCTTCTGAAAGGGAAGAAAACGGAGGACATGACTTTTGGTCGAATGAGAGTATGCCCGTTGAATGGAATCTCTACAGTGATGAGAGGAGACCTTCTGAACTGCGTGAACTATAGAGGTATAAGCCTTCTCAACATCGCATTGAAGATCTTGTGATTTGATCAACAACTTTATTGGACCCAAGTAATGTAATTATTGCCGAAAATCTTATACTTGAGCTGGTTGTGTTAAAAGTTATTTTATATGCTTAGTAGAGCCCTCTTTGGAACAACTTATGTATAGTAGCTCTATACAAGTTCTGCTGAATGATGCAGAGGAATGTCCTTGCTTTTTTTTAATGAAACATTTTTTGAGTGATCTTTGATCATGTCTGCGCACACGGTGAGTAAAGGAGAATTTATAACGATGTATCAACTCTAGAGAAAGGGAAACAAACTAAGCATGCGTAACTGGAGAAATCTTACAAACAGAACATGCTCCACCCGGACTGTCGTAAGCAAATTATTGTCCTCGTCAGTATTTTAAAGCGACTCATAAAAATTTAAAATAACAATAAATGCGAGTTCAATTAGTGTGCATCCGATCTAAAAACCTGAAGGTTTTTATTATAAGGAAGAAACACTGGTGTATTTTTTATTCGCCGACGGTACAATGTCACTGGTAGACGAAAACGGAATTGAAATTAAAGTTTCAGGCGGATATTGTTACCCCTGTTAAAAAATAAATGAAATACAACGATACCAACATCAAGCATTAACTATAAAACCAACTTAACACAACCCTTATATCCCCACTTAAAGTTAATGAATACTTGGAGTGAATGAGTACTGGAAATATACTAGCGATGCATGTACATACATACATAAGCCAATGATGGCATTGACTTTAATCCAATTGTGCTGAGAGGCTTAAAATTGTAAAATCAAAGCGGATCTAAAAATATAACAAAAACAAAACCTACTGTAGGAACGGGGCTAAAAAAAAAACATTGCTTTCAAATTCCACCTCGTAAGGAAAATATTTAGAAAAAACAGGCTACTAAATGAACACCGGGAGGACTTCTTGTACAAAACTCCATCCATACAACCGTGAGCTCTACAAGCTGTATAAAAATGTATATCATAGAACCAAGTTCCCGTGTTCCGTCACATCGGCATGCGATCTTTCAAATAGAGAACAAAAGAAAACAAGGATAAATGGCAGTACAACTTACATCACGGAACTCTATTTCATTTTGCAATGAGCGAGCTCATTAAAACAAAAAAAAAAAAAAAAAAACAAATGAAAAATATGACTTCACTTCTCAAATTACAACACATTACTTACATATATATTTTCTTGCTGAAGGGTAAAAAAATTCCTTCAAATCCTTGAGCATCCTGTAAATTACTTTTTAAATAGAACACAACACCAGGTCGTAGAAATATTATTACTCTGCACGTACTCATCAATCATTATAATTCACATTTAAGTCGCACGAAATTCATTTTCCTGCCAATAAACTCACACACACGCACACCCACAGACAGGATCAAGCCGCACACTCACAATACGCACACGGAACCGCATTTGAATAGAAAAGGAAAATCATTTCTGCCATTCTTCAACGGCCTTCTCATACTCCCGCACTCGCACCACAATGCTGGTATTCATTATGAACAACTTAACATACATTAGGATTCCTCATCATATCACTGCATGGGTGGAAAAAAAGAAGCAAAACACAAAAAAACACGAGAAAATCATTTTGACAGGCTTTCTTGCCTGCCTTGGGGAGGTACACCCCATAAATCGTAATAGAAAATGATTTTCCTCATTTTTTACGGATGGTACTGCTGAATCCGTTCACCCCAACCTACCACCCCTCCCCTCATACAACCAGAGGTTTTGTTAGGCGAAAAAAAATGAGAGAACAAAAGGAATAGAAGTGAAAAAATGCCAGCAAATGTACAAACGTTAACGGTGCTAGGAATAAATGTATTACTCACACTCTCGCTGGCATGGCGTCTTCCATGGCAGGGAGGTTACCGCTACTCCCATAGACAAACAAATCACGCAAAGGACGATACAAATGCCTGTTCAGCGCTACCACCTCATTTCATGATGAATTACAAAAAAAAGAAAATGGGAGAGCAGAAAAAAAGGAGAAAATCTAGCACATACTCCTGCACACGTGTACAAAAGCCTTCGACAAATCTATCTGCTCATGGATGTTGCCAAAAAGTGATTCCTCAAACTTTGGCTATTGTCAATACTAATGTTTTCAAGGAATGATGCAAAACAATTACGAGTAGAGAAGCAACGAAGAATGGTAGTATGGGTGCGGATATGCGCGGTGAACAGAAAATGCCTGAGAGCCACTCAGGTTCTAGGACACCACACAATGGTTTTTGTTTCGTTTATGTGCGGTCGTGTTCGTGAATAGTGTATGCAAGGATTCATAGTTTTTCAGTGGTGATGCATAGAACAAGAGGAGAAAAAAGAAGTTGGTAAAATATTGAGTAGAGGTGTGTAGAAGTGGTTGAGTGTGAAAGAGGCATTCCTTCGCTTCCATTTGGCTAGCGCTCTAGAGGTTTGGGGGGTGGAATAGCAGGGACTCTAAATGGATGCAGCTATTTTCATTTTCATGTTTTTTTTTTAAGTAGTACATATTATAGGTTCGTGCTATCTTAAGGTAGATATTCATTATTGCGCCTTCTTAGAAAATAACTTGTGAGACTTTTCAACGCTTCGAGCAGTCGGTATGTATGTATATTGCTATCAATAGATGCCCAAAAACATTGGACCTGAGTGGTCGCACAGCCCCTTATGTTATATATATATGAATAACCCCTAGATTGGCGATAGAGGTGAAAGCATGGCACCTTATCAGTACGGCGTTGTGTGATTTAGTCCAATTAGAGCTCGCTCATGATAGCTGAATTCATGACAAATCCAAGCATGTCTTTAGGCTGACTGCCAGACATATGTAATATGTATATATCTGTGGCAGAAGGGAAAAACAGCACAAGCCTTCTTATGTCAAAATTGAGTTATCATACAATCAGAGGCTCCAACTCGATTTTATAATCGATTCTAGAAGAGTACAGAAACAAATTTTTTATCATCATCATTTCTGTGTGAAAAACTTTTTTATACTATGGATACTTTTTTTTTGGAAACTCATGACAATCCTTTAAATGACTCTTCTGACAAATTGTAAAAAACGGCTTGTATTGTTTTTCCTTGTTGCCACAGACATTATATCCCCTGCCTCATTGTACCGAACTAGAGAACGTCTCTGAATGCCTGAAGAGTTAAAAATTATATAGCTATTTGGCCGACGATATTGCAAGTCGTACTAGGCAGCAAACACCAGCGCTACACTCACACGAATCATCAAATAATTCGGGAGACCTAAGGTACAGTCGAAGACTACTTTTAGTCAGAATAGTAGCATCCATAATCTTCTACGCTGCACCAATCTGGGTTAGGGCAAAAAGGGCAAATATTACTTCAGTGTACCGAATTCATATCCCGAGAGTGTCCTGCGCATTCCGTACCACCGTACAGCGACGTAGCCTGTGTGGTAACACAAACATCATGGCAGAAAAGTAATAACAACAATACGAACTGAAGCAGGAAGAACGAGAACTATCTGCTTCAATAGGTGAAAACCAGCAGATGCCACTAAAGATGCATAGCGTAGGGGAAATGCTAAGAGCAAGCACGAATAGCCCTTACTGCCCACGATGTGTGAACTGTAACAAAAACGTCGAATAAATATTTCTCCAATGTCCACGATTTTGTGAAGTGAGGGAAACATGTGTACGTATGTAGGTGTGCTACCAAACCCCGAAAGCATAATTGGTGAAATTCTTAAAAGCAAAGAGGCGTGGGATGTGGTTGGTTCAACTTCAAAGGTTCTCGTAGGTAAATTAAGAGCATAGAATGTGTGAAAAAGAGTCCAATCACACAAATCTTAATGACAGTCGTCATTTACTGTAAGGAAAGAGGGTGAAAATGGAGAAGGTCTCAACCGAGTGCTTTGGCGATTAACAGACTCTGCTCGGTTAGCCGGTTTCCTTGAAAGTCTCAAAAATTTGCGGAATTGAGCTCTCGGTAGGACGCTTTTGCTGACAATAAATTCTACTTAGCTTATACATCGTCTGGCGAACAGTTCATGCAGTTTTATAATGTATTTTGACGCATTGATGTAGAATAGTTTTACATCATTAAATGGAAGCTTCGACAGAACACAATCATCACAGAATGGCAGTGGCTGTCAAGGTTCAGACGTGGCTTCTAAAAAAATTAGGAATATAACTCGAGACTATATTTCGGAGTTGACCTATTTACGCCCCTAGATCATGGAGGGGGTAAGAGTAGTGTTCATAACGAAAGCTGCTAAGAGTTCTTATCCATTTCCTCCGGTCCTATGAAAAACCCTGAACAAAATAATCAGCGTCTGTATACGAACAAATTGTAATAAAAATCCAACAGCGAACTGCTTGATTTCTCCTCTTATATAAGATTCTAGTCATAACAGTCAAAGAGACAAATCTTACTAAAAAAATAAAGTAAATGTGGGAGCTTAATTTTTTTACCTGTAATTCCTCCTAAAAGTGTATCTCTCGAGATTAGCTAATTAACTCCAAGTAAACATAAATTCTTCGTATTTAAGAATTTCGACCAGCGATAGCGATTGGAGTCATTCTCAAGAAATCGAAGTCCCTAAGTAGACAATCTCGTCCTCACGGGGCATGTCCCCTGTTGTATCTTTGCTTTGTTGACAGAATTCTCACGTTTGGTTTTGAATGATTTTCAGGAGGCCAATATGTATTGTGTCAGCCGGATCACAGTTCTGCAATTTTCCGTGCCAAGATTAAGAAGAAATTATGCAGGGCTATTATCAGGCGCTTTTACAAAAAACTATGTGGTTCCCCACGTATTGCACGTATTGCTGTGCTGCAAGCTTTTTTGAGTGAATACTACGTCAGTTATAGTACCAAGAAAGCCTGCCATATCATTCTCTTCTTAGTATCCTTTGTATTCGAAAGTTGAAAGATGACTCTTTTAAATACAAATTATGACTTATGAAAATGAATTAGAACACTGCACCTTAATCCCCTTCATAATGTTCTGTAATGTGCATATGCATCTTTCGACTTACCTACCAAATTTTAACGGTAACAATGTACGTAGTCCAATTGCCTTGGGCCAATGAACTTCGCGTATTATCTGAATTGCTACTACATAATAGCCCAAGGATTGCAGCCTCCGATTCAGCAGACTTTTTGGTCTGTCACCATCCGGTCGAGCAGTCCGGTCCAGCGTCCACAGAGGTAACAGTTGGAGAAGCTTTCCACCATCGCTCACATAAAGGTGGTTGAGAAGACGATAGTGAGCCCAATATAATTTTTAAGATTCTTAGCCTTTTCGCCTCCCTCTTTTTCTGTACTGGAAGGGATTTAGTGATCTATCAATCTTTGGCAAATCATGTCTTGTTCTGAACCGTTTGGTTCTATCCGCCACTGAAGTGTATGCAGGAGCTATGACTGCTTAGTCCTGTGACTAAGGGTTTCGCCTCGTATGCTCCTTCTATTCCTCTTCTATGGCATGGTTGTTTAATTTTTCATTACAAAACTTTCAGTCGCAGTCGATAAATTATTATTTATTGTAGAAGTATTATTAGAAGCTGATCATCCGGATTGACCAATTTCACTGTCATAACCTTAGCCGTTGTCTATTCGTTTAAAAGCATAAAGCGGTGTACGTTGGTTCGTAATCCGCCAGGATTCACAGTACTCAACTAGTAGAGAAGAAACTTCCTTCTCCAATAACATAAGACTCTTAAATGATTTGGTCAAAATACCATTGCAAGATGAAGGTAATATGCTAGCACTGAAACCATGGCTGGCCATCTAAGTCTTATAATTGGGCCTGCCTGTCCATTGTCCAGATTAAGGATTTCCAGTAAACTGGTTATCTACCATTCGAACGAACACCGACCTCACAATGCAGTGTATAAACGAAGCCAAAGATAAATCACAGAAGTCGTTGTAAAGTCTACTCATCCTTATAGAGCTTCAAAATCTTTCAAATAATAATAAAAATTGGTATCCATGGTATGTTGTGGAACCTTGCGTCCACTTCAGATTGACATTGGTAGAGCAAGTAGTAAAGCTCAAAATTTGTTGCCCAAGGGCAAATGATACAGAAACGTTTCGTTTATCGGACAAATAATTTCGGTGCTGAACTCCGTATATGCTCAAGAAGGTTTTCCTCCATTATTTATCGAATGCACCAATAGACGTACATATGTCGATAAATCCCTATAGAATGAGATACAAAAGAATAAAAAACCGAAAGAAAAGAAAATACACCATCATTTACTCTTACCAAAGGAAGAATGTACCTTTCGCTTCCCACAGGAAAAGTTAACCCTTTCATTGGTAGTAAAAATAGGGGTTTCTCAACAACATCAACTTTGGTCAGGTTTTTCTTTTCACTTTTTTTTGTTGTTGTTCTTTTAGTCTCCAACTAATGACACTAAATAACAACAAAAAAAAACGAAAGAAAGTATAAAAACATTTTAAATACCCACAAATGGTTGGGGACCGTGAATGTAAAGACCTCCCTGAGATTTTATTCCAGAAGGTAATTTAATTTTAGAGCATAAATCTTTAAGGCTTACTTTGGGTAGTTACTCATGGAGTGGATGGTATGGGTGGTATAAGCTGTACTTTGTACCTTTATGTGAACATATATGTATATGCCTATAGCATAGCAAAGCTTTTGGTATAAAAAGTCTTTAAATTAAAAAAGAAACATGGAAGTAGAGCAAAACTCAGTTGTCCTTGCTTTCGGTATGTTATCCTTCTCTTACTTGCTTTAAATATTTTTGAGTATTTTTAAACTCGAAAATAAAATATGTCATGCGTCTATGCAAACCAGCAGTGATATACGTAAAGCCGAATGTGTGCTTTGGCGACAACCTTAAACTCAAACGGCAACACGGGTCTTCTCTAGATAGCAATATTCATTAAACGAATCCTATGTACATCTAGAAAAAAAAAGGTTCTCTAGATAAAAATACTTGGCGCAGCAGACCGTGTGTGGTCCAGGGCCTAGCTTCTCGCAATCATTCGTGTTATGTGCGTTATATTTTTTCACACAAATAGAAGGAACATATAATTTGGAACCATATCCGAAAGTCAAATTGAGAAGCTTTCTCATGACTGTTATTACTGACGGACGTTTGTGAGACATTCGCGAAAGGTGGGACCGTGAAAAAAACTGTTTAATGGACTCGATCGTCGGACCTCCCGCTCAGCTATCCAGCGCACTAACCACTTGAGACACGGCGCCCACTTTGTTTTATCAAGGGTTCTAAAATTCGAACTCGGCTTCCTTAACAAGATGTCGCATTTAGTCAAATGTTTGACACTGTTGCGCTTATTTTTTTTTCACCAGACTATGTACATATGTACATCAGACAGATATGTAAGAATTTGAGGTATGCAGGGACTTTGTCTACCTAGGCCCCGCTATTAATATAGAAAATAACACCAGTGTTGAGGTCAACCGAAAAACTACTCGTGCCCACCGCTGTTTCTTTGGGCTAAGTAGGCTTTTGAGTAGCAAAGCCTTCATTCGAACAACTTTTGTGACCCTTTATATGTAAGTGGACATCTGTAAGATTAGAAGTCGTATATCCAGGTCGAACTCGTTCCATTCGCCAAATTTTTCACGTCAGCCGAACCTTCGAATCAATCTCATATACATCTGTGAATTAACGAGTTACGAGTACTGGAGGACTCCGACACCTCCTTAATGGTATCACAATGGATTTAATCCTTACTCTAAGAGAGTACAAGCTCTTAGCGGGTGCAGCCATTTAACCTCATCTAGGCAAGAAAAAAAAACAGACCCATTATGGCAACGTAAAAAAAATACGACGTCATCATGATACCAGAAGTATTTAAACAAATCGACTGCACCAGTACCGCTCTCATTAAATTTATTAAATTAAGACCGTCTAATTATAGAGCAATCAACAGCATTGCATTAGCGATGCACACCATTAGGAATCAATACTTCATACATGAAATTGCGCAGCATCTGTGATGCATGCACGGAATCAATGTAACTCCCAGTCAAAGATGAATTTAAATTTCAAAATTAATTTCTTTTCGCCTAACAACCATTCATGTGCGTACTAATCAGCTTATTTGCTAAGGAACAATAGGCAGACTCTGCATTCAATAAATTTGTGGGTAGACTACAATCCCCGACAGATATTACGGATGCTAAACAAGGAAAATTTTATTTTTGAGAAATTGACTTTATGGCTTTGCAGCGTATGAAATTCTTGGTAATGTTCATTAAATTCCCCACCATTACGCCGCCTTATTCAAAAGTGCTATACCCCACCATTATCCCCTGGCTGTCATTATTCTGCGCGCAAACATAAGCACAAAGCACAAAGCAGCAGTTAAATATCTCGAACGCAAATAAGTAAATCGCATTATAAATCAACGGATGTGGTACAATTAATGAAAATGTGCCACCACCATTAGCTGAGCCCAGTCCTTTGGCTTTCAGCAATCTCCCCTGGCAGCGATTTGAGTCACAATGGTTTTCTTGCAAGTCCCAATCTTGGCCGCAAGGAAATGTGTACGCGGAGCGCAAATCCCGGTAATAACAACGCCAAATGGCCGATATATCCACTAATTGCTACTCCGAGTGGAAACTCACAAATTATACGTCGCGTCGTCGAGTGCGAGCGCGCTCTGTAAATTGTTGTTTGCTTGCTGATGACGGAGCTGAGAGCGTTTTCTAGTTGTGGGGGTGCCCTTCCCCCCTGAGCGGCTGGTCGACAAGATGACCTGTATGATGAATCTGGTTACAGCGATTTTCAGCGTATCTTGTTTTTTTTGATTTCTGCTTCTTCTTTGCTTTTTCATTTCGGTTGGTGTTTGCTTTACGTTTGTCTTTTGGTTTGCTTTTTTTGTTTTTCTGCAGTTGGGGTTGGTTAGTTGCCATTAGGGATTAGGGGTAGTTAGTATAATTTCTATTTTGTGTGCTTTTTCTGTTGTCGTTTTTTTTTGTGGGTGCTGGGATGAGATTCATAAGAAATTAGGGACAATTTTCTGCGTTAGTGACTGCAAATATTGTGTCCTAGAGATTCCATGATTGTACAACGCTGGGTAGGCGGACAATTTATTTATGTTCCTGGAGTGAGATGGGCCAGCATTAGTTATTAATTTTTGTTAGTAAAAGCAATGTTAATGGTAACAACAACAACAAAAGCAACACAAACAGTGCAATCAATTACACATGGAGCTGAATTCTCATTAAGATGATTTTTCGGATGATTGGGCGAGGTATTTCAGTTCACCAGTAAGTCATGTTGTGGGGAGACAGACATTCTTGGGATGGAATTTCTGTGCGTGTCGGATGGATTGGATTAATTGATTGTGCTAAAGTATGTACATATGTACATACGAGAATGAACAGGTGTCTGTACTTTAGTTGGGTGACTGATATATGCATGTAGTGAGATAAAGATGGATAAACGAATATCAAGGATAAGATTTGGGGTACTTTAACGATGTAAGATGCAATCGCAATTGATACTAAGCCTTACTGAGCCAAAATTTAGAATTAATCCAAGAGTAAAACTACAGCCATAACCAACTAATGAAACTTCTATAAGTGGATCCTGTCGATTACAGATGATGTCCAACTGCCATAACAGATGTCAAATAGTTAAAAAAATTAAAAACGAATAATTGACTGATGGACGAACTATCGAACGCACTAGATATTCTGAAATCATACCGGTACGATTATGGAACTCAAGACATACATACGTACAAAGTCTTAAGCAAATGGTAGGCTGTTTGAACAGGGATCATTCCCTGACCATTACTTGACGAACTTCCTGAAAAAACTTTGCTTTTTATCGAAACAAAAGTCAATTGGCCCTAGATACTAAAGTTACGAGACCACAGCATGCGTCCTCGTTCATAATCAAAATTGTTGGATCTGGAACGATGACAGTCCACAACAGTTTCAGAAGCTAACTTTGCGGTCAGAAAAACTGTCTATTTGTTCCATGGAAAAAACAAAATATATGCCGTTATGCAGAAAGGGCGCTCTACGGCAAGATGTTTGTTAGAGCACCGCAGTGAATAGCTACAATTTTAATGTGTCCAGGGACTTCATGTACCTAGCTCAGCTCTTAGCATAAATAATGATAAATGTTGACAACTGCTAATTCTTTTGCACAAAAAACAGTTGAGAAGTAATGCCATAATCCCAGTTCATCTCTTCGGCGTAGAGCTATGAACCTGATCAAAGGCATAAAGGAAATCCTTGGCCGATATATTTCTGTAGTAGCCATAGTCTCCCATGAATTGATAAAGTACAGGGAAGTAGATTCAAGGACGAACTTAACGAATTGTACGAAATAAGGCTTTGTCTGTCCACAACTTGGAACCTTTTCCAAAAGGATCTAGGCCTAATCGCTTACAAGATTCAATTGGTGCAAGAATTGAAGCCGTTCGGTCATGGTATGCGTTGGACTTTCGGCATCATCATTTTTCTCTTTAAAAAAAAAAAAAATAGGAAGGAGCTCGCGATACTGAACGATGATCAACGAATATTTTGTTTACAAATTTACTCGACATCGATGTGAACGATGTTTCAACAGATTGGGGCTACGTGTCATACTGCAACCAATACCGATATGTACTTTGATCTATTGGAATTAAAGTTTGGTGACCTGATTTGATGACAAAGATTGTGACCTGAAACTGACTACCAAGAACTTGCGATCTAACGCCGCTCGATTTTTTTTTCTGCAGCTATAAGTGAAATCGCTTGTTTAAAGCAGCACCGATTGAAGCTTTGGAAGACAGCATATAGCGAGTTATTGCGGATATACGGCACCAGATGCTCGAAAAAGTGGTCAAAAGTTGGACCAACAGGATACCCTTTGTAATTGCCAGTTTATCAAACCCCGCCCGTTGAATTTCGAAACATTTTTTTTTTTTTATAATTTGCACGCACTCAAGGGATTATGAATACCCTTTTCCATGTTTTCACACGGTGCGGGCGTTGGAAAGATAGATGGAGACAGAGAAAGAGATTGGTGTAGTGGTTTGAAGGTCAGGTGTATTAGGTTTCACATTAACTCCAGGGGTGGTGTCCAGAATAACTGGGGAGATTTGTTTGTTGTCATTTATTTTTTGCGTTCGCTTCTGATTCACAGTATTTTTTTTCGCAGTCCACCTGATGTCATAAGCACATCAATCATCAACAGAGCGGACAATTTCTCCAGCCATATGACAAACCTACTGCCAGTGTTATGCCTTCGCAGTAGTGTTGTCATAAACTTTCGCAATTGATCGGACTGCCTCTAATCATATAATGCTTGCTGACATCAGGGATTGAACTGTGAACCATTAGCTCGACAAACGATGACGCTACCACTACACCATTGCCACCCCATTGCCTTGGCGACATAAATTGGCAAACAAGATCGTGTGATCTGACCCCGTTGGATTTATTTTCGTAAAGCTATGCTAAAAATCCTGTCTACGCATACTATCATTAAACTTTGGTGCACTTGTAAACCAATTTAATCCGTGAAGTTATGATCGCTATACAGACAGAAATCTACCGAAAAGTCATGGAAAACAAGGTCATTCTTCACTAATCAAGTTGCTTACCATTTTCTTCTGTATTGTGTGAGCTGGACTAGACGCTCACGCTCACAAGACGCTCAGGCAGAAGACAAGATCTTGTGCGCGATGTTGATTTGACTGACTGACTTGAGGTCATCAGGTCTTCCGGCTTTGGTGGACATAAGTCGTCCGGATGGACCGAAACACTCGCTATCATCGTCCATGTTGAACGGTGCACACTGCCCGACACCGTAGCCATTACGGAGTTCTCTAGAACAGTTATCCCCATGCCGCGATGCTCATATGCCAGAAATTATCTTTAAATGTTAAGTGATAAAGAATTCTCTTTCAGATAAAAACATTTTTCTAGATCAAAACCTAATAGCGGGTATTTTTATTTAAATTTATTTTTCGGCCCTCTTAAATAAACACTCTTTACCAAAGTGCATGTGGACAATGTACCTATGGTCTCTAGCTTAAGGGGATGCACAAGTTTTTTTTTTTTTTTTGCGTGTAGCTGGATGAAAATAGACATCGCATGCGGGCTTTGCGATAGTGTGGGACTTGACCCACCCACTAAAAACACCCGGAGAAAGCATGGTGTTACCATCCTTCTCCTAGTTATTTTTCTCCTAGTTAACTAGTTCGAATGGTTTTATTTTTTGTAATCTTCTAACTAGATTGTTATTATCAAGTAGTTCGACTACCTCTAAATTAGTATGGTTGCGAAGCCTACCTACATGTCTTCTTGCGACCTTCCTGCAGTATCGTCTGCAAATGTGGCAACAGTAGTTTCGTCATTTTGTGGTAGGTCGTTCGTGTATAGGAGGAACAGCACAGGCCCTAACACACTACCTTGCGGTACTCCAGATTTTATACATTTTAATGCGGAGTATCATTTTCTTGCTTAATTCTATATAATGGCTGCTTTATACATATATGACTCTAGTGTTTCTGAGTATTGTCTTGGAAAATATTTTTTCAGTTTTATCCCTTGTGCCAGAATTTATCAAAAGCCTGTGTTACATCAAGGAAGATGGTAGAGCATAGCTATTTGTTTTTCTTCTAAGGCTTTTTCTATTTTGCCAGTTAATCCGTGGACCTGATCTATAGTGGAGTACCTATTTCTGAATCCAAATTGATGGTCTGGTATCAGTGCCTTTTCTTCTATAATCGGATGGAGTCGTTCCAGAAGAATTTTTTTTTCGAAGAGCTTTGACAGTATTGGCAGCAATGAAATCGGACGATATGAGGTATTATCACTGGGTAATTTTCCCGGCTTTGGTACCATAATAACATCCGCTATCTTCCACATGGCGTGGAACATATCTTAGTCTGAATGCTGCATTTATTATCTGTGGTATTTTTTTCATACTTTTTCTAGCCAGTTTTTTCAGAATTTCACCCGTGATTAAATCAAATCTCGGGGCTTTTTTCGGGTTGTTCTTCTCTTTCATTTCTGTGGCTATTTCCTTAGATGTTACTGCTGGGATTAACCTCTCATCTTCGCACATTTCTTCCGTTTGTTGGAGATAATCATTATCTTCATATGGCTGAAAGACGCTTTCAAGATGTTCAGCAAATAAATCGGCCTTTTGTTTGTTTGTTTTCGCCCAGTTTCCACTGCTGCTTTTAACTGGCGGAATGTACGCCGTTGGTCTTTTCATTTTTTTTTGTAGCTTTGCACAGTGAGAGTATTCTGTTTGTTACATCGTTTGTCAGATATGTAAGGTATCTTTCCACCGACGCATTTTTCAATTCTGTGATCTTTTTTCTTAGCGTATTGTTTAAACTATTAAGCCTATTTGTATCACTTGGCGCTCTCGACAATTGCCAGCGTTTACGAGCTCTCCTCTTTTCAGATATTATGTCGCATATTTCTTTGGGATATACGTTTCTTTTTACTTTAATATTTGATTCAGGCGTTGCAGCCCAAGCAGCCTTTTGTATACTTAGGGTGAAAGTATGTACTTCACTTGTTGTACTTCGATTGTTGTACTTAGTTCGATGCATTCCTCCAGCAGGTATCTGAAATATATCCAGTCAGTTAGCTTGTTCACTAGACATGGGTTGTGTTCCTTCATAATAATTTCATTACCAAGTGTAAGCAGCACAGATGAGTGATCTGAGTCAAGATCTGGCCCTTCCTGCACTTGGGTAGTATTTGAGGAGATATTCTTAGTTATAAAGCAGTCGACAACAACAGCTTATAGCTGGGAGAACAATATGCCGCTGCTACCGTTATCTGGCCGCTGCTTGTTTTTAGATTTACGAATTTGGCTTGTATTTCACACGACTGATATTCTTCATCTTCATCGTGGCTAACACCTTCATTAATTATAACTGCAGCCCCCCCTCTTGCTGTAAAGTGAGGATGTGGGGTATGGTATGTCTTGTATCCGCGCAGTTTATATTTTGTTCCAATTTTGAAGTGTGTCTCAGAGACTAGACATATGTCAATTTTGTTTATATCGAGAGTCGCTTGCAATTTGTCTTTTATGTTTTTAGCTATTAGGATCTTTTAGAAACATTTTTTTTGTTACTGTTTAGTTTTTCAAGGAAAGGTATTCTTTCCAGAAATTTCTTATTATTCTTTTCCATGCCATCCATTCTGTTGAGGATTCTTTGCATGATATCCTCCATGACATTAGGCTTGGGTTTTCCGATTGGTTTGGCATTATTGTTCGAAGCAACCTGTGCTTATGTTTTCTTTGAGCCGGTTATGAGACTTAAGTTCTCATTTTTGCTTGAGGGTAGATTTTCTTTAACTTTATCCATTTTTTCACTCTTTTGGGCCCTCGATTTAGGTCCTAAGTTTCTCTTGTTTCGGATTTCTCTATCTTTAGATGCGTCTTTTTGAACAGGATTTTGTATTTTCTTCTGTTTGTTATCTTTTTCCTGCTGTAGCTCTTTTGCTACTATGCAGCCTCTATAGTTGGCTGGGTGTCTTTCATTACAGTTGGCGCATTTTGGGGCTGCCTTTTTTTCCCTTATGCAGTCTTTTGTATGGTGGTCTCCTGCACATTTAACACATTTTGGGTTAGAGTTGCAGTATTTGTGTGTGACCATACTTTTGGCAGTTCTTACATTGAGGGACTAGCTTTGATTTGCGTAAAGGATGAATTTGCACTTTCATTCCTAGGATATCTTTAATTCCATAAATTTTCTTGATGTCTTCATCTTGCTCAAAAGTAAGCATGAACATCGGCAGCGGTACTTTGCTTCTATGCTTAAACATGTTGACAACTTCTAGTATTTTGAAGTTTGTCTTTTTTAGGTCATTCGCAATGCGTTCAGGTGTGCATGAGAAGTGTAGTTTCTTTGCGACAACCTTTGTCGGTCTTGTTTGTTTATTTTCAAACGAATACCATTGCACTTTTTTTGATTTAGTAATTGAAAACCCACACTTTCACTAAGCTTGCATGGCATGTCGTTCGATTATTTTCATCTAGCTACACACAAAAATAAAATACAGGAAGGTTTTGTAAGTAGCAGAAAGAGACGACTGAACTCTTGCGAATGTCCTTTCGCCGCAAAGAAACCTACTCTACCTAACAAGTACATTTGTGAGCCCAAAGGACATATGGAACATTGAACTCAGAGTCCCGTTGACCACATGGCCAACACAATGGATCTTAAAAGTCGCAGTGCATCGTCGTGCACAGGTTAAGCTCACATCGTCCTGTTTTCCAGTATTAAATGCTTATGATCTAATGTTATTATTTCATACTGCTATAGGTTTAGAATAAAGCTACATAATACTCTTGTAACAAAAGTAAGCGAATCCGCAGAAGCAAGTGCTTACAAAAATCTTTGTATTAAAATACAATCTTTCGTTAAAAAATATCAAACAGAAGATATCCCATCAGGCTAATTACAAAAAATCCATATTTCGTTGTCTCGGTATCATTATCTCTTTTCTTCTTCCTATGCATTTTCTTATAAAATAAATAAAGCAAAGAGCCCTCTTATTTCTCTCCTCATGCTGACTACACCCGCTTTCCTAACCTGGGCTATTTTTCAGGCATTCAACTAGCTCTAGCTACCACCTCTCTCTAAAGAGCTCTAACGAAAAGAAAATTGAAACAAAAAGGCTTTTAAATAAAAAAATAAACTATTTTCCTTTGACAGTGCAAGTTTTCTCTGTGCGTTCCTAAGTACTCGTATTTGTAAGGAATAAATAAAGGATTATAACTTTCTTGTTGCGCAATCATTATCTGAGGATTTAGTTAGTTATAATTTTTTTTTTGCAATGTTTTCATTATGGTACTTTTTTAACAGACGTTGAGAGCCTTAATTACAGTTTATACCAGTGCTTGCAATTATTTAAATAAACATTGTTTTAAGTACTTGTGCACTTACATATCTTTATATTGGCATATTTTTTTTGCATAGAAAAATGTTCTGAATAGAGGTGATGTTTTACGTTTTAGTCTTTCGTGGCTTACCCTGCCTCGCAACATCCTTCGTATCTTGTTATTTGTATGCATTCAAAGGCACAAAAAGTGATCCGTCGCACGTTTTTTGATTTCATCGGTTAGTAATGGAATTCGAAGAACTCCTGTCTAATGTACTATCGCTCTTTTACAATATGTACTTTGTTTTGAAAGGTTTGTGTTCATTTAACACTTGATTTGTTTATACAGCCCCATAGCTGAGTACCATAAAGCCGCATTGGTTTAAGGATTTATTGTTAGATTAAAGTAACCAGTTTAGCTTTCGATATAAGATGGTAAACTCCACAACTTTTTTCTAAACGTGTTCCTTCCATCTAATTTTCTCGTCGAGTGTCCTGCCAAGATTGCAAATTAATTAGCATTCGTGTTGTGCGTGTGGTTTTTCGCTAGTTGTGTAAAAAAAGTATTCATTCGGTACAATGTATTCGTTACTACCATGTACTCATTCGTACTCGTTACCTGCAAAGTACTCAGATACGTATTTGCTTACTTATTCTGTTTGCACTACCCAACACATTTCAGGGGATTCTTATTCGCCACAGATATGCATTCGAATACCCGTTCTCTCTTGCACCACCAACAAGTATTATTTTAACCCTAGAAAGCTAACGTTCGTCAAAATGACGAGCATCCAACAAACATTCCTCTCTCTCAAAGAAACATGTGCCATTAAAAATGTGATTAAAGTATTTAAAAATGAAAGGAATATTTATTTTTCTTATTAATACTATAAATTTAAATAAACATTAAAAATTTATAAAAAAAAAAGGTTTTTTAATGTTCGTCAAAAAGTCGAATGATTAGCTTTTCATGGTAGTTTTGGAACGTTAGCTATCTAGGGTTAAGAGATTTTCTTACTCGCCCTACACCAATACTTCGTAAAATATGTCAACAAAACAATATCACCTCACAAGGAGGCAGACAAATTATACACACGTACACACAATATGTTTTGTTTACTTTCAAACAAACACACGGCTTGGCATAAGTAAAAAGAGAAATCTGTTTCTAATGAATTATATTTGTTAGAGCAGGATACAATATTGAGGGAAACAAGGCAAGGGATTATTTTTGTATTTGGTTCGTCGAAAAGAGACAGAATTGTATTTGCATAGTTTCCAATGTATTTTATATAGGTGGTACTCGCGAGTATTAATTACTCGTTACTTTTATCCGAGTACTTATGGAAAAATAACGAATGAGTACGAGTTGTCAAATGTATTCACATTTTACATCACTATTTTTCGCACAAATGAAAAGGACCTACAATTTAAAGCCATATCCAAAATGCGAACTGAGAAGCTTTCTCCTGGGAGTTATTACAGACAATTCGCGAGAGGTGAGACCGTAAAAAAAATGTTTTCTTGTGTTTTCTGTGATTTAAACCTTGAGGCTTCCGGTCAATAGTCCAAAGCACAAACAACTGAGCCACGGCCGGGCCTACTGGAGAAATTCTTTGCCATTTATCAGTTACTCAATTCTATCCTGGGCTTCTACATCCCTGCCATATGACATCTGTCAAATCCATCTGTCATACTGACAGTTGTTTAGTTCTTGCCTTTTCATCACATCGATAGTGTTTATGATGTTGTAGGCCTGTGCATCATCGAAATGATGGATCAAGTAGCTAATATTTCATTTATTTGGCATGCTTTCGTACGATCATAATCTGCAAGAAGTGGGTGCCTCACAAAATCACCTCATACAGCTTTAATTTGCTCGACAAATAGGTCAGCAGCTCCTACAACTTTGTGTGAACTTAAGTTAAAAAATTGCTAACCTAACATCGTCCAGTTTGGATGGACCAAAATCTCTCTCTACCATGGTTCAGGTTGAATAGTACATTCTGTCTGATATCCTGGCTATTATATGTACAGTCTTCTAAAAGAATTCCCCACATATCCTTGCTCTCCTAAGTGGTTTCCTTGGTTGTTCCTGCAGGCTTCTGTTCAGGCTTAGTAGCCTTTATAAGTGTTTTAGTAAATCTTCTTAAAATCATTCCAATTGCTGTTCTCTCTTTTCCCGACCACTCGCTTCTCATGCGTCTTCTTTTTCTTTCTGAAAAGCCCTTCTCTTCTGGTTGAAGAGTTCGCCAGCACATCCGGTCCTTCCATGCAGCGCCGCTCGATACGGCTCTGTTTTACTGTAAGTGTTTGCTGGCATTTACATAACATGGTATCCTTGTATGCATATCACGATCTAAACGCATTCTCGAATGATCCCACAGCAAAGACACCAACAATCCGAGAGTTCACCGTAGATGAAACAATCGAGACCTGAGATAAAACTAGAGATAAAAAAGAACCTGACCCAGATGGTATCCCAAATATAGCACTCAAGAAAGAAATAAAATCAAACCAAGACATGTTTACTACCACTACAACTCATGGCTGAAGGATTTTTCCCTGACCAGTGAAAATGACAAAATTTATTGCTTCTTCCCAAAGGTAAAAAACCACCATCATAACACTCGCTCCGTATATAAGATGCGGATGCCAAAAACTTGGAGCGAATCACTTGCAAGAGGATAGACTTAGAAATTCAAGAATCTTGAAAACTTTCAGAACACTTTAAGATATGTTTTTGAAAGGCGTGCTCAACAACAGTCCCAATTTACGTGGTTATTAAAACGGCACAAAAGGCTATACAAGGCAGAAGATGGAGATGCAGTTCCAAAAACGCTCTATAAAACTGAAGCGGCCCTGATAAGCAGTAGAAAAAAGATAAAATCTATCAGCACCACAGTCGGTGGGCAAAAAATTACCCGTTTATAAATATCCTAGGCATTATCATAGATACCGATAGCGAAAAGGTGCAATAACAAGTGCTGCACTATCGCGATATGGGGGGGTCAAGATATACCCGTAACCAGAATGGTTACCTCGGTTATTCTGTACGCCACACGATTTGGGCCAGAGCCATGATACAAATCACATATCGCATCCGAGTGTGCATTAAGTTTAACTGCGCATTTCAAACTACTTGTAGCGATGCAGCTTGCGGAGTAGTGCCCAAAAGGTATTCTGGCAGAAGAATAGCAACGTCAGTACTGCGTAAGAAGGAAGAGGAGGCTAGCGAAAACGGGCTACATAGAAAAGAAAGTCTAAGAGAGAGAAAGAACGGTGGAATACTTCTGAGAAAGACAAGCCGACTCATACGCGCATACACCAAATCAAACCATTTTAGAAAGGGTCAGCCCTGCCATAAGCGGCTCTATCTAATTTTTTAAAAGTTACGCACTCAATGGTTTTATTAAACACAATTTTCCGAACCTCTTTTAAGAACAGAGATATAAGACTCTGCTAAAGTAATAAAAAACAGAGATTAAAAATGAATTAAGAAAAGACCATTGTGTATAATAAAAATAACATTAACACCAAACTAGATACTGGTCCCTCCATTCAACATACATACATACAGAGATATGTATGTATCTACGAGTAAAACCTAGAAAATAAATGCACAAGAATGCCTTCGTACTCCTAACTGACTTAAGTAATTTTTCATCACTTTCCCACTGACAATGCCAATTAAGATAATGAAACAAATGTTGTGTGAATTTAAAAAAAAAAAAACAAAAAAAAATGTAATAAGCGCTTTAAAATATTCATATCTCTCTCGAGAAAAAGAAACCCAGAAAACGTTCTCATTAAGTGTGCAAAAAAAATAAAAAAATAAAACGAAACGCGAAAATGGATGACCATTTCCTTCCTTCAACTCCTTTAATGAAAGAATTGTCAGCAGAACGCAAAGAAAAAGAATTAATTTCTCTTCTTTTGCTCATTTTTCAATTTTTATCTAAATCATTCCGAACGAAAGGAATGCACAGGAGGGAAAAAAAACAAACAAGAACAAAAGATGAAGGAACAATGACTCACTATTTGCGGTCTTATGCAAATTAATGTCCTGAAGGAGTTTTTTTTTTTTTTTGTGCTCGATGAATGGAAAATGAAATTCAACCTTCGGTACTGAGATCGATTCCATTGCAGCTATTTAAATCCCTCTGCTATGCTTATTTTTCTCTTTTGCATTTTATGCAGCAGGAAAATATCTAATATTTGTTTAGCTCTCGATTGTGATGGTGTGTTCGTTAAATCACTCTGCATTTTTACAATTGAATAGTTGCGGATTCCCAACTAAGAAATGGAGTTTTTTAAATCCGAATATTACCCTCATTGTGCGGAATTAAGTTCCTTATTATGTATGTAAATTCGTTTTTCCCTTTCCTCAATATTTATTTGAAATTTATGAAATCTAAAACACTAGTAGATACCAGGATAAAAAAAAAGTACTCTCAGGTACCCACATTATCAAGGGAAATACAAGAACGCATATATGTAGGTATATTCAAGGACAACATGATCTAAAACTAAATTTCCAAATTATTTAAATTTTTTAAATGTTTTTTTTTTTGTTTTTAAATACTCGCCTTGTTGTACACACTTTTGAGTGCACTTGAACGAGTGTTTGAAACTACCTGGCCTACGGTTCCAAAGCCACCTCTAAAATAATGCTTTTGTAGGATTCCACTGCTGTTTGAGAGCTGCTAAATGTCAATCCACTCATATTATCTGCTATGAAAGGGAGAATGAAGGAGTCAGCACGTTCCAAGTCCGGATTGTATGGCGAAACTCGATAGTTTGAGATGAGGTGTGTGATGATGCATGCTCGTGATGAAGAAGAATGCACTTTGCTGCTCGTCTTTCATATCCCAATTTTTGCCACGAACAGTGATAACATGACCCGTTCGTCCATCGGACTTGGCAACCATTTTTTGGACTTTTTGAAAGTACCATTGCTTACTTTATGTCTCAAAGTAATACATCCAAGTTTTGACGGCATTAAGTCAATTTTCGGAGCATAATCTTTATCCAGTCACCTGATGCCTTCTTTTTTGCCTCGCTGATATTCTGTAGAATCCACCGAACATAATTCTTGGTAGCATCTAGGTGAATTGTTTTAATGAAGGTCATGGAAATACCCAAAGATGACGCGGTATCCCTGTAGGTGCATTTAATGCCTTTCATAAATTTTTTTGGAATGGCAACGATGGTTTCTGGGACGACCGCTGTGCTAAGACGTCCCTCTTGTGGCTCATTTTTGAAAGAAACTCATTGAACCACAGTTCCACAAACATACAGTGTCCAGTCCAAGAATTGTGCTTCATAGGTAAGCATTTTTCTGATCACTGTTGTTGAAGTAAGACATCTTTAAAATCTCAGATAATCAAATAAAGCATGGAAAGCATCTACGAATTCAACATTAGAGACATGTGTATCTAGCAAACAAGTATTGAGTTTTCTGCATATGAACGAGGGCCTCATGGCCATTTGCATCAAGGCTAACTTAACAACAGTTCAGATCAATGACGTAGCTAAAGAGGACATCAACGAGCTCCAGGAAAAGCTTATGAAAAGCTAGGTAAAAAGGACTTTTTTGGTAACTTGATAAGAAAGCACAACATGCATGACAGCACATAAGGCTGGTGAACTTTGCGATGGAAAGACACGTTGCCATAACAAGCAGGCAGTTCGCACATCTCAGAATCCATGCAGGAGCCAGTCTCTATTTTGGTCGAGGAACTCTCAACTAAACCGATCGTGTAAAGGTATCCATCCAATATACTGAGTATTCGGATACTCCGACAGACCAATGTAGACTCGCAGCTAACGTATGTAAGTGAACAGATTCGAACCCATAAAATATCGTGAAGAAATTTAAATTCCAAGAGATCGTCAAAACCTCTGCCGATCGAGTATGTCTTAATCTTCATCAAAATTCTAGTAGCTAACAATAAATGCGGACAACTAGTGGCTTCGCTTCCAACCGTCGAAGTTTCAAAGCCAGAAAAAATTACTAGATAAGGAGCACGCAATCCGTGCCACGCATCTGCAAAAAAATAGGTAGGATGAAAGCATGCACAATGAACTGAATACCAAATAGAGAATAAAAGAAAAAAATAAGTATATACTCGAGCCATACCGATGTTGTGTTTGGGTTATCACATATAATATGTTTACATACAAATGTATATGTATGTATAATGCAAACAGACTCTCGGGGAGAAAGGAAATCAAACCACACATCTATTCACCAGTTGTACACATCAGTTGTAAGGCCTATTCTTACCTATGGTTTAATTATCTCTTTGGAGGAGCCACGTCCAAATCATACTCGAAAAAAATACAGAAACTAGTTGGCTTAGGGACAGCAGGTGTATTTAAGTCCACATCATAGTTTTTTCGGAAGCATTACTGCAACTGTAACCTATGGAGCTCTTCATAAAAGACCTCGCAGCCAAAGCAGCTCTAATAATGAGAGAGAACTGTATATCAATGGAAATGATAAGATCATAAGCATGGGTGTATGATCAAAAGCTGATCAGAAAGGCCTTGAACCTATGTTCTCTATGTTCATATTATGAGAAATTTACAGTCTTTATTTCAAGCAGGTAAAATTGGTTAAAGCCTACTGCTGTCATCAAAGGCATTGTAATGTTTCGCTTTATGTGAAACGCTACTCTACCTACGGAGCCTACCGTCTAAGCTGCATAAAGCGCAGCTCGCTGCGCAGCTGGAAGGTCATATGCCACCCTTGATTTTCTGTGGGGCATTCCTACAATGTTATGAGTGAATGTGGAGCGATACAGTGTTACATAATGGTTCTTCGTACTTTGTGTGCTTGCATTGAATCACACTACAGCATCTCTACATATCTTCAATGATGGATCGAAGGCAAATATCGGAACAGGAGCAGGAATCTTTGCAGAACCACTTTGTTTACAGTACAGTGTTTCAAGCTGAGATCTACGCAGTTAATGAGCTCAATTTACCGGTGAAGTTTTCCAAATATTGCGAAAGTTATAAAGGTCATCCATTTTCACACAGTTTGACTCTGCTGGGTTCTCGGACACGTTAGGATGAAAAGAAATGAACCGGTCAGAAAAGGTTCTGAGATATACTTTTGATTGACAAATAAATGCTCATGGTTTCCGACGCACCTAAAAGACTCAGACTGCGACATATACTACCCCTCATCCGTACGCTAGTTGGCAAAGTTACGGCACATTACATAAATATTGGGTATCATGTGTACATGAATCAGAGTCTCCGCAAACGACTTAGGTAGAAGTTGTAGAGCAAAAAGAGTCTACACAACACTGCTTTTGTCACTACCCAGTCCTCCAAGAATGGTGACTAACGTGTCAGGGTACTAACAGGGATGTCACTAATAGAATCAAGAAGATCTATACAAAGATCTAGCTCATTAAGTTTTTTAGATAAATGTTCAAACTTGTTTGTCACGGGTAGTTACAATGGGTCAATATGGCCGTTCTTCGTAAGCCATTTTTACGAAAGGCTCACAAATTATATGATTGTTATTTGAATCCGCAATCTACTGCAAACAAACCCCAACTTACCCTCACTTAATCTAACCATACCGGATGAATGGAATGTGAGCATGTTTTACCCGATGTTGAAGAAAGAATACGCTTTAAACTAGGGAGAAAAAGGTTTCCTTTTCGCATACGAAATCTGGTCGTCGAATAAAATGCATAAATTAACGGATTTTTTTCAGTGATCAAAAATGTCGATCATAACTTTTGATGGTTTTTTCGTAAGTTCCGGGTGATATCGCGCCTAAAATTTACCGGATATTGGCTTATAGTTGCTTCAACTTTTCGGGTTTATTGGTATAGACACGACTTTTAGCGTAACCCCACAAAAACAAATCCAACAGTGTTAAATTGCATAATCTTGGCGGCCCGTTGATGTTTCCAAGTGCACCCGATGTGTGCCAGGTTTTGCCGTGTTGTTGGCACTCCGTGTCCTCTACATCAATACCTTAGATTTCGTAGCAGAAACACTCATTTATCATGTGCCCATTGCGCTCACCATTGACTGTTGTAGTCCGATCATCATCTTATCTTCAAAAACGTTAGGCCTCGTGATGCGGACCAAGCAGTCACTTTTTGGGCATGCAATGATGTTTTGTGATCATTTGCCCCAATTTTGCTTATTGACATACACATAGAGGCGGGAATATGCATCAATGCAAAAAAGGTTTTCTTTAAAAAATCGGCATCAATTTCTTGTTGCTCTAATACCCAATCTTTGTAAATTCATCACTGTCCATTATCTCTGTGCTTAAGTTTTTCTCTTAACAGAAAATGCGGGTGTAGGTGCAAGCCCTGTGCCAAAAGGAAACACAAGGCAAGCGCAAATGCTACGAACGCAGATGAATCGACAATTCTGATCTTCGACTACACTTTCATTACCCTATCTCAATGCTTCCAGTCCCTTCAAAATTCACTACGTCGCGAATTGCTCGCTCAGTACGACGACTAAATTGACCAAAATCTTCCCGTAAATTTCATACAAAATTGTTATTTCTGTAGAAAATGTTAACGCGTGACTAAAGGATTCATTTCATGCGTTGTTGAAAACTAAAATTTGACACTTTGAAAAAAGGAGCTTATTGATAGCTGCTGTACTTACAGTGCTGCCATTGTAAGGAGTCCGAATGGGATCACTCTTTATAACAAATATTCCTAGAAATTCGGAGTAATACTGACTTCAAATGAATGCAGCTTCTTCCAATGACAATGAGATCTAAACTCGTCTTTACGACAATGGAGATCATGTAGAGCACGCAGTATAGAACAAATTGTTATGGTATAGTTATTTTCGGCACCTGATTACCATAGAGAGCCAAAATTTTACTACTCTGATTCCAAACAAAAAAAAAATATCTACTCCCACAATCATCCTAGCAAACATCATAAGTAACACCCAAAACAAAAGCTAAAAGTTACAGATTCATTATCCTCGGTTAGGTATTTATACTAATTCAGTCAACTCCTACGATATGTCCAAAAATAACGTGCCTATGCCTGAAATAGAAGAGTTTTAATGCTATTTCACCCTTTATTAATAAGTTAGTTGAAAAGTTTCTAATTTTAGCAAATATTTTTTGGCATAATGCGTTTGGACTAGGTTCCAGTAGGGAATTGGCTCTATGGTTTTGGACATCCTAATCCTTAATGACAACATTCTTCACCTCTGTAAATATTTCGTCTTTCTTGTCATCTAGGTAAAAAAAAAAAGAAAAGGATTTCTAAAAATTTTACATTTATCATTGACACTTTGTAACCAGACACCCCCAAGTAATCCAAAAAAGAAAACATAAACCGGCTAACCTGACCCCAAATTTTGCAAATCAAATATGCTTCGTGACATTCAAATAAAAAATCATCACAACCAATCCTATTTGGCATAATGCGTCAGTCGACTTTAAACCCTACGAAAATCCTTTTCGTCCAGACAAATGCTTTTCCCCCACGCACTCGGTTGCGACACCCCAAGCGAAATAATTCATGCCAAATCTGAAATCCAACAAACTCAGCAAAAAAAGAAAAAAGTTTCCCCTTTACCAACCTTAAATTAAACACAATAACTGTGTCGTTCCCTGTTAATCCTTTTTCAAGGCCCAGGACGCTGGACTACGGATCGATAACCATTTACTAAGAATAACATGATTCCGAAAAAAGGTCCGAACGCATATATTTGTTGATATTATTTGCACAGATACATACGTACATACGAAGGCGATATTCGGATACTAAATCTGTGTGTTTTGAAATAAATTTTAGTTAAGCCTAAAACCGTATTTAGTTTGAGTCCGTTTTTTTTCATGTCGGATAATATAGAAATGTATCTGCAACAGAAAAGGAAGCAAAACAAAAAACAATCCAATTGCCACTTATTTAAGATTTTGATGTCGTCGTAACAAAGGATAAAGGACATTCTCATGGCTGGTAATGTGATATTGGAAAATTCTTTTAAAGCAGATTGTTTCCATCTAAAGGACGCGAAACTGTCATTCACATTTCCACACCAGCAGTCATAGGAAGTACAAGCATGTGTATTTGTTTATATTTTTCTAAGCTATTTATAGGTGTCAGGCAAATGACATACACCCACACGCGAAGGATAGAATTGAAAGAAATGTAGGCAACCTATAAATCGATATCGTTTCCCAAAAAAATTGTGTTCCTTTTGTTTTTCAAATTTTATGAATGAAAAGTTTTTTTTATGTGTCATGTTGCTTGTTTTATTTTGTTTGGGGAAAATTAATTGCATTTTTAGAACAAGAAAGGGAATCGGCTGAATGAAGGACTGACAGGGACACAATTTTTGAGATGTTTACTTTCATGGACTATATTAAAATCTTTAAGGTCAGGCTTCGCAGTTAGGATTGAATATAGATGTGAGTTGCTTGCTTCTTTCTGAAAAATTAAATTAAATGCCTTACTAAACTATTGAAAATGAGAAGCCATCCTAGTTAAGCAGGCGTGGTTTTAAAGGTGTAAACGTTTGCTTGTACAATATACCAAATTTCGACATTTCGTCAAGGAGACAGCGGGAGAGCTAAATCAACGGTGGTGTCTATAGTTGCAGGACACTCTAATATGTATATTTGAAGCTCAGATCTATCAACATTAATTAATCATCCGGATCGTATCGTAGGATTGTATCACTACAAAGCCCGTTTGAGGCAATTGATGAACGAGGCACAGAAGCCAAGGATTGTTCATGGAAGGAAGCAGTATTTCGGAGACCTCACAATTGTAGAGACTGAGAAAAGTCTTCTCTAGAGAGCATAGAGCTTTTTAAAAGATTTTGAGTGCACAGGAAAGAGTACTGTCCCGAACCAAAACTTCGTCCCCTCTCCGTGGACCAAAACTTTACTGAAGTGCATAGCGGTTGCAAGTACTTTTAAAATTCATTAATTTTCCGTCCCATTTGCTAAGTGCAGCTTATTTCGAGAAAAATCCTTACGATTTGGACGGCTTATTCAACGGATGGCTACCTCCTACTTAAGTTAAATGCGAACATAAAACTGAGTAAAATATTCGTAACAAAATTATAATGGAATCTCCTCGGAACCCACAGAAAAGAGATAATTTACACATAAGCATGGCGTAATGGAGAGATTACGTCTTCAGGACGAAAAATGAACAAGAAAACTTTTTTTTTTGATGTGAAAATCAACTCTTGAGGAAAAACTTTTAATAATCCGAATTATCCGGTTCCGACTCATAGTCTACCTCTAACTGGAATTTTTTATATTCATACCGCTACTCTTACCCTTTTTTCGTTCCTCCATGGCCAACTGGAGTGCTCGGTTGGTTTCTCATGAATTGCGCTGTGTGTGTGCATTTAAACATCTATGACGAAGAAAGGCAGACGCAAAGGATTCTTTAAGGAATCGCTGAAGATGAACTTTAAGAAAATTTCTTCCAGCACTTTAACTTAATGCGTTTTAATCTAGCGTAAACGTTTTTGGCCCCGTCTCTCTTCAACGTTCCTACCACGGAGCGGGATGTATGCTGCTTGTCCTCTTCATCTCAAAACTGGGAACGTTGCTCTGGCTGCGATAAGCTCCTTGCGAATGGTCGAACATTTTCTCGATGCAGTCACGTGGAACTAATGTTAATATTTATTAACAATCCCTTGTGGAGTAAGTTTTATCTTCCTGGCCTTGAACTTTGAATGGATCATATTCCTCTGTACCTGGTGGGGATACCTAGTACCCAAAAAAGTTTCTCAAGCAGGGAAATTTACTTTCGTTCTTTTTTTTTGTATACTACATATAAGGCGCGCCGGTTTGAAGGACACTGATTGGTCTAATATTTGGGGAGTTTTGCCTGCTTCTTGTGTAGAAAACAATATCGCGTGTCGTACGCTATGAACTGGCAGAGTTATCGTCTTCAATCTGAAACAATTTCCCTGACTCTTTATACTAATTCGTGATTCTAGTAATTAACAGGAGGTACTTAGCGATACAACGATTTAGTGGAACAATACTCGTATCACGTACGATAACACTACTTGCTTAATTGCCTTTGGAATAATTAAGATTTATTAAGCAATGATATATTTACTAGCATGCTAACTGCCAAAGAGACCGTTTGAGCTAAATTTAGTGGGTTAGTAATGGGATTGCTCTTGTTTTTTGGCATTTCAAGTGCTTCGCATTGAGAACATGTGATTTTTATCAGTCAAACACTTGTTTGGCTAAAACAAGAATTAGGACGAAGAAGTTTGAATGTTCGAACTTGGTTCTGCAGAACATTATTCCACATTTGTTTATGTAGGTTAGTCCCTTTGTATGTAACCACGACATTAGCTAAGGCATAAACAACCGTGTTGTGCCAAAAATCCGTGCCATTCCTACTTTCTAGGAATTCTTTACTAGCCTCTGTCGAATTCCTTTTTTAATACGAATTTTTACTTTTACTTATTTTTCAAAATTTCATATGTAGACTACCGAATATTATCAGTTTTATCCTCGTGTCAGTCGGTCGTGGGAAGGTTCTAAACTGCAATGTATTTTTCTATGTGAAAATGAATAACACAAACTTCGTAATAGGAGCATCACCCAACAGTTCCTGGTTTTTCAATCGACGATTAAGAGCCACTGCAGCCGACCTACATATACCCATCGCCACTTGAGGCCATATGGGAATATCTTCGCAAATTCCAAACTGCGAGTATCCTTCTCCATAGAACAGGATGAGTTAATTAGTTGGTCTGAGCTCCACCCATTTGGGAGTCGTGCCTCAGTGGATACTGCATTGGACTACTGAGCTTCAGGTTCGAGAGTCGAATCCCAGAAAACATTAACAAATTTTTTCACAGTACCAGCTCCCGCGAATGTCTGACAAACGTCCGAGTGTAGTAACTGTCATGGGAAAGCTTCTCAACTTAAGAAAAAGCCTTTCGGATATGGCCCAAACTGTAGGTCCCTCCCATTTCTGCGAAAAATATAACACGCACAACATAAATGGTCGCGAAAAGCCAGGCCCTGGATCATATACGTTCTGTTGCGTTGCGCTAGTTATTTGTAATTTCAAGCCTCACCGTTCTCCAATTACAAAAAACGCTTGCGCCGAAGGGCAACATGTTGCCGCAATGCGGAAGGATACTATGTTAACGACCTTTGGCAAGATTCGGTCGGCTACCAATCCCCGACAGACAAGACAGTCTTATTTGACTCTGCAAAATTTACCGGAAGCACTTGTTAGTCCAGCATGCGACTACTGTCGTCCGCAAATTGCACACAAAAATCTTAAATCATAGAAAACTAATTGTCGGCTACGTTTACGCAGAGTAAGAAAATTACAATTATTCAGTGCTATGCACCCATTCATGAGGCTACGGAAGAAGACACTATGGTTAGCTAAGGGATGCCCACGCTCTCACACTTAATGGGGACAATTTCATTCTAGTTTAGTATGAAAAGGTTATTTATGTTAAAATGTGGATCGTTTAGCCACTGCTCGACGCATTGAAATTGTTTCTTTCTACTACAAAAATTTGAGCTATGTAATATCTCTGAACCGCGATTTAACGAAAGATTATGGTCGTCATAATCACCCAATCCAACTAAGCAAATTCATCATAATGATGAACATATGTATAGTCGCTGTGACTGTCCAATGGTCAAAGATCCGGAACTGCCAAGTTGAGTTACTTTACGCTTGAACTTGCATCTTCATGCTTACGCAACAACTGAAGCCTGTTAACCATAAAATTCGAAGGATTATGACGATTTCGTGCTGGAAAATCAATAAGTTGGGGCCAATTTTTTTTACCAAAATCCTCAGCGAAATAGGCCTATTCTACGGCAGCTATGCAAACAAACAAAATTTCAAAATTTAAAGTTATGAGAATCCAAATTTGATCGTTGAGAGGCCATTGCATCTACCCCGGGTAACAGTTTGGTGCACGCTTTCAGCTTTTTTTTAAAAATTTCGAAGGCACACCACTGTTACTGTGAAATCTCTGCATTATGGTCAAGTGACAAAAAATTTTTTTTTTTTACATGGGAAAAGAAATTAAAATGGGCGACATGTGCTTCCATGAGGACAGAACTATAGACTACGCAAAAAATAATAATTGAATCTATTGAGGGATAGTTCCCTTTAATTTCTGGATTTAAAGATGGTATTTATGCATACAATTCCCAAACTTTGAAGCACTTAAAAACCAGCATCCGTGAATTGCAGCTATCAATATGAAAAACTTTTCATCCAAAATCCAGCAAACTGCCTCGAATACGTAAGTATATTTAAACGGATATAGAAACTTGTGCCATTTATTGATATTTATGAAAATTTCATTGGTGTATGAATGTGTTCATAAAAATTCTCCGGAACAGAGACTCATGAATTCATACACTGAAACATTTTTTATTAGTTTTTCATTGCTACAATAAATTTGTATCATTGTTATTATGTATAGTTAGGAATAGAAAGCAGCACAAATCTGTTGACCTAAGAACAAATAACATAGCTTTAAGTCGTCAACCGTTTCAGACCCATTTATTGATCCCTTAATATAAAAAGTCTGAATTCTTCTTGCGTCATTAACTTATTTTCTCAATTTATATACAAATGTATGTTTCCTGTTTATCCAAGATACATATGTACATACATACAATAAAGGGTAGTCTACCTGTTGTTTCTTTTTTGAAGTATGTTATTTCGACGTTGGCAACACCAACGCACTTGAAAGACTGACGACTATGCAGTGCCAAGCCTCGTTGGTAAGAAACAGAATGTTTAACGGCTAAGAAACGTTGGAAGGTTGTCTCAAAAAACTGTGCGACAATTGGAAAGACATTCTGACAGAAATCAGTCAGGCATCTGGAAATCCGTAAAAAAAACTCATGATATCCGTGTGTTCGTTCGATGCCCACAGGCGTAGGAATTGCTGTTTGAAACTTGAAGAACCTCAACCCGCCATAGACTTCAACAACTGATCATCAGTCTCTAAGGAGAATATTGCACAAAGACGTCGGATTATTTGCTTACAGGGTTGAACTCCCTCAAGAGTTGAAAAAAAATGAGCATCAGCTTCATTATCGCTTCTCTGTGTGGGTGTCAAATGTCGTAGATTTTGGTCGCATAATTATATTTTCGCAAGCAGTTCATCTTAGAAGCCATGTACGCAAAACTGTAGGGCTTGGGGTTTCACAAATTCATATTTAATCATAGACCAGCAAATACGTCTAGAAAGAGTGACTTGGTAAGATGGTACCATTGGTCCCTTATATTTTTAAAATGATGCTGGCAACAACGTAATGGTGAACGGATTGCAGACGAGTATTCAAACTTAAAATCAGTACTTAGCTATGCTTTTAGGTTACGAATTCTATTCTTTTAAATGGGTGTTCGGAATTCCTAGGAAATGGACTCTACACAAATGTAATTGTGTGCATTAGGAGAATCAACGTCCACCATTTTACGAGTATGGCTACAAAAGCTTGAATTTAATTTAACCGACAAACTACATACATTTTCAAACTTAAAGGTTAATATTTCTAGATCATCTTTGTGGTCAATTTTAAGTCCACTGTAATAGAAGGCACCAGAAACGCTACAATCGGCATCCAAGTAGTAAATTTTAAAAGCAAAGGATTGCGATACTTTTTAGAAAAAATATTAAGTGTCAGTATCACAAGCTCATGCTGCGACAGTTTCGTGTTGCCACTCTTCAAATATAGAAGAGACCTACTACTATTTGTGGAGGTCTAAAACTACATATATGCTCTCGAATCTTATTGATAAACATTGACTCAACAAGGTACAGCTTTTTCAACGGGCTCGGAAAAGACTCAGCTCAAAAAAAAAGTACCAAAGCTTGTCCCAGACATGTACATATGTAGCTTCGTTTCACTACACAAATTAGAAGCTTGTGCGAGTACAACTCGGTGTGCATGAGAGGCCTGAGTTTCCTTACTCACGAAATGATCAGTGTTTTGTATTGAAGCTAATAGAACGTCATTTATTAGATGAAATACATTCGATGAAATGTGTATTAAAAAAAATCGTTCATGTATTGAAGAGTTGTTATAAAAAATTGGGGAACAAGGAATTAATGCGGCCGCTGTGGTTCAAGTGGTTAGTCCGTGAGTAATAACTGTCATGAGAAATCTTCTAAAAAAATCTTTTTGTACACATGTATGTATATGACTGTATGTCATGTACTAAATTTTGCAGTAATTTAATTAATGCATCAGAATTGTAAGTCTTTGCTTGATATTGTTCTTATTAGTTTGTGTACTAAGTGAATAACTGCTAAGATTTTTGGCAAGTGATTATTCTTTTTTTTATGTAGTGGTAATTACAAATAAGTTACTTTTGCAATAGTTTTGACTATAGAGGAAAAGCTTGTTCTAACAAGTAAAACTTGTCAAATCTGGAATCGTTCATCGAGTACGAACTGACTAAAAATAATCGTTCAGAGAGCTCCATTACCCGAAAAGTTAGAACCGGCAGACCCAAGAAAACAGCTCCTAGGAAACAGCGCCTAATCCAGCATATTTCAGTGAAAGATAGGCTTAAATATGATGAGAAAATAAACGATACGTTTAAGGAGCAAACTGGGAAAGAAATTAGTAACCGAACTAGAGTAAAAATTCAAAACAGTGGGCCTTGCCAAAAGGCCTTAAGATATCGATTAGAAACTCACAACAGATGTGATAGGTATGATAGGTAGGTACTCGTTAAAAATCCTAATAACGATAATTTTTTTAGTAACGGAATATATGTACATATGTACAATACATATGTGGGTAGCTTGGAAAATTTTGTTTTTTTTTGGATAAAAAATGAGTTTTTGGCATACTTCTTGGCCGACCTTGAATGAATTTTTGAATCATTTGCTTGCTCCAGTCAGTCAATTCGGGCTTTCTTTTGGGCATGGGTGAAAATGTGGTTCATGCAAAATTCTTGTTTGGATGACGCAGGTTGTACTGACTCGATGTCTCTCTTCGTGCATCAGTTGTGGTTCGTTTGGTGACACAATTTTTTTTTTCAAATTTCCGATTTGACTCCACGAGCAGAAGTTTCCATTATGCAAAGTGCGCAAGAATTGTTTTGTTAGATTTTTTGTTTAAAATGGGTTATTTTAAGAAGTTCGGTAAAAAAAGTTTGTGAAAAACTAATTTTTTTTTTCTTGTTTTTATTTTTTAGAGTTTTAATTTTTATGTATTTTTAGCTAAAAAATGCAGAAATGCTAGGTTATTTCAGCAACATACATATGTATGAACTCCAAAGTTAAAATACTTAAACTTTTTATACACGTTAAGCTTAAGCCGTTTAACTTAATTTTCGTACTTGGGGTGAGAGAACGCATGTAAAGTGTTGGTTGTATTTTGAAGAGATTAAAATGCAAGTGAGCACTTTCTTACATTCATTATTATGTCTTAAAAAACAATCGTAGGTATAAGCAAGCTGTTACACGCCGGTTATTACCAACATCGAAATTGTGTCGGGTAGGTTTTGTTTCCACTCAATGTTTGCCTCGACGGACTGTTGCAGACTGGTGTAATTATTACCGAGACACAATAGTTATACAGTTTTTGAAAACATTCGAGGCGAAGGAAGAAATATTCAGAACTGGCAAAGTGGTCAAAATTGACGATAGTAAATTAAAAGATTTTATTTTTAGTTTAAGTGCTCGAAGTGTGTCCAGAAAATGCACGTAGTGCTGAAGTGCAAGTGCATGTGATTAAAAAGCATGTGAAAACAGGAATAATCATCCGCATCTAGTATTCGAAGGCGAAAAATTATTTGAGTGATCATGGGTTCTTCCACAAAAAGTGAACCACAGCAGGCCCTGACAATCCTTTTGTAGATCCTAACCCTTACCCAATGGATCGAGTTCCAGTGGCGCGTCGTCAAAAGGGAATTCCATAATGAAAATAATTTTTATAATTTAGCTGGTTGAGTAATTGAATACCAATGGAGGTGGGAAATGTAAACGAAAATTAGATCCATTTGAAGAATGTCTTAATGCAGAAAAAATTAAAATACAAAAATATTTTGAATTTTATATTTCTTATTAAAAAACGCACAAAACAAACCATAATTGTTGCAAATAAGAGGTAATACATGCAAGAAGTATGGAGAAAAATGGGTACACGCCGTGCAGCAGCTCCCTGACGACATGCATGTGAAGCTAAAGACCGGCCGGTGTATGAGTCAAAAAAAAAATTGTATTAAAAACAAAATATAAAATTAAATTACAAATTTTCTTGCGAGGAAATGAAACAGAAATAAATTTAATCTTTCTAAAACTTTTTTTTTATTTCCTCGCAAAAAAAAAAGGTTTGCATGTTGAAGGCAAAAAAAATGGCACTAATAGATTACAAAGCATAAGGCACCAGCACCACATGAGAATACTACGCTCTCTAAGACGCTTCAATGAGACGACAGAAGTATAACGGAGGAGGAGATTAACAAAAGGCGTACTCGTATTACGTACATATGTACCTGACCGCCGTGGCCCAGTGGTTAGTGCGGTAGACTACTGAGCGGGCTTTTTGAATTTCGAATCCTAGAAGACACCAACAAGTTTTCTCACGATCCCACCTCCCACGAATGCCTGACAAACGTCCAAAAGTAATAACTGCCCTGAGAAGGGTTCTCAGTTTGAAATAAAACAAAGCCTTTCGGATATGGATCTAAACTGTAGGTCCTTTATATTTGTACCAAAAATTAAAAAGGACTCTTATTACATGACAAAGCACTGGTTCAAAAGGTTCAAATTGCCATGGCGGCTATGAAGTCTTGACACACTTTTCAATTCTAATTTGGCACCTAGTGTTAATTACCTGTTTTCAAATTTGAAAAAAGGTTTAGAAAGCATTCTGATGATAATGGATCACAGCACACAGCTGTAAACGAAATTTTGGAGGCAAACCGGAGAATTATTTTTATGAAGGCTTAGAAAAATTAATATATAGAGCCGGAAAATATATTCATGTTCCACGAGACTATATTGAAAAAAAAAAATAAAAAATCCAAGTTTGAAATATGGTAGGTACTACCTCGATAATGTGAACTAATTAAAACATGGGCAGTTCACATTTTCGAGGGTTCACATTTCTGGATACGAATAAATTCGTTGGATTCCATGCTATTTGAAATGATCTTTAACTTGAGTATTAAGAAGTAACAGAAAGGATACAAAAACATAGTTATTCAACGATGTTAATATGTATATAAGCAAATTCTGAAATTACCGACCCTGAAATTATCTTCAATGCACCGAAAAGTGAACTATCATTATGACACGTGCCGCATTCACAAACAAAAGTAAAAAGAAACTGTGGATAAAATCAGTGCGTAGGATCAACGCGATGCGACGTCTCGCCGAAAAACAAGAGAAAAAAAATGAGTTGAGAGGGAATCAGATACACCATGAAGACTTCCTGACAATTTAACCAAATAGCGGTGATTTTTCTTGAGAAAAAATAAAAAATAAATAAAAAAATTTTCGAGTATCAGGAATTGGTTTTGATTTCACATTTAAGAGTATGTAATGCAATTTTTTTCTGGTTCACATTTTTCGAAAATTCACATTTTCGAGGTTCACGTTATCGAGGTAGTACTGTATATCCGTCTTTTTGTATATCTTAAAATAAACCACATCGACATCGAGGTCCATTCAAAAATATTACATATATTAACAGCGGCGAGACGTAAGACTCTTCTATGAATAAGTGTGAAATGCACAATAAGGTACGGATTTCCATGTTTCTGGATTAGGTCTCCTTTACTTTAGGACATCAAAAGTCGATCTAAATTGTCGCTTTTACGGCTGGTCGATATCCTGTTTACCCCCTAAACCTACAATTTCGAAAGCCTTTGCAATGCTTAATAAATTTAAGCAAATATGCTTACTATTCGGTGTATTATATTCCAATTTTATATAAAGTATCTAAAGAGCATTGTTATCCTGAGACCGCATTTCTGGAGGGCCATCAAAGTATCTAAACATATTCACAATAATTCGTGCATTTTTGGTGGAAACAATATTTAAAAATTAATAACATAGTTAGCTCACAGCATAGTTAGTGAGTCAGCTAATCGACGGAAGTGGAAATATTTTCATAGTATGCTCTAAATTTATTGTAATTTAAATTCACAGCTGTGCAGATAACAGGACATAAAAAATCTCATCATCTACGTGGGAAGACGCTAATAATCAGTGCTGACAGCAAATGATATTGCCGACCGTAATGTATTCGTCAGCATTTACGGCTTGTTGCTCGATAATAACACCATATGAATCATTCACAATTCTTTAAAGACCTTAACTCAACCTTAAAGAGGAGACCCTATTACGGACTCACCGTAAATTTAATTTGCATTCTTTTGAGTTTTGTGTTAATGAGCTAAAGAAAAATATAATAAACTTCTTCCCACAGTTAATAAAATATAAACAAATTACATTTCGTTTGATAATTTACCGACAGAATTTCGAGCCCATGAAAAATGAATAATCATGATTTTTTATTTATAGAATAAAAAGCTTTTATTACCCCACAGGCTATGTAATAATTTCTTTGAACCGAAATTACCAGCAAGAGTTTTTTTTTAATTTCTCTTATTTCAGTGTTTAATATGCACACCGTTTCAAAGACATTTCTCTTTTTTTTAATCTTGCACCATAACAACTAAATTAAAATAAATTGTCTGCGATTTAGTACCCCATTATAAGCTCAACCCACCCTCACTTATCATATTATATTAAAAAAAGAAAAGAAAAATCCTTTTAACTTACCGCACATTGTGGCAAATTCCCCTCCGGTCGTTTCGCCTTCCACCCTAACAACGGTGGTATACATATCAACCCTGACATTATCCAAACCGATGCTATCATTAAAGCCGCCCTTGCTGGTGTTCTTGATTTTAAATACTCAACCGCTTTAGTTATACTCCAGTACCGATCTAAAGATATCAAACACAAATTCATTATCGATGCCGTACACAGGAGCACATCCATTGCCGAATGGATATCACACCACCAGCTACCAAATATCCAATAACCCATCAATTCATTTGCCAACGAAAACGGCATAATGATTAAACCCAAAAAGAAATCCGCCACCGCTAACGATGCAATGAACCAATTCTGGATGTTCTTAAGCGATTTCTCCGTAGCAATCGCAATTATCACCAGCATATTTCCAACCACAATAATAATCATTAGTATCGTAACGATAATCGAAGCGATTACGATGTGCGTCAATGTATACCCACTTGGATAGGTGTCATTGTATTGGATCGTCGTCCCATTGCCGTTCAGTGTGTTGCTATTCGTAAAATAGTTGCTATTACTATTGAAGTTGCTGTTGATAAAGAGGAGGGTGTCATTGAAGGATAATGTCGTTGTACCGAACACTGACGATGCTGAGGGTTCAGCACTAAGGCCATATGTCGTAGAAACTGTTGATGATGCTGTATAATTGATGGAAGAAAATGTAGAGGTTGTAGTTGTATTTGTTGGTATTAGAGCGGTTTGATTGCCAATCTGGTAGTCTGTCGGACTTGGGCTTGACGAGAATATTGCCAAAAAGTCATCGGTACTAATGTTACCGGTGTTGATGTTACTGTTGATGTTTGATGCTGCAAATTGCATGTAATCCATGTTTGAGTTTGAGATACACCTTGGAATATCTCGAGATTTGTCGTGTTATTAATATTTTTTGTTTGCTTTTTTTTTTTTACTGTGGACGTTAATTGATTTTGAAATAATTTTAATTAATTTTTTGATTTTTTTTTCTTTATATATACTATATATGAAAATATTTTTTGTTTTGTTTATTTAAATTTTCTACAGAGAGACAGATAGACAGGTGGGAGGGAGCGTTTAACAATTATTGCTTATCTGTTGGTTAACTTATTTGTTAGTTTTATTATCTTTTGGTTTTTGTTGTTCTATTTAAGCTACTATAAAATATTTTAATTTATATTTTGAAACGCCTCCTCGACTTTCACGATCTTTTGCTTCGATCTTTATACTTTGATTTTGGTCCCGACGAATTAATTTTCATACAAAAAAAAAAAAATATTAAGATACTTTATTTTTAGTACATTTAGATATTTTATTAAAGCGACAATTGGATTTTCTATATTTTTTTAATCCTTTAAAGGTAATTTTATTTTTAATTATATTTTAAGTTAAATTTTGATTTAATTATTTTGTTTTTGGTTTTTTTTTTACTTCCGTGAGAGTTATGTAGTTGAATCTCTGGTGCTTTCAAGTGACAGGCCGAATAAACGTGACTTAAATTTAGTTTTGATTTAAGGATTTTGTTTTTCTTTATATTTTACATTAACGATTTATTTTGTGTTATTTTTTTCGTGAAATCTTTACCCGTGTTTATCCGACTTTTCGTTTGCTGTTTTTTTAACCACTTTTTTCGAAGAAAAAGATGGCTTAAAATAGCTTTATGTACATGTTTTTATTTTTATTATAATTTTTTTTTTAAACTTATATTTACAATTTATTTATCTACACAAGATTATGTATCTAATTGTGAGTGTTCATAATGCATTGATGATGCAGATCGTCGATGATTGTTATGATTATCATGTAAATTATTACATAGGCAAATACAATGGCAACTATGTACGACACGATGACAACGAAATACGGCAATAAATTGGAAGATGAATTCAATTTGGCACATTATTCTATAATTAATTATCCGATAGAAAGCGATAGTGAGCTGCAGAAAAAAAGATGTTGAGGGAGTGCGAGGATATTTATGATTTATTTATATGCTCCATTCATGTGATTTCTATTATTTTTGTTTTGCGAATCGCAATTGCAATTGCATTTGTCAGAAGGAAATAAGTTCAGCATTGTCTGTTGGGCGCCACTTACAGTGGCCCATTATACTCTGTAGAAAACCGAAAATATTTTCACTATGATGTTGATATGGATGTGCTCGCTTCGGTTGACCGTGAACTTATTCGATATCCTTGAGTGGTGTCAAAGCATACGCATTCGCCAATGTATAATAAATTCCACAGGATTTTTCAGTAAAAGATACTTATTTTTTGCATTCAGAGAATCACTTTTATTTGCATTTTATCTACTGCCATTCTTATACATTCGGCAGGAAAAAAACACACATACACACTCTATTGCTTGGTAGCCATAAAAAAAATTTTAACTTTTTTTTCCTTTATTTCAATTGCCATCCTTCAAGAAACACTCACAATTTTAAACAGGACACTATAGGCATTGCATACAATTATTTTTATTTCCTTTTTAACTCTTCATACATATCACCGCGGCGCGTATCTCGACCGAACGAATTATATATAGTACATCAAAAGGCCAAATTAAGAAAAAAACTAAAATTAAAGGGGAAAAATTATTTAATAAACAACATTTAACAACAAACAAATGTTTCCGTTTAATTAAAATTTCATTTTTGTTGTGTTATTGTTTGCTGAGAGAGAGACAAGAGAAACTCCACGTACCACGTCCGTATAGAAAGACATTCGAACCGGGCGAATAGTACATCTTAACTGAATCCGTAAGATTGGAAATGAAAATCATGCCCCAAAAGATAGATACTTGAGTTTGAGTATCATGTGTTGATCCACAATTTTGTTCGGATTTTCCTTGGGGTTTTTCACTTTTTTACTTGCACTGCAGTTAGGTATAATATTTTGTTTTTTTTTTCGTAGGGTGGAAAATACGTTCCATAAGCAAAGATAAAGCTTTTTGGAAGAGCTTTCTCTCCTGGTTGGAAAATGCGACACACTCACCACGCGAACAATTTCTTTTCTCTTCCGTCGAAAGGCCAATCGAGTTTGCGAGAGTCTGCAAAATGAAAATTGAAGAAAGAGAAAGTGCTGATGGCCTAGTGCCCTAATAATATCAGAATCTAAACATAGGCGTATGTGTATGCGTTTTGTTTACAATATTTACTGGGAAAGATACTCAGCATACTATTGTAGGTGGGCGTGTAGGTCAGTTGAGTGTGCATTCTGCAAAAGGATGTGGATGTGGGTGATTGTGTGCGATAGTTGCCAGATTACAATTATAAAAATTTACTAGAAATAACTTTTTAAAATCGACAAGCTTTGAAATATGAATTGAAAAATTGTTTATTATAACGGTTGTCAACTTTCTTTTTGAAATTGTTATTTAAATCACATTGTTTAATATTTTTCAATGAGGAGAATATACCTTCCGATAATTTATGAAAAATAATTTTATACAAATGGTTGCCGCGGATGGCTTGCTAGTAGCCCATCCTGTCAACCCAATTTAGCAGTAGATTGTCGATTTCTTGTGGCTGTATTCTGATGTAAGTAACTCCATGAAGTTGTTTGTTGGAGTAGTTTATAGTTCCATGGTGACATCAGAAGGATCTAGCAGAATTAGCGGTTTTGACACTATTCAAAACGAAGTGACATCGGTTTCCAAGGGTGAGTATTCGTTGAATCTCCTCTATGGCTCGTTTTGCCCTCAATTACAGCTACACCAGTGGCGTCTCGTCAGGGTGTGCAGGGTGTGCATTGCACACCCTGATCTAACGAAGAAAAAGAACCTTAACGAACACTGTATTAATAATAACACACACAAATATGCACAATATTACACAACCCATAAAACCTCCATTACTTAGCCTAAACCATAGTCATAATCCTAATTCCTATAATTTTTCTTTAAAAATTCCTTCATCGTTGAGAAACAAAAAAAAAAAATAAACTCGCATCGAAATACTGTGCACGTATTCTGTTGAGTTCATCAAATAAATTCATCCAACTCCAAACTATATACCTACAAGATTTTCGCAGTATTCATCCCCATCGTCATTCGTCTCGTCACCCGCATGACATACCTACATAAAATCTTTACTTTGATGAATTTGTAGTGAACTCGTGCGACAGTTCTCTGTGCACGGGCTGTATTCTTATTTTCTCATCTTTTGTATACGTTCTTTTCTGTTTTGTTTCCGTAAAGCGCTTTAGCTCATACATAGCTGAAATATACAATGCATTACATCGACGCTCGTGCGAAAAAAGCAATGCACGAGAGATCTGACATCTGACATCTTTGCGGAATTGCCAAAGTTTTAATTTTGTTCAGAAGGTAATCGAAGAATTTACCATACAAAATCGAAGAATCGATTTAATTTATAAAAAATTGTAATTTATTATGTTTATATTAAGTCTTTATGGAGTATAATTTATTAAGTTTTTGTTACGTTTTTTACTTATAATAATAAAAATTTATGAAATTTCTTCTTTTTTTTAATTTTGATTGAGAAAACAATAAATAGGAAGTGTTTTCGGGCAATGTATTTGTTGATATTTTTAAAAAATTTATAATTTTCAGGAACTGCACACCCATTTAAATAATTTACGCGACGCCACTGAGCTAAACTGATGGGGTAAACAATCTGCTCAAGTTCCTTACCAAGTAATCTCTCGCTGGTTTAAAGCGATTAGTCGGCAGAACATCAGTCCCAGCATCCTTGTTAGACTTAACTTACAATATCGAAATTTTCACTTCATCGTCCAAGTTTACTGTTAGCTGTCGTCGCCTTTAAACTGTTTGTAAAAATTTGCTCTTCGAATCCTCAACACTGACTTTATGTCTTCTACCATGTTCATCTCTGCGCATTATAGCCTTGAGTTGTTCTTTTTACCCGCTATTAAAATGTCCGAACATCCCCTCTGCAGTAACACCTCTCAATTGATTCGACGGCCGGCTTCTCATATTTTTTCTTTTTTCTTCGGAGAAGGTGGTGTTCCCCTCTTCTTTTTTGCCCATAGAGCTCGCGGACAGCTATGGTCTTCTTCTGCATCATTGATTTATAAGCCTTATTGTTGGCTGAATATGCCTGATCGTCCTCTTCTTCAAACCGGAGATTTTGTTGTGGTTGCCTTGGAAAACCCAGCACATCAGTGGCGACACATTCTGATGGCTTGCTAGCATTGTTGTCTGGTCTTCTGCACTTGATGCTGGTGGCATTGAGCTTGACGAGAGATTGAAGGAGATGCTGTCGGAAAAATTCTGGCAGTCTCTTGGTATAATAGCCTTTCATGTTGTCGATGGCATTACAATTTGGTTGACCGTTTGCTGATCTGGAGACCGCCAAGTTCTTTTATGAATATTTTGGCCCGCGTGCCACAAAGTCGATTAACATGTGTCCATTTTCAGAGGTGTTGTCGTGCAGGCTGTTTTATCCGACTATAAAGATGCCCTCCTTTCCAATTTCATACTTCGGCCATCTTTCTATTCTGTGGGACGTGAGCAATTGTCAGCTTTGAATCTGGTCCTGTTACGGATTGTGGCCAGGCGTTCGTTTACATTTCAGTAGTTTATAACTTCTTGCCTAAGTCATCCCATCGCACTTTATGGGTGGCTGTAATGTCTGCTTTGTAGCATTCCAGAGTCTCGTATGCTGCACGTATGTAGATTGTTACGGGTCTGAATATTCTACGTGCATATCTGAAATTCATTGTCATTGTTTCGTTTCCTTGAGATGCCAACGTTAAAGTCTTCCATATCCAAGGCTTTTGCTTCCTTCGGAACAAAAGTTTTCTTTTCCGCTGATAGAAGTTAATCTTGCGATGCAATCCGCAACCTTGAGGACCAGATCCTTTGTTGCACCTCTCGATTGATCCTTATTGGCTTCAAGCTTCGAATAGATCCGAGCAGCCCAATTAAGGTAACTAGAACTGGAGACTCCATCGTTGCTTCCATCACGAGAATTTTTCCACTGCCGCCGCATCTGCAATAAGTGCGTCTGTAATTGAGTACGTTAGTGGAAACACTATTTCGCTGCAGTGTAATTATTAGCGGCAGCTTACTTCACTAAGTTGAAAAATGAAATACTAAATGAGGAACATCATTCGTTAGTTTCGCTCTTCGTAATCTGTTGCAAATTTTTGTCCAACCACAAAGGGGGATCTATGTATAATCAATGATTTTAGAAGGACATTCCACATTTTCAGTGCACGTTGATTCATAATTTCTCGGTTTCGATGCAATCCAGACTTGAACAGTGTAATTTGATGGGATATGACTTGGCCCTCCATAAATCATGAGAATTTAACTTCTTACTGCATTTATTTATCTTGTCCCATTATGAGGCAACCTTTCAGTACTTTACGGCACCGAAAGTAAACTTTCCAACTTCTCCAACTCACAAAAGTGGATATGATGTTTTCCCTCAAGACTTATGCGTCAATAATTTTATTTTATATTCTTTTTTTTCATCTGCATACATATACACTAGCAGAGAACATGTATGCTAACCTTAGCGATATTTCATATTTTCAATAAAATTGGCTTCCTGTATCCAGGAGTTCCGAGAAGAACTTATGCATACGACAAAATGTCAAAGTTTAAGCGCGCACACACAATCGACAATCGAATGAGTCCCTCCCGCAACGGAAATCTGTAAAATTGGCACTAAAATGATCATAAAACCCATCGTGCCAAAGTAGCTTTCAAACTATGAACGTTGATTTGCATTTTTAGTCGTCCGTGAGCGGATGAGGAATTGAACCTTTGAATGTTGCCATTTGGCTACGGGAAAGTTTTTCTTTTAATTTTTTTCTGCCCCCACTTTTATAGAAATACGAGTAGTCTTACAATTCATATTTATGTATCAATCCCGAAGACCGAGGATTTATATTCTTTGAACTCTTTAGGTCTGTTTTTATGGTCCTATTTGGGAATACATAAGTACATACATTGCAGTCGTCTAGGATAGAACGGATGGAGTAACAAACTTGAATGTTAGCCAATCATTCTTTGGGTATTTTGTAGTAATGTTGGCACTTTGTAGGGAAAGGGAGTTTTATGAGGACGTTTATCTTTTTGCGACCTTGAGCACTCAGCAGTGGTAGATAAAAAAATGTTATGTGATGTATTGCCCATTCCATGTGAAAAGACAATTGATGAGGTGCTCTGATTTATTATAGATTTTGGTGGAACTGGGACTGTTGATGTGGCTGTGAAAATCTTAAGATTTTACATAAGCAGATGGTATGAATGGTAGCCATCGTGCAGTTAAATTTTTCCTCTTTTTTATCTAAAAGAAAGTATTTATGCGCAAGGATATCGGAATAAAGAAATTCTTTATATGCAAGAAATGCTTTCTGGTAAAAAAATCTTGAATTGTCCAAGCAAATGAATCCTGGGTGGCAATGGCGCAGTGGTAGCGTCATCGTTTGTCAAGCTAATGGTTCACAGTTCAAACCCTGATGTCAGTAAGCAATATATGATAAGAGGCAGTCCGATCAATTGCGAAAGCTCATGACAACACTACTGCGAAGGCATAACACTGGCAGTAGGTTTGTCATATGGCTAGAGAAATTGTTCGCTCTGTTGATGATTGATTTCACATCAGGTGGACTGGGAAAAAATATATGACAACAAACCATCTCCCCAGTTATCTGGACACCACCCCTGGAGCTAATGTGTGAAACCTAATACACCTGAGTTTCAAACCACTACACGAATCTCTCTCTCTCTCTATCTTTCTTTCAAAGCCCGCACTGTGTGTAAACATTAAAAGGGTTATTCATAACCCCTGGAGTGCGGGCAAATTATAAAAAAAAAAAAAAACTATTTAAAAGGTCATTCTGCTGCAGTCAACAGTGCGCCTTTACTAATACGAGCATCTCTACTTTAAATCCTAAAGTAAAAGCCGAGGAAAACAAACATCCACATAACTTGGCATCAACAAGAGATAGAAAAATAAAATAGCACAACGCAGGATAGAGAAGACTGGAGACAAGGCGAGCCGACCCTGTATGCGAGCAGTGAAGAAGAAGAAGCTGAAAGGAGTCAGACTATTTTGTGCCATCGGCAAGGTTAGCTAATTACAAAGGACGTCTTTATGTACAAATTTCAATTTGTTACATACTTACTAGTATGCATGAATCTTTAGGATTCTTTAGGTGTTTACTTGCGACTTCTACAGTGGATCCTGCGTGTGAGTCCTATATCGAAGGCGAGGATAGGATGGAGCACTTCCTTTTTTGCTGGCGCTCTATCGTCACTCTAACCATGTGGTCGTCCTAAGAGATTTTAAAGTTTTTTTCTGAAAAGGTTCCCGAGTATGTTTGAAAAAGGTCTGAGATAAAGCATATGATACTTCATAACCAGTAATGCTGTAAAAGCCAAATGATGTTACTTTGTAAATGGAAAACCATGCCCACATCGTTTGGGCAATATTCATGAAACCTTGCCTTTGTCCTTTGTCATTTTCACGGTCACCGCTATACATAGCCTCAACTGTGTTGAGCATTTTAAAGACCTGCCGAAAATGTGCTCGTTCTACTTATCTAAATCACATCATGTGTCAATAGCATAGTACTGAAGGGCTACAGCATAATATTGAGAGTTTTCAACACCTTAACCCTTATCACTATCATTGGCAGTCTGCGCCGAGGTTACGAGGTTGCGGAAGTATATATTACATATAGTATCTCAACCACAACTTTCCTCCGTGACCCATCCTGCACACCTGAAGTACATCAGATCAACTGAATGGTTTGCTAGTTCATAGGAATCCATATCTCCTATGGGTATCACAATGGCTCTGTAGTGACCTGATTGTGTCATTGTGGATCTCTTGCACTCGCCTACCCACGTACCATACCTCAACCACATAAGTCATTAATTGCAGAGGAAAATGAATTAACTGTATCAAGACCTTAGTCTGAAAAGTAACCCTTAAAAGTTAAAACTTTTGTACTCATATGTTCAGGAATTCGTGGAATCTGCTTGAAAATTTCTAGGAAAAAAAAAATTGTTCCACTCTAACAGAACGCACTTAACTTATGATTCCAACCCTAAGACGACATACTCCATATTGCTTACGACGTGAGTCCATAAAGATGGCAGCCCCAAAAATTAATGTCTTTATCCTTCAGCTTTAATCGTATTTAATTCATTGCTTAGCTTTGTTTTCTTCCGGGATAGTAATGGACAAACGACCAAAAATATTGCGTACTGAAAAAAAAACCTTTCTGCTATCCAATAATTGTAGCCTGTGTGGACTGATTTGACCCAAGCATACTGAAACACTAATCCTCAATCGCAAAAAATTAATCAACTTTTCCATGGAATGTGAAATATAAATCGGTTAATCCTAAAGCCACCTACCCACCAGCAGATACACCTAAATCATCGACCACTCTTATTTCATTCCAGCATGCCAGCATTCACAGCATCTCCGTGAGACTTCGAGAAAAAAACCGCAGAGAAAATTAAAACGTCCTACCTCAAACGAGTCCAGTAATTAATCACTCACACATACTTTCCTTCCACAAGCCATTACAAAAGTCCCTTTATTCAAATCGCAGATCCTTTTCAACCCTGACCCCTGCCAGGCGCACGGACTATAACTACAGAAACATCATCATTCTGAGCGGCTTTCAAGTGTGTTTCTTACGAACATAATCAAGATCCTATCTGTTGAACAACAATAGCCATGAGTTGAGTAGTCGCGTGGGTGTATGGGTGTGCATATACTATGTACGTATATATCGCAATAGACCCAGTACAATATTCAGAACCATTTAAAATGAATAAATTATCATCCTCGGGATAATAAATCTTTCTTGCACCGTTTAATCACCTGAACTACACACAATAGAAATTCCTCTGATGGACAACCATCATAAAGAAAGTTAATTTCTTCAAAGTTATTTCGCCAAAAATGGTTCCTCTTAAATTCCATACCAGCTCCCTACCATCCAACTACCCACCACGGCTCAAGCATTAACCATCATTAATCATAATTTAGATGAATATTGAGAATCATTTGTCTTGTCTCTTGGATATCATAAAGAAATTATGGCAAAAGGATGTGTTGGAATTTTCTTAAAAGGCCAACAAGTCAATTTTGTTCATTATTCAATGGTTAATTGCGCTAATGGCCCTGCCAATAAGAGGCATTCGGCCAGCTCTGTTCTAGGCAAATGAAGATTTCAAATAGAAGCTGAGTTTTGCTGCAAGGTTGTATTCGAACTGCTAGAAGAATTTGTATTTTCACCAAGAAACACAATTAATTACAATCTGGGACGAGTACAGATAGCATAGTAACCAGACGGGTTAGAGTCTATGAGGGCCTTCAGACAAAAAATTTACCAAATCTGAGTACGATCACTCACTTTGGATCAATCACCACTGATGATGTAATGCTCTAATACAGCATCTCACATATGTATGTGAAAATCGAGGGTACCTTAATCGATTTTGAGGTGTTAGGGAAGCAGATCAGATCTCTTGTCCTTTTCGCCGGAATCTCATTGATTTTTCGGTATTTTTCGCTTGTACTGGACAAGAAAAAAAGAAAGAAGAATGAGGTTCCTTCCCATTCTCGCTTTTGCGTTGGGTAGGAGTTTTATGGCTAAAATTCCTGATGCCAGACTAGCACTGAAGCATAAGGTCAGGTTACGTTAGAGTGGCTGTCTGAAACAAAATACAGACTCACTTAGAAAAGAAGAGGAAGGGGTCCATTGTCATACCCCTTCATCTACCACAAAATCAACTACACAAGGACTACCTAAGAGAACTAACAGTCTATGTTCGACAAGTTGCCAAGGTTTTCGAAGAGAGCATTCGCAAGATGGGGTAGTCTTCCTTTGGAAATGGCTGGACAGATGCAGAGGAAATGGAGGATAGTTTGTTCTTGTTCTTCATTCCTGCCGCTTCTACAGAAATTTATAGGAAATCAAATCTTTTTTGCAAGTATTCCTATTGAATAGCGATCGCTTCAGCTAGATCAAACCATTTGAGCATTTCTGATTCAGCTTAGTCTAGATCTGTCAGAGTATTTGAAACGTCGTGTCATCCTCCCGTGCGCGGAATGTCTTGATGATAGCTTCCAATTTGAGTAGAAGCTTACAGTAGCTAGAGGCACACCCAAAACTTGCCTTTTTGGAAGGATATATAGAATAGTCTTAAGCCTATCGAGCTTGTCAGCCTTGCAGTTACCTGGAATGTCTCTGTGGCATGGCACTCAGCATATGTAGGTTAATGTTGAACTGCTTCATCATCTCCATGAGACGAACGACTGTCTAGAGCCACATTTTAACTGAAAGCCAGGGTTTTAATTTCCGCTTCGCTGTCAGTGAAAATCCTAAAATCGCTCAGGTTTAGCTATAGCTACAACTCTTGTGACCTGTTGGCCTGGTTCAAATAAATTTCATCTTGAATGAATGGTTCTTACTGCCTAAAGCGGTATCTTGGTCACCGTTTGACAGTCACCCTCTAATACCGAATTGACAGATCTTTGCAAATTCCAAAAACTACGGCGGAAGGCGCCGTGGCTCAGTGGTTAGTGAGTTAGATTACTGAGTCGGAGATTCGAAGTTCCACGTAGTAGTTCGCCATTCACCTCTGCTGGTTGGCTGGCCATAGAGACATTCCGGAAAACTGCAAGACTGGCTCAATAAGGGCGAAATTCTCAGTGTTTTGCCTAAATGACGAAACCTGGGTATGCCTCCCGCTAGGTTTAAATAACTATTCAAGCTGAACGCATGTAGCAGGACCAACAACAGATGGCAAAATGGCTCGATGTCTCTTATATCTAAGTAGATCTCGCATAAATGGATCAAGAACGTAGTATCGGGTTGGTCATGCTTAAGCGATCACAGAGCAGCCAAGTAATCTCGGTCTTCGCTGGACAGTGCCTTACAGGCCAACACGGTGAAAGGCAGGAGCTTTTTTTAATGGATTTTGCAGGAGCTGCAGGGATGAAAAACCATTCATTATCTCCTTTGCACCTATCTGGCCCCATTCCAAAAGGTCTTTTTTCTTCAATGGTCTTAGCCAGCTGGCATCCATCGACGTTATGGGCTTTATCCGCTCATCTCCGGTCGTTTTGATTAGTCCTAGGGTAGCCAAGAAAAGTGAATCCATAGTACCACAAATGACACCTTCTGGTTTTAGTGTGCCTGCACCTTGTAACAGACAGTCACCCTAATAAAAATAGTGTGTAATATAAGAGACAGACCCTCCATTATTGGTACTTTTTGATACGAAGTACTCCCGTACTTCGGAAAAATAGTGAAAAATTTACACGGCAACGCTGCCAAATTATTTGCTGTTTGTAAATTAAATATGTAGCTTAATTATTAGTGCACACATATTTTATCGTATTTATTCAGCCTGCTTATCGAATTCGTTTATTTAATATGAAAATAAAGATCGCAATTAAATATTTACTTCTTGTTCACGAATTCATCTCTCTAATTTTTTTGTATTAAAAGCGCAACCCATCTTAACAAAATTTAGTTCTCAGTTAAGGGTCTCAAAGCTTTATTGAAATGGTTTGCATGAAAATTTTCGCCTTCTTTATTATCAGTCTTGTCTTGGTTTTCCAACAAGCTGAAGGCCAATGGTTCATAAGAAGAGCCTATAGTCTTCGTGCTCAAACCAAGTTGTGCGCCTTGTCATCACCACTGTGTACAACTACAACAACCGTAGCAGCAGGAGGATGATAAATTCGCGAAATTCTGATGAAAAAAGGAAGAAGTAAAATAAAAAATAAAAGTTAATCTACATTTTTGAAGGACTTTTCCTATTCGAGTTATTTACGTAAAGGTTGTCATCTACTAAGTCTGTTATGCGAGTCAGCAGGTTCAAGAATACGCATCCTTTAGGTCTGTAGAGAAGATAGTTTTGGTGAACTCGATGTTTTCTTTGCTTTACAAAAAAAGGTAAGCCTGGATGAAGTCATGACTAGTTCGATGTAATGCGAACTTAATGAGTTAAGATATCTTCAACTCCTCCCTAACTGTCAAGAGTGAATGGCGTAGGTTCTGTTGTAAGTTTTGCGACGGCTCCACTTTCGTCTTCTACTACTATTACTAGGGTCCTGTTACATCTCGTCACAACTGCTATGCACCATTGTCCAGTCCTACATACATTTAACTCTCTCCAGCTCATTCTCAAGGGTCTTGAATTCACGTATACTGTTCTGCGCCCCAGATTTATCTGACATACTCTTCTGCTAGATTAGTTGAGTGCATTCCATTATTGTCAGTGGAATTTCGTTTGCGCCATATGGTGTGACCAATCCAATGCCACTTTCTTTGTCGGATTGTTATGTCGGTAGGTTCCTGATCCGATGTCGTATAAAGCTGTTCATACGAAATGCAATTAAACCGGAAAAAATTAACGACAAAAACTAACGAAAGAAAGTGTTGATGATTTCCCAGGTAAGAGGTTTTTTTTGTTTGAATAATACTTCCGATAATTCTTAAGCCGAGCTGTCATTCGGCCGCGCTCTGAGAAATCATCCTGAAAAGAATTCCTCTTGGAAGACGCTACCAAATTATCCCAATTTGCTATGGAATTCAATCATGGTTCTGTCAAGCTTATAGATGATTTTGTAATTTTTATGGCGCACATAATGGTCCATCTGAGCAAGTCATCCAAGCAAGCCGTCGTCGATTGCAGCAATTAGGCCTCAGTCAGTCCACTGATTTGAAAACTATGCGCAAAGGTATTGGCATACATCTGTATAAGAACCAGCGGGTGCAGGAATTGCAGCAACAAAATTACAACTTGCTTTGTTCTTTCGTCGATTGGGTAGTTCGGAGCTATCCCCTTGTTTTATTGCATAATTTTGTTCAGCGATGGGACTAAATGAAGTGAGATCATCTAGACGGGAGCCTATTTAGCATTCAGGAATTAAGTCTTTTCGTACAGTCTCATTAATGAGTCCTGCGTCCTCGTTACGGTCAATGAAGATCGTTACATGAGCAAAGTCCATGAATATTTCTTTGAAAATTACGATGAATGGCTCTAGGTGCCATTCAAACATCGTAACTGGCAACTTATTGAAGTCACTATCTAGCGATAATTGATTAAAAATGGACATGCCATGATATGACACCTCTCGATTTTTTTCCCATAGGGCTTCTTCAAATCACTGGCTTATGCTGATAAACGCAGATGATGTCGCCATACTTTCTATCGGGCTATGCCTGAAGTCTATGCTAACGAGCAGGCAGCTTTAAATGTGATCGATGAATGGTGCACTAGAAATGGGCTTTCGGTCAACCCTTTAAAAACTAAGATTGTGAGAAAGGTTACGAGGAAGAGGAATGTAACCGGTCTGACTCAGCCATTGCTAAAAGGCGTCACTATCCAGATCTCCTATGAAGTTAAATATCTACGAGTGATTTAAGATAGGAACATGTCAAGTCGAACACGTCCAAGGCACTCACAGTCTTCTTGCGGAATAAAGGTGCTTTTGGCAAGATATGGGGCTTATCACCGAATACTGTTCTTTGGATCTATACAGCTAGGATCAGACCTTTTCTAGCTTATGCGTTGATTATTTGGTAGAGCGGGTTCTCGCTTAAGTACGTGATTTTTTTCTGCACTAAACATCAAAGAACGCCTGGCTCTGCTCTAAAGGCTCTGCTTGATTTATGTATGTATCTCCCCTTAATACAATCTATCATCTCAAACGATATGGCTTTTGGTATCATTTGCACTGGAGTTTTGATGACCTTGCACGACCCTTATCCTACGACCCTGGTTCCATGGATTTGCTGCGCAAATTTAGAGTCGACTTTCCATGCGTTCAGAATTCGCTTTGGCCAGAGTCTGAACCTATTGGGCTGTAGTCGAATTTTCACGGATGGCTCCAAAACCGGTTAATCCTGCCCGCCATTCCCGAGGCTTGTCACATATCGAAAAACCTCTCAACTGCCGCCCAAAATATTACTTTCTTTACGGATAGTCATAGTCAAGCCGCTACTTAAGCCATTAATGTGGCTACCACAATATTCAAACTGAACTTAATTATTATGCTTCCGAAGGAAGGGAGGAAGCAAAAGGGTTCACCAGGGCCAGGTTTTCTATCGGATGGAGTCAATTTCGCGCTGGGAGTTACTTTTTATACCTTTTAAAGCTGGCCGACTTTAGATGGGATCGGCTAACTAACTAACAAATCGAAGACAAACGAACTACTAAGAAGATCAAGATCGGATATTGAAAGAATCGTAGCTATAAGCATAGGTTTCTGTCCAGTAGCAGACAGTAGTACCCCTCACAACACGTTATGTCATAGTAGCAGAGATACATATTAATGAGAAGTAGTGTCTAATTAATTTTCTCAATAGATATTCGGCACTAGCGATGATCAGCCAACGTGCATTTAACAAATCCTTTTTTTGACGACATTAGAGAGATATCTGACAAAAGCATTTGAGAACTCATCCTTTTCCTGAATTCCATTAGCTAGTTTCAATACTTATATCTCTTTTTCAACGTCATCAAACAATCAAGTGACACAAGTTGTGTGGCGTCGAAACGACTCTGCAAAGCGATACCTACATACCCCACTGCCAGCGCAAGAAATTTTCACCTTGCTATAGCATCGCTCCATGATGATCTGCAAGTGGTCAATCCAGCAGGATCCCGAACGAATGCCAGCTTTTCCGATATTGAGTGTGATATTAAGGTGTTCTTTGACTTTATCAGCACTCTTTTTTTAATATTTTGGAAACCGCCAAAAACAAACCTGTTGGGTTTCGTATTCTTAGGAGTTTCTTGATCAGTCCACTTTACCACTCCCCTGCAAATCTTTCGCTCTACCATGGACTCCTTATGAAAAGGTGAATAAGGTCTGCCGATGTACTTGGAAACGCTACAAAATCCCATCGCTTCATTTTGCATGAGGACTGTGATCGTCGCTATTATTTCGGCGTTCTTGGGAGAGACGATGAGTGTTTGAGTATTTGTTCCTTCAAATTATTTTTTTTTTTTTCAAATAAACTTCATCACTTAGGACTAAAGTCCCTTAAAGTTATAAACCTAGTGATGGTGAAAGAAAAGGATATAGGGAAGTTCGAAATTGGAGGGAAAAGGAAAGAGAGTTAGGTGACGATGCGCGTTGACCTTAAATCTCTGCAGATTATAATTTGATGGAAACACTGAGGAAGGTAAGTCATTCCACATACGTGTTGAGTGGCTGAAGAACGAATTTCTGAATTTCACTGTGCGACCGAAGTTAGATTTTAAAAGATAAGGGTACGTGGAAGTGGCCGCTCTTGTAGTACGATTAAACTGACGGACAGGCCGGACACAACTATAGACTTCATCCGAGCATCTGTGGTGGAAATATAGGTATAGGACCGATAAGCATCCAACATTTCAACGGTGCTCCAGCGAAAGGATTTGGTTGCAAATTGACGGGTCACCAATCAATCTACATGCCTGACGCTGGATACAATCTAGTAAACTCAAACAAGTTGCTGGAGTGGGATCCTTCGCCACTTTTCGCAGCTTCGGAAATTATATGATTCTAGCGAAGGTCTAACATGCCGAGCATTGACAAGCCATTAGATTCCTCAATATCAGTTCCATTCATTTTTAGTTTGGCTACATTAGTCCCGCTGCAGGACAGGAGACAGCACTAAGTTTTGACGAATTGTACTCAACTCGGTTTTTCGCACCCCACTTGATGATTGCATCAATATCGGAGTTGAGCTCGGTTGACATTCGCTGCCGTTGAGACTCCACAGCTAGGGGTGTCAGTCGTGGAGTCGAAAAAGAATAAGCGAAGGCAAGAACAAGCTGTCATCCGCAAAGGAATGGATAGGATTGGTAGAGATAGAAGGTCGTTAATGAATATTAAAAACAGGGTCGGAGAGAGGACTAAACCCTGAGGTACACCAGCATTTGTAGAGAATGGGGTAGAGTATATTCGTCTAATACAACTTGTATTGACCGATTACTTAAAAAGCTTGCAATCCATGATGAGAAGATACTACCGACACCGTAAGCTTGGATTTTGCTTAAGAGGGCACTGTGCCACACACTATCGAAAGTTTTAGAGATATCTAAGGCAACTACTCGGCATTCACCGTGGTGGTGAATACTATTGTTCCATTTCTCCGTAAGGTACGCCATAAGGTCCCCTGTGGAACGTTGTTGACGGAAACCGTACTGACGGTCATTTAGAAATCGGTTTCTTTCAAGATATCTCATGAAATGGAAATTTACAATGCTTTCCATTACCTTAGAGAGCACTGATATCAGGGCTATGGGTCGGTTTGGTTTTGTTCATTAGACAGGAAAAAGCAACATTATTGCCTAGCCTTTCACCTCCTGAACTGATTCTCATCCGATGTCAGTAAGGTACCGCTATATTTTTTTTAAGTATTCACGTAATTTAAAATTCAGTTCCTTTGCGCTTCCTTAGTTAGTGAACTTAGTACGTTCGATCATATTTGCTAAGCTCTATTCATACTAAGCTAAACTTCTTTACTTGTTATGCGGTACTGGAAATTTTCGTCAACTTTCCCTACTACTCATACAGCTCAGATTTGAGCTTTGAGTGAAATAGTCTGATTTTTAAGATTTACTCTACTAAATAATAAAAACAGCGACATTTCGTGAAAAATTAGCGGAATTAAAAAATATGCCACTTGTACTTGTACTGTTTCATCTTCCCAGCCAAAATTTAAGGTCCAAAAAGTGGTAACATACCGATAAAAGAGCCCCATAAGCGGCGCAAGCAAGGCTGATACGTGGGAAAAGTATGTAGCATAAGAGGTGTGCTTACGTGTTATACATATGTATATTTTAACGGCTTCCTTTTCTGTTTCTTTTATTAACGCGTACCTACACTTACATTTTATGCTACATATTTCTCCCGCGTATCTGCCTTGCTTGTGGGGTTGGCCAAGTTTGCAGAACTTAATATCCCTCTACAAGTCGTTCTATTTTGGATTACTTCCTCGCTGAGGCCGAGAATATGCTGTTGTTTTTGCATTGGAGTAATCCAATTGTTTTTACGTCTGCCTCTTTTCCGAACTGTTGTACATATATTTTAACGGCTAATAAAAGAAAAAGAAGAAGATACCGAAAGAAGAATCTGTCAAAAAATTAAGGCTCGATTGACTTGATTCTTACTACTGATCCTTTGTATACTGTACACATAATCTACATATGTATGTATATATGTACATATACATACATATGTATATACAGATAGATTTTTTAAAGTCTATCATTACTTTTACTTCAAACTGTACAAACTGTAAGTCGATTTGATTATACTCATGCCATTGTGTACAATGATACTGAAGCTTTTCACATGACTGTGGTATATAGGTATGTACATATGTATTTACCACCATTTTCTGGAGAACACTCCACGTGACATTTGTTTTTACAGCTACATTGCAGAGGCGATATTTGTACGTAGGTATACGCCTACCGTAGGATACTACGCATCTAAGGGTTACGTATGGCTTGTGAAATAGGTATTATGTTATTTATTCAACAATTTTGCTAAAACTAACAAGAGCCAGCTAACCTCACAATACGAACCAAGTACGTGAGAAGCAGTGTGCCACAGAAAAACATCAGTATGTATGTATCTAATAAAAATGATAGATTCAGTTATTCAATTTATATGTAGCTTAGTGACTTAATACTTTTGCGTGAAGTAGCAAAATCGTACCATTATCTTCCCATGGTACTTCATAAAAAGCTATCAACTATGGGCGTCTGCTAAGTTTGATGATGCATGCGTAGCTACATAAACACTCGAATCTACGCAAGGAACTGGTTGCACTTCTGTGCGTATATGCTGCTCTGGAAAAGGCAACTTTTGCTGATCTGCTGAAATGAATGATTGCATTCATTTTGACTTCAAAATTATGATTGCAGAAAATGATCATGACTTCAGAATGGTTGGTGATTTATTTTTTCCAAGTCGAAGTCATTATTGAAGTCATTGAATTGAAACAAACCCACGTGAATTCTGAGTATGACTGCAATGAATGCATTCCTCAATGATTGCATTCTCTTACAGCCCTGATCAATGGTGACGTCAACAGATTGGTAGACATCTTATAGTAGTCTTTTATGATTTTCAGCACGCATCAAGGCAAAACTTGCCAACGTTGACCAAACCGTTCGCAGTATTCACAAGGAAACTAATGGCGCAGCTAAAGCCCACTTGTACGAGTACCTGAATAAAACTTACAAGCAATGCCCCCGTCATTAATTTGAAATTGTTCAGAGTGTTCAAATGCAAAGCTGGGTAAATAGGCTTTCTTTGGTGAGCTTCTAAAAGGCAGTCTGCACCATTCTACATTGAGCTATAAATTCATGAATTGTGGTGGATCGTAGCTGGCACGAGCGTTCCCCGAAACCACAAAAGACATAAAGTCCCATGCCTACAGCAGCACATGCAAAAGACTAGTGCCGTCGCAGCCAATATAAGTACGTACATACATACATATGCATGTATATAAGCACATAGATAAGTCTGCATACCCTACGGCATTACGCATTTAGGGGCTTAACAAAGCTTGTCAAATAAAAATTGTCCTACATATTTGCTCAGATGGTCAGAAGAAATTGTGCTAAAAACTAACAAACAGCCTGCTACCTCTACAATATAAACTAAATACGTCAGAAGCAGCGTTACCGTAGCTATGTATATGGTACGTTTACCATGATACAATACGGTTTTCTTATTCAATGGGTTGATACTTTTTATTTTCTGTTTGTTTTCTTATTTTTCAAAATTGTAGATTTTTGCTGAAGTATAAAAATCCTGTTGCGGCTATACCGGAGTAGGGACAGAATTGGTACAAAGTTTTCTTAAGTACAAATATTCGACATTTCATTTTGGGGTGGATGTCAAATTTTGCGATATATTGAGCTTTAGGCACCTAGACGAACCTGCCTTTCAAATACGGCAAACTTTTCAACTGTGCACGTATGAATTTCTTGAGCAATTCCACATTTGTATCACACAGAGTGCAAAATATATAGAACAACTCATACACCTAGCAACTTCAACTGCTGGGCTCTGATAAGCTTTAAGCGATAAAAATCTTGGGATCCATATCTGGCCAAGCTCAGTAATGCAATACTTTAACTACTATCTCCATCCTAACATGCATACTCCAAGGGCAAGCGTTTACATATGTATGTAAAAACAGCGCTTCACACGATGATACTTATAATTTGAGAATCATTGTTCTTAAGCCCAGTCATCTACTACGAAGAGTCCAAAGGAGAACACTGAGAGTAATAGCTTCCTTCTTCCTTTCGATATCTTTGGCATAAAAATTTTGTTTAGTGCAGCCGGAAGGTGAAAACCTCTCAGTGGTTTGGTATATACACATACTGGTCACGCCACGATCGATGGTTCCAAAACTAATGAAGGGGTAAAAGGAACCCTTAGCCGAAAGCCACTGCAGCTAGCGCTCAGTTTATTCTGTTAATATTTAATTTTTTCTAATTATTTGTTAATAAATTATAATAATAATAATATAATACATAGTACTTCCGGCGGACAAAAGTAGGCAGCAACACTGTAGAACAAATAGCTTTATTCCTAATTTAGCGTTAGATACATACAAACGCTTGTTATCTCTTTCCAAACTGGTCTTGTAAATTGTTTATTTTACACGACAACAATCAAATATATGGTTCTTGTTGCCAAGCCGTTTGATTCTCAATGCTTTTCTTTTGTATAAAAGGGGCAACCCATCTAAGCACAATCTAGTTCTCACTTAGGAATCTTAAGGTTTTGTAGTAATGGTGTCCATGAAAATCTTCGTTTTCTGCCTTGTCAGCCTTCTTTTGCTTTTCCAACAAGCTGAAGGTCAATGGTATATAAGAAGGGCCTATAGTCTTCGTGCTCAAACCAAGTTGTGCGCTGTGTCATCACCATTGTGTACAACAACTACTACGACAAAAGCTGCAAGATAAAGTTGCAGAAGGAGTTTACGGCTATCTAAAGCAGTTGACAAATTCAGTTCTAATGGGAAAATGTAAAAACGAAATTTAAGAATAAAGTTGATTCATTATTTCAAACGATCGCTTTAATTGATTAATAGATTTAAGGTTAAGAATTAAGGAAGCTAAATTCCTCTAAATCTTGTAGAAAATAATTTTTCTGAATGCCCAGATGTGAATTATTTGTACTTTCAAGCTAGATGAGTCCAGAATCTAATGTGTCTCCAGATCTTCGATAACTGACGAAGGTTCTCGTCGACAGCGGTGTACTTAGGGCGTTAAAACATATCCATTACTAGGTCAAATTGGATTTATCTTAGTGGCTGAATTCGCTTTGCACTCACGAAGTATGCCGTGAAAGTTCTCTCAGGAGCAATGGATGAGCTCCCATTTGCGGAAGTCTTCCGAAAAGTTACGGGGAGCTGAGAGAGCGAGGACTTACTTGCACAGACGGATGAGCTTGATAGAGATGTCGCTTTAAATGCTTAAGAGTTCTTCCAATATCTGGCGCAGTGTACGAATTCAATCAACAGTGAACTTTTCTGACCTGAAACCGCATTAAGCGTTCACAAAATACGAGGGACTTTACGCTGTAAACGATCCTAAGGAGACTACGTCTATAATTGGCGCAGCTAAGACGGTCTCCTTTCTTCTGAAAATTTTGCAGATGAGTTGATGCATGCTTCTTTCCTAATCATCTATTACAGATTTAAAAGATACAGTGGGCAGGCCGTCAGCCCCAGAGTTTTGTTCATTAATTTTGTTCAATCCCCATTACACTTATAGGTCGGCTTGAAGGTAGTCTTGTCTGCAGCTTTGCCAGTATTGCCTGTTAGCGGAAAGTTGGTCGTTTAACAGTGTGTAGAAATGTTCATCGTATATCTTCACCAGGTCACCGTGTTCATGGCTGCAGGCTTGACATATGTATATGTCTTACTTTTTCGTAAAAATTTGTAACATGATTTCTGCAATAACATCTAGCTATCAATTCCATCAATCCTTTTTCTTCCTCTTGAGAAACTGGTTTTCCTCCACTCTCTACGGCTGGTAGAGCTCACGGGCACCCTGGTCTTTCTATGTAGCACTGTCAAGACTCATAGACTCATAGTTAGCTTCATCATCATGTGATAGCTAGGTAAATCTTTCGACCCATCACAAAGTCTACTTTGCCGTCCAGCTGCGCCAAATGATTGTGAGAAAATGTTTCGACTTAGACAGCTTTTGATTGAAGCACAATGCCGGGACGTGCCACTACATTTGCCAAATAATCCACCTTTTCCGTTCCATAACCGTGTTATCAATCGTTTTGGGCACATGCAATCAGAAGGTATACACTCTTCACTGAAGCAACAATCACTAAAAAATATTTAGAAGTGTAGTCTTACTAGTAGCATGAAATAAATCCCAGCAGACTGCCCTGCTTTATAAGTCATACCTTGGCTTTTTGGAATGCAATTTAATCTTGTTATAGCCCATGGATCCCACTGTTGTATCTTCTCCACCATTCGCCCTCCTCACAAACAACAAAAAAAAAAAACTCTGACGAACATAAGCAAAAATTTCTTAGTCTTCGAGGTCACAGTCCAGCTCTCGGTACCATATAATTTGAAAGTAAATATCAATGTCCCATAAAGTATCAGTTAAATTCTACGAGCTATGTATGAGTTTTGATCTGAGTAACTAAGTAAAAGTTGCAGTATTTTCCGAGAGTCAATCGTTTTCAAATCTCCATGAGGCTGTCATTTACGAAATTTATGTTCACTTCGTAGAAAGTGAACTACGTAACTGCTCCAAATTGTAGAAAAATGCAACCTTTTACGATTTTCAAATTTTTCAAATTACAGCAGGACTAGATTTTTATTTTAATTATTAACCGATGAACGTTACTGGCATTTCCTTATCCCTTCCTTTGATACGATCTTAAGATTCTTAAGAGAAAAGCATGAAAACTTGTTTGCAAAGTCTTTATTCACATTTTTATTTTATTTTTCTACGCCGTGAACTGTTGCCAGGTAAGCTCCTTCTGCAAATTTATCCTGCAACTGTTGTAGTTGTAGTTGTGCACAATGGCGATGATACAGCGCACAATCTTCTTTGAGCTCGGAGGCTGTACGCTTTCCTTATATACCATTGAGCATCAGATTCTTGGGAAAGTAAAAGAAGACCAACAAGGCAGAGGACGAAAAATCTCAAGGAAACCATTTCAACAGAAGACTCAGATTCGTTGGTGAGAACTAATTTTATCTCAGATCTGCTGCTCGTTTTATACACAACGAAATAATGACACTACGCAATGTGCCGCACAGACATGCATGCACGTTGGGGTATTTGTTTAAGAATTTTAGTTCTTAAGCAAACAAACTCCAAGACCAACTTTCAAGACCAATTCTGGTCAAACATAACAATGAAAAAGCTGTTAGTTTTGAAAATTCCAAACAGCTGCTACTTGTATTCATATTGTAGGAGTAAATCATGCTGCTGAGTTCTAAAATAAGCACCTCACTCCTGACCTTTTAAGCAAGGCTGCCAGAGTTGGAACGAGAAAATATAGCCGAACACAAAAAAAGAACTAAATTAAAGAAAAACCAAGAACAAATGGATTTGAATTAACCCATTAGAGTACACTTTTTAATAATCAGCTAGCAACCATGCATGAGTATGCTGATGAGTGTTGGTACCATGTTAGCAGCTACGAAAATCGGCGTTGGTAGCAGAACCTTTATGCATTATTCTGCAGTGCGAGCAGTAAGGGTATTTCAAAATGTAGTCGAACTGATGGTATAAAACCTAAGTTTCGTATCCTGGTACTTCGGCCTCCGATTTTGCCGCCCATAGACCTAATGGGGAAGATTGGATAATGTTGCACTACAAAGCACCAAACGAGCATTTGTAGTTCGCCCATCCTGCATGCTGGATACTTGGGTGTGGTGTAGTCCATATTATCAGGAAAGATTTAGAAATTATTCAAAATGGCTCCTACACTAGCCATTTGCCTATCAACAATATCGAAAGGTATGAAACAGAATGTCTAATGCTGCAGAGGCTATTTAATTTTTTAGGTTACTGGTCTTGGCCACCATACAACAATGCTGTACGTTAGAATCGCCCTGATACCTAAGGTGTCAGTTAGTTATGCGGAGTTTAAAACCTCATTTATTTTTTATAACTTTTTTGAGAAAAATGTTACCGTGCCTTTCTTTACTCTTTTTTGTATGTCGAGTATTTTACTTTTTTCGAGAAAAGATAAAGCGTACACCGTTAAGGGACGGAGGGTCGATTTAATTTATTTATCCTAGGATAGAGAACTAGTTCAGTCGTCGTTGATACCTAAACCGCACAATGTTGCTCATTTAGATGGCTTATTTAAAGCATTTTCTAGGAGTTGTTTATTGTATATAACTACATCCGAACTTTTGTCTTAGACATGAAACTTTGGCGTCACAATGTTGAATTATGATATGGAGTTAACTAATGAATCGGAGATGTATTCTCGAATAAAAACACTGTTAAATGACAAGAAAAAAATCTAGAGTAACCAGAATCCACAGAGAGTGCGTGAGGGAAAAACTCTCCCATTTTTGCCAAACCACTATGCCAACGACCAGTGGATGCAGTGTCGCATTATAAAATAGGTAACCACCATCAAAAAAGGACTTGTGGTGTGGTAAAGAATGCGAATGCTTTAAATAGTTAACTTGGGTGTTTACATGGACCGCAAAAGAGGAATACTGAACTAGGAGAAGGGAGTTCTAGAAAATACTTCGAAAGTAAAAGAGGACTCACGCTGCCTCCAGAAGTAGAAGAGTCACACAAACGAAACAACAGTCAGATGATCTGCAAAAAGCCAAGCAATCTAGGAAATTAAGTCTTTGATACACAGGGAATCGTAGGTGTATTTAAAAATATTTTGTTAAGCCGCTATTAACTGGCATCAGGAAGAGCGAGGTATTAGCAAAAAGAGAACTCAATTTCAGTTAATGAAGAAGCAATTCGATCACCTGATATAGAATAAATCGCTGTAGCTATTAAAAAGCTATCATAATACCATATACATAAATGTCTTCCAGAAGAGGTTTACTGTGGGTAGATCGTATCCATCAGATTATCAATCAGATATGGTTCGACGGAAGCTATGATTCCTGGAAATTTAACTTTGTATGACCCGTCCAAAACAAGTGATTCTGCATGTCTTAGAAACTACAGACAGATATATCTGTCAAATATTGACTTCAGAATCTTGCCTAAAGGACTGCGTGAACTTCGAAATCCATACTTTATATTCATAGTCAGCCAGAAACGACTCAAACCATGTTGCAGTCAAATGCAAAGCTCGATTATCTTGATGGAACACATAGTGCGCCGAGTAGCTATTAGCACTGAGGGCACTATCTTGAACAGATCCCTTACATCTGTTTTGATGTACAGACAATATCGACGTCATCAAGTGCCCCCATACAGTACTGTCACAGAAGCTTTCGCAGCAATTGTAGATCACGCGAGAAAAGTTGTCCGTGCAGTGAATAAGGACAGAGCCAAACTATATTCTGTCGGCAAACAATGAAGCATTCATCCACTAGGACAAAACTTCACTACCAACAATTTGCTCTTCGAAATACTTAAGAAATTTGGTTACCTCCGAGTAAACTACCTAAACGAAACACTAACGGAAGTCAGACGTTGTTACTTCAATTTAGCAGAACAGTTGCGTTTAAAATTCCTTACTCAAAGAACTAAATTCAATTCTAAGTCTCTTATCGAATATTTGGCGTTTAGTGGGGAGGATAAATGAAATAGCAGATATCACCGTGATTTCTACGAGCTGCATTAAGATGTGAATCTAATCAAAAAGCTAAGGCCGAATTCAAAACGTCCAATGGGAGATACGATGCTTCATTCAATCAGAAATTTTGAGCTTGCAATTATTAAAAAAATTGAGCTTTTTTCTTCCATAAAACAGTGAAACACACGTTGTCAAAAATGGCGTCGAAAATTTAATGGGGTTCCAGTGCTGACTTGGTATCGTGGAAGTGTGACGAAAGCAGGTTTGCTTTAAATAAGTGACGAACAGAAGCAGGAGTTTGAGTTTTTCTGCATAAAATAAAAAAGTCTTAACGCCTCTCAGAAACCGAATTTTATTTTTTTATATTAATTCTTCTTTTTTTCGGCTTAGCAGGTTTTCAATACAAAACAGAGAACTGAAGAACACACTTCCGTAAACTGCAATGTAATATATGTACATAAGTGGTACGTTAGTCTTAATAGACTCTCAGTTTTCTGTTTCATTACCAAAGAAGCAGGTGGTCGCAAGGTAAATGTCAAGACCTGCTCATACATTACTTCACTTTGCATATGGCCTTATTCTACTACGGTCTTGAAAATTATTTATTGAATTAAAATAATACTTGAGCAAACATATGCTTTATTTTTCCAAGTTATTCACAGTTATTTCCACATAATGTTTTATATAAATAGAGCGACCAAAGTAAGGTAATTTTAGTTCTCACCAAAGAATCTAAGCCTTCTGTTAAAATGGTTGCTTTGAGAGTTTTTGTCCTTTGCCTTGTTGGTATTCTTTTAGTTTTCCAAGAATCTGATGCTCAATGGTATATAAGGAAAGCGTACAGCCTCCGAGCTCAAAGAAGACTGTGCGCTGTATCATCGCCATTGTGTACAACTACAACTACAACAGTTGCAGGATAAATTTGCAGAAGGAGTTTACCTGGCAGCAATTAACAAATCCAATTCTGATGTAAAATATGAAATAAAAATGTAAATATGTAAAGGCTTTTCATTATTTCAAAGGTTCGCGTTTACAAAATTTACTAATGTTATGCGAGGAAAGGCCAATATACCGTATCTAAAACTGTTTATTGATCTTATACGAATGCTGTATGGTGTGGTGATATGAAGAACACCCTTGGGGACTATCTGTAGTGCTATATGGAGCGATAAGTGGTTGTAGGTGATTGCATTGTTCAGCAAATCATATAGTCGTACTAAGTTTGTATGACGAACAAAGTTTCTACGTATCCTGTTACTGAAGTCAGCGGCTAACATTATAAGGAAAATTCCTTTGAGCAGTAGCACAGTAGAACGTCAAATTGATGAAATGCACAAGGCTTTTGAATAATACTTTGCTCAATCTTTAAGGACTTGAGGCAGTAGTTTAGAGAGTTTGGAGCCATATCCGAAAGGCTTTTTTTTCCTCAAAGTAGCTTTTTCATGACAGTTCGTACTCTCGCACGTTTGTCAGACAATCGCGAGATTCGGCACCATGAAAAAACTTTTTGGTGTTTTTTTGGGATTCTAACCTCGCGTTCAGTAATCCAAGGCACTAACCAATGAGCCACGGCGCCACAAGTTGTGAGTTGTTGAATGAAAAAAATTAAGCTGTACTACTAGCTTAAGTTCGATTTATAAAAGCTGACAAATTAGATCCAAAATTATTATCTGCCCTACGTTTAGTCGCAGATATCAAAGTTGAGATAATATTTTTACTGTTTGAAATTTTTTTCAAAAAAAAAGTAGATTTGGCGTCAGGATCGAGAAGAGTTAGAAATAGTGAAGCTAAAGGATCAGAAAATCATGGTAATTGATTGCATCGTGAGAATGTAAGAAGGAACATTAGGTTATAATACAGCAAAGGTTGCACGTCCGTTACAAAAGATCTCGAAAACTTCCACCACCTATGTATCTTCAAAAACGTGTACCGAGGCCAACAAAAAGACGCACTCAATCTATATGTTCAATATCCCGGCTATAAAATTTCGTGGGGCGATTTCCGGACTCCTTTGCTGACAGGTGCAAAGTAAGAAGGACCAAAGACGGGATCGAGAAAAACGAAACGGTTGCGAGCGGTACGAAATTAAAACACCAATATCATCTATCAAATCGTCCTCTGGCAACAAACGAAAACCCAAAACCTTACATACTGTGTCAACCTTTGTAGAATTATTTAAGGAAATTTTGTAAGAAACATTAATAGACCAAGCCATCTCAGAACTTTGTCTTAGTGACACGAGCAATAAGCCTTCGGCCGATGGAGCTCAATACCGGAATTGTGGCCGCAGACGGAGAAGCTATTTTTCGAAATTATGTAAACGATTTTGGTATCATACTTGAAGCACTCTAGGTTGAGTCCATGCTCGCATATTTAACGGAATGAGTTCAAATATTAGAGACACAATGAAAAGTCTTCAAGTTTTAAGCCAGTCTACATACCCCGGGTCCATGTACTCATAGAGGAGGGTTTGAACAATATCTTCGCAGATTAAACCAGGAATTTTCCAGTCATAACTAAAAATTTTGGAGGTGGAAGCTGCCAGAGGAATGGACCGAACACTATGGACTCTTGGACATTCGAGTGAGGCGGTAGAGCCTTTCCGTACGTCGTAAGCAAATGAAGTATCTGAAGCAAATGTCTCACATTTCCTATAATTAGGATTAATTATACGATTTAGTACTCCCAGAATGATGATTTTTCGGGCTCACATGGCGGATTTGTATTTTAAGATTAACTATCTTGTTTGAAACCTATGAAAAGTTCCCTAGCCTTTATGGATTCAAGGAAAAGTAAAAATAAAAGCTGTCGTCTTGCGAGTATGGTATCATCATTGAAAGGCTTTGTAAAAAAAATTGTTCAAAGGGCTTAAACTACATATGTATGTACATATACATATGTACTTCCCGTAGAAATTAAAGACAAAGTCTTAGAGTCCTTTCCAAGTGCTAATAAGACCGAAAGAAGAACTCATTGAAATGAGGTTATCATCATTCTTGATGTAAGCAACAAAAGCCGTAGTTTTCTCCTGGACTACAGACAGTCTCAAAACAGTCTCGGTTTTTTGGTACTAAATGGTACCCCATTTGAGATTAATCAGAATTAAACTCAGTAGACACCTGCTGCCGGTAGGACTCTACTGCTTTGAGCGCTTGTCAAAGATTAAACGAAGTCAAAAGTACTGTCATCCGCGCAGAAATCGATAAAAGTGATTTCTATTTAGAAAAAAGGTCTCATTTCTTGAATAAGTTGATTTGTCCGGTTCAAATTGGAAAGTCCTAATAATTTGTGTCCTTGTCCATTCGATGTAATTCAGTTCGATATTGCTCAATGGAATTTTGCTTTTGATGTCAGTCGCCCACCGCAATACGATACGTAGAGACTCATTAATTACTGAGGGATGGATCCTCATGAATTCGTAGTATAAGTACGTGATTTGCAATCCGTAAAAGCACCGCCCATCGTCTCTTATCGCGTTACGCGGCGATAGTGCGGGGTGGTGTTCCGCACATCAGTTTTATAATCACCTGTTGGCTTTACCATGCGTGATCTTAGTAAAATTTTGTAAATGCAAACTTTTGAAATAATGAAGCCTCTATTTAGATTTTTATTTTATTTTTTACAACAGAATTGGATTTGTGAATTGGTGCCATGTAAACTCCTTCCGCAAATTTATCCTGCAACTGTTGTAGTTGTAGTTGTACACAATGGTGATGATACAGCGCACAATCTTCTTTGTGCTCGGAGGCTGTACGCTTTCCTTATATACCATTGAGCATCAGATCCTTGGAAAAGTAAAAGAAGACCAACAAGGCAGAGGACAAAAACTCTCAAAGAAATCATTTTAACAGAAGACTCAGATACGTTGGTGAGAACTAATTTTATCTGAGATCTGCTGCTCTTTTTATACACGACGATATAAAGACACTACGCAAAGTGCCGCACAGACATGCATGCACGTTGGGGTATTTGTTTAAGAATTTTAGTTCTTAAGCAAACAAACTCCAAGACCAACTTTCAAGACCAATTCTGGTCAAACATAACAATGAAAAAGCTGTTAGTTTTGAAAATTCCAAACAGCTGCTACGTGCATTTATATTGTAGGAATAAGTTATGTTGCTGGATTCTAACAACAATACCTCACTCCTGACCTTTTAAGCAAGGCTGCCAGAGTTGGAACGAGAAAATATAGCCGAACACGGAAATAGAACCTCAATTGAAGAAAAATGAAATACAAAAGGATTTGAATTAACCCATTTGGAGTACACTTTTTTAATAATGAACCTTTCATGAGTATTGATGTCGTTAGGACAATGAGAGTTCGTGTATCATTCTACAGTGCGAGCAGAATACAAGAGTATTTGCAAATGCAATCGAACTGAAAAAATAATTTACACAATATAGCTAAGTTCTTAGATTTATTTTGCACATTTGATTCGTCTATATCCAGACACCTGTGCCTTCAGGCATTACCAATCCTTAAGAACATATAATAAGATTGACATTAGCAATCGGCTCACTTTTCGATGTGCCCCTGTAAATCTACCCTCTAGAATATAAAGTTTGGGTGTTGGTTAGTACCTGTAGTTTAGTAGTTAGTGAGTTGAACTCCTGAGCGGGACGTTCGAGGTTCGATTCCCAGAAGAAAAACAACTTTTTTTCACGCTCCACTTCTAGCGAATATCAGGCAAACGACCAAAAGTAATAACCCAATTTACAAAAATTTATAAAAATAAATTCTTTCGAATCTGGCTTGTACTGTAGGTTCCTTCTTCTAACCTCCAGCCATGTGGGATGATATCTGATTTCTGTTCATATGTTCCCGTAGATCTATTTCTTCCGAAGGCTCGTTACTCCCAAAGAACTTCGTCTTAATTAATCGGACTATCGGATTGGTCCGACGTGCGAGTTATATTGTTTTTCTGAAGAACTACCAGAGAAATGTGTGTCTAATTTAAATGATTTTATCATATGAGAAGGACTATAAGCATTTTGATTTCTTCAAATATTGGGATAGATAGAGATAATTTTGTTGGTAAAGGATGTCTCAGAAGACCTGTTTATTTTTCCACAAAAAGTCTCCAAGCGATTGTTTTAGTATTCGAGTCATTGGCTTTTTGAAAAAGTGCCTGCAAATAGCTTCTAGGTTCCCATATTTTAACTTCGTTGGTACGCGTGTACTCCTATCAGAGTTTCGTTGAACTTGTCTCATTCGATTTTTAGATGTTCCCTCAGAGGTAGGGGTATGATCGGTGATAGGAAATGGAGTATATACTAGATACTTTCTGATTCCTGACCATGTTAGATATATTGTTTGAGAAAATGTTGAGAATTCTCCTTCTGTTTCTTGTTATCGACTTATCTCATGCCAATATTGGAGTAAGTAAGCTTAGTACCTAAAAATCAATCAAAAACAGGCTCACTTCTAGAGTTAATTTTGGAGTTGTCCAATATTGCATCATGACCCATATGATCAAGGGCGAGATAAGCTGACATTAGCCAATAATTTTTAAGACAATCTCCATCTTATTAGCAACTACATACATACATATGTCTCGATGGCTGGATCTCTTACGTAAAAGAGTGTAAGTTTAGAAGTTTTGAATCTATGTGCCATGTCACCAACTATACAATGTTCTTCGATCTAAACGATACACCTATATTCCCCACGGAAGTACTCGGAACGGAGAAGAAGACGATGCTAAAAGTCATCTTCGATAAGAGAAACGAAGAATCTTTCATCTCCGCGTTTGAAAGTGCTACATCGTCTTAATCAAGAGACTGAGGGGGGACTGTATGCATTCTCTTCGTGTTCAAAGACTAGGAGCCGAGTTCACCAGATGACATTTTTCTCACGAGATTAGAAGCAGTTTGTATGAACAGAGGTCCGCTATTCATATAAGTCTGGCTAATTTGAACATTGCCAGTATCTTGTTTTGTTCCCGATTGAGCTATCCCGAGAGTCATTGGTTGTACAAATCCAAACGAAGAGGACCAAAGGAAGGGTGACTTAGTAACATACAGATACATACAAATGTCGTACTGACGTGACTGAGGGTACTAGTTCATGAAGTACATCCCAGTACGTGGTAGAAAGTGTTTCTGAAAAAAGTAGTAAAGTACCATTTGCTAACATTCAGCTGTAAACATTTTTTACCACATAGAAAACCTGTTTAAGTTGTCCTGCAATAGGCGAGAATAGGCAGAACATGTGATGTGTTCAATAATTTTATTATCATGAGTGCAAACTAATAGATCAAAGAATCTGATGACATACTCGGCATTGTTTGCTGAAAAAAAACTATAGTCCAAGATGACTGCCTTGAGGGACCTCTGATGAAGGAGGTAGTGATACGATCAAATTTTTAAACTAGACTTTTTACTACCGTTCCGTTACTACCGTTCTGTGAATTAAACCCTGGTTGAAAACTAAGAGGCTTCAGCTGGAAGAGAATGATTTGATGAGGAACTTTGTCTAAAGCCTGTGGCAATAACATCAACTTCATTACAATCCTCTAAAGCACAAAGCGTATTCAACACGAATTCAGTTAAGTAAGTGGTTTTTGATCTGCCATGTTTCTTGCAAGAAAAGATCATATACGATGCTTTAAAATACATTCCTGAAAAAAACTACTTGTTATTTTCTCAGATTCGAGCGTCGAACCTTCTGCGAAACAGTCCAACGCACTAACAAATGCGCAAGCACACTCATCCGAATTTCAATAAGACTTATCGAAAAACTAAAGATTAGTGAAGTCAGTGCCTGACTAAGAAAATAAACTCAGAAGCTTATAAGTTATTTTTATTTTTCAACGTAATATCCTCCAAGCACAATACACTTCTTCCATTACACGCTTTACTGCATTTTTGACCTTTTTATGCATTGAAAAAAGGTGAAAGATGTTACCTCATCTGTGCCGATTATAGGACGCTTTTAGGGCAGAAAAATTCACAATCGACCACATTTTGTACTGGAAAAACTATTGATGTCCAAATCAATAGACACCATCTTTTTATCGAATTCAAAGCCACTTAGGACTGCATTCACGGAGACGAGCTATATAAAACCACGTTCAATTTTGTTATCGCAGATAAATACTTTCCTCTATGCAAGATGTAGAATCCTAGCTGCTCCATTAATAGCTGTAATGATCTCACCGAGACCTTCTATGTAAAAAAAAAGCTTAGATCAGGTGGAGCGCTGTTCTGTAGTTCAACATCATTGTTAAAAATATTATTCAAAACTCAAAAGCCAACAGTGAATTTTCAAAAACATGTGCAATCACTTGCATACGCAAATAATCAACAACGCTCCCTCCCGAAGAGTCTTCGAAGAATCCAGCCCAAATGGACAACACACTAGAAGAAGACATCGCCTCAAGTTACACGCAGAAGTAGAAGGGGATCTCTACCAATGTGCAACTTGAGCAGATAGCTCATATGAAAAACACTGTTGAAAACCGTTGTTATTCCAACTATACACACACAATTGGCGTACATCAAGTAGTAGTAGCAGTAATATCAATGGCAATTTTAAAAGGAAACCAACAGATGGAGCATCGTTTATACATGCCTTATAAAATCTCGGTAAAGCCGAGAGCAAAATCACTGAAATAGTGACCATCAATAAAAAGAACTACGCCAAAAAAGCGACATAAGACAAATCAGCAAACTGTGAAATGTACTCGCCAATATAAACATGAAACCGTCCTCGTGATGAAGTTCCTTACGGGAGTATCAGGAGGAAAAGGGTCCGGAAGTGAAGTTTTCAAAGGCCTGCTTTTAAGTTTCCTTCGAAGATGTCCACCTACCATCTGGAAGGAAAATTAGATGGGTATACTTATCAGGAATCATTGGGGAGCAAGGAGCTTCCGTTTGTAGCAAAATACATATATGTATGTATCCATATGTAAAGGCGAACATTGAAAATATAAAAAAATTTTATTACAATTTTTGGTTTACATCAGATTAGATTTTTGAACTGCTTCTATGTACTCCAGCAATTTTATGCTGCTACTGTTGTAGTGGTAGTTGTGCACAAGGGTGATGACACAGCACACAATTTTTTCTGAGCTCGAAGGCTGTAGGCTCTTCTTAAGTACCATTGACCTTCAGCTTGTTGGAAAAAAAAGAAAAGACTAATAAGACAGAACGCAACAACTTTCAAGGAAACCATTTTAACTGTAGACTAAGATTCTTAAGTGACAACTAATTGTATATGAGATCGGTTGCACTTTTTATACAAAAAAAAAAGAAATGTTGCCGCTTGGAAAAGTGGGCATACATGGGGTTATTTGATCAAGAATTTGGTTTTGGTGTTAAGTCAACAGTCATGTGCTATGTGAAGTAAGACTGAAGCTGTTAGTTTCCGAAATTCTGAACAACTGCCACTTGCAGGCACAATGTAGAAATGCAATTTGTTTGTTTTAAACATAGTCGTGTCACTCGTGACCTTCTGCGTACTATTTGAAATGCTTCAATGCCCTAAAAAGCGCAAAACTTTTTCGAAACTAAAACCATTATGATGAGAGTCGGTTTGTTTTCCTGCCTCAGTCTTATAACGTTTGACATCGTTCAATTTTAAAGAAATTAAAGTTAGAGCAGATTTGAGTTATGCTATTTTGCGCATAGTTCTAGAATAAATCAGCGTAGCGTAAGTGGAAAACAATAGTTACAGTAAACGACTTATGGATATCAAAATGAATGCTCGCCATCCTCTGCGTATTATGGCATGAGGTTCTGAGAAATACTCAGAGAGCTATTGAAAGCGAGTATCGTAATTATCGTAAATTGCATTCCCTTGGTTAATCGACTTTGCAACATGCCAACGGTGGCAATCTGCTTAGAAGAGATCGAGGGAATAGAACTGTCCACCAGTGATGGCATGATCTTGAAAGTAGTAAACATGTGTTTCCGTGGGTAGTAATTTAAATGCCTTGCAAACATTGCGATGCAAAATATGCGTTAACATACTCGCTTTACTTATGTAACTTAAGAGTCCCTACCTGAGGCAGAGTGCCCCTCCTTCCTTGCTGTTCTGGGGCACACTGCTTCCAGTTGTTAAGTCAAAGCAATCTGGCATCGGCAATAAGTTCGTCATTTTAAACGTGGAGGCTGGGACTCGAAGATCCTCTTGGCGGAACGCTGTTGCCCATGCGCCTGATGTGGCCGTGCACCTGTGGTTGACGTATCTGGGCCTTTGCATCTTCGCCTCCGTTAGCCGGCGCACAAATATAAAATTTTTCGCCCTATTGCAATTAATATCTGAACTGCTTATCGTCCAACGCTCGGCGTCATATTGCAGAACTCGTAGGCTTAGCCTTTTACCCAGGGTACATTTTATCACCGGAGTAAGGAGTTTTGAACCCATTTGATTTGCCAATCACAAGTTGCAACTTCAAGTCAAGTCATTTGTGAAGTTGACCCAACCAGCTCGAAGTAATATTTCGTCCTAGGCGGTGGGAGCAGATGGTTTTTTGGGTATTGATACCATATACTTTGTTTTCGTTCTTTTTAAGACCAACTCGTTTGTTCATCCATTGACGGATTTGTTGAAGAAATTGCGTTCTGTGATCAAACCTACCCCGTGTGAGTTTGACTACTTCTTTGATTATAGTATGTATATCGGTACTGCGTCCACGCAGTATTAGCGTTAGTAGAAGATGAATGCGCAGCGGAAAGTCTTTCACTCAGTTTTTGTAGTCTCTGGCTATTTTAGGCGTGCATATGCATCCAAAGTTAAATCTCCTTTTCAGGACCATTATTCTCATTGGGAAGGCAGCTGTTAATATAGCTGGTAGAAATAATCGTTAGAGTCGACGGTTTGTGTACGTGATGATCTCTACCGCATCTTCTGAATCGAAGTAATATCTGCCCAGTACTGCCAGAAAACAGTTTCAAGTTTTTGAATATGTAGCACCCGGAGTGTACAGTTATCAGTTATGTAAAGATCATACAAGGAAAAATTGTACTATCTCCTGGTCCTAAATACTATGGGCTTAGCGTCTTTCGATTTTTGCTAGGAAGACGATGGTCTCTTATACACATCTGGCTCCATTAAATTAAGCTAACTGCCATTTCCCATTTCCATTCTTCTCTTACCGCGACCCGTTAAGTTTTCCTTGCATTGGGATTTAGAGAACAGACAAGTAGACATGGAACCTTGATCTCAATAGACAAATCCATCGCTTCCTCAGATTGCCAGCTCGATCTGTAGAAGCTTATAAAGTGATAGTGGTCCCTTTCAAATTGGTTGCATCACCTCAGGCGACGTCTTCATCTATTTGTCCCTTTGTGTTGAATTTGACTCTTTGAACTGGTGTACTGGTGTCCACAAGTTCCAGATGTTCTGGCCAAACGGATGGACTTGGAAAAACCTCTTGGGAAGGAATCGCCAAATTTGACACAACAGACCGTATATGTGGTCCAAGGACTAGCTTCTCGCAATTATTCGTTTTGTGCGCACAATATTGGAATTGAGTTACAGTTAAGAGCCATATTCTGAAAAAGCTTTATTACTTCATGACGTTTATCAGACATTCGCGAGAGGTGGGACTGTGAAAACCTTTTTTGAATTCAACTTTCGAATTTCAGTAGTCCAACGGACTAACCACTGACCCACGGCTCCCAAGTGCAGCCAAACAATTATTGAAGGCCCTATACTGCTGCAAAGCAGAAATCACTGTTATCCAAGAAGTGTCAAATCCAAGGCAAAAAGAAAGTAAAAAACTGTGACATTTACTACGACGATTGCTACCCACAATAAAAGCAGCGCCAATTTGGATCTAGCTTCGCCGTTGGAGGCAGTCTTAAGCAAAAAAACCTATATTCACAAGGAAACATGGGAATCTCCTTATCAATCAACCGTCAATCAAATTGACTACATTGCGATCAACGCAAGACACTCAATCACTCGGACCACTACCTGGTTGTAGCCAAGGTATGGTTACGGATATTCCGAACGTTGCAAAGATAACGATATACTGTGAGAAAGCTTGACGTTGGACGGGTACAATCGAAAGAGATCGCCAAATCCTTTTCCGATCGAAAATCTCTTAATCTTTTAAGACCTCCTATGATGCTAGCATCAAATATTGAAAAGCCATCCGAGATGCCGCCCGTGACGAGGTGGGTCTTACTCGACCTGACGACGAATGCCGGCATGCATATGCAGCTAAACCAAGCGACACTACATAGAAGGACGAGTACTGCCACGGAGCTCTATGAGGAGAAGAGGAGAGATGAACACCGGTTTCTCAGGAGGAAAAAGAAGGAGCATGTGAAGCGTGTAATCGATGAAATAGAGAGATGCTACTGCAGGAATGAGCTTCGGAAATTTTACCAAAGCGTTAAAAGATCTTGTGAACGCTACAAAACCCGAAACGAAATCTGCAAGGACGATCAAGGAAACGTCGTAGTAGAAGCGCAGTGCTGAATCGAGTCGAATACCGGTATCAGGAAGAGCAAACCATTCAAACAGGCTGATGTAGCCTCTTCCAGCTGTCGACTTAGCTGCCAAACTGTTCAAAGCGACAGGAGATGACTTTGTAAAATATGGTCGGATGAAGGTATGTCCGATGAACCTCAGTGTTGTTTGCCTGATCCTCAAGGATGAAGACCCTATGAACCTCATACAAGATCTACGCATTCAAGATCTTATCTGCCATGTCGGGTGAACGCCTAAGGCAGTTCGTCAACAACCTGATCGGTCCATATCAGTATGGTTTTAGGCCGGGAAAGTCCATCATCGATCAAATATTCACACTATGGGAGATCTTGGAAACAACCCAGGAGCTTCAAATCGATACACACCACCTTTTCATCTATTTTATGGCTACGTATGTCTCTGCAGAGACGAGCTATACAGAGTAATGTTTAATTTTGAAATTCCTGTCAAACTCTTCCGTTTATGTAAGATAATGGTGGAGAATGCATGATGCTCCATCAAGTTCGATATCAAAAAATATTAAGACGAAGCGACGTGCTATTATCCGACTTTTACATTGTTCTTGAAAGAATTGGCAAAACTCACGAGCCAACACCAGATGACAAATCTTAGAAAGTCCGTCCAATTACTCCAAGCTAGACAAAGTCCCTTACTACCTCGGAGTTATAGCTGTCGACTGTGATGTTGAATGTCCACAAGAAGGGACAAACAGCAAAACCAAATACATACATATATTGTTTTGTAAGCCAGTAGTTGCATAGACTTTTGATAGATTGTACCTCCGGTGCTGGCTTGTGATTTTTACACAAATCTTTTAAGTATGATATAAAAGAAGTCACATGACAGCGCACTACCTTGCCTAAATCTTTTTTTGACATCGAAGGTCTTGGTGAGATCATTACCGAGCTTGATGAAGCAGAGAACGTTCTCCATCGCCATCCTGAACAGACGAGTTTGGCATGGAAGCTAAATTCTGGTGACCTTACTTGACCGCCAAGATTATACGATTTAACGGTGGTGGATATTTTTTTGTGGGGCTAAGCTAAGAGTCGTGTATATGCCAACAAATCCGAAATGTTGGAGCAACTAGAAACCTAAAAGTTATAGCTGAAATTGCCTAATATTACATTTAAACGATCGACTGCTATAGAAGTTAGTAGTTATTATTTCTCATAAATATTGAAATACATAATAATTTCGATTATGTAGTAAAACAAATCGATGATATTCTTAAATTTGTGTTTTTTTTTTTTTAATTTTGAGAGCTCAAATTGGATCATCCTTTTTTGTAGTATCTCTTTTAGAGCCCATACCATGAGTTTTCTGTCACCGTGGTGCATAATGTAACTTTCAGTAGCATGAGCGGCAGGTTACAAAGACACCCGCGTTGGGTTGGTATTAACTTTTAATTATGCAATTAGTTCGTAATTCCAAAATAAACAGTCTTTCTCTCTATTCACTTTACATCATCATATTTGCCCAAGTTTTCCCAAAATTTTGTTTACTTTAACTTTTCAAATATGTTGCAACCTGCATGCAATACGCTGCACCTTTCCTAGATTCGTTCAACCTTTTTTTTTTGTATAAAATGAACAACAGTTGTGTGATAAAATTAGTTCCCACTTACGAGCCTAAGTCTCCTGTCAGCATGGTTTCTTTAAAAGTAATCGTGTTTTGCCTTTTTAGCTTGCTTTTGGTCTGTCACCAATCTGAAGGTCAAAGATGGCTAAGAAGGGTTAACAGTATCCGTGTTCAATCCAAGTTATGTGCTGTTTCATCACCACTGTGCACAACAACAACTACAACAACAAAAGCAGCAGGATAAAGATGTAGCAGCAGTTTACATACGTGTAGTCCAATAGGATTGTGATTGTAAAAATGTAATACAAACGAAAATAAAGGTTGTGTCTGTGATGCATACACTTGTTCATTCTGTTATTCGTCTGTATACTGCTCCGTGTACAAATTTAAGAAAAAATGGATTAGGCGTGGGCATGGTCGTGCAATAACTCCAAAAGTTGACGACTTTGTTGGGTTCTTAAGGTCATAGTACTTCTAGAAGCCTCTATCCTAAAAAAAATGTTCAGCCCTAAATTCCTATTTTGCTGGGATATGCAGACAAATGGTACATTACCAAGTAAAGGACCGAAAAAATGAGTTCGTCGTATTCTTATTATAGGTGGTAGTGAGAAGAAGCTAAGCACCTTGCAAACCTCTAATTCTATTGTGCCAAACCAATAAATCCCATAGTAATAGTGAAAGTTCTAGTCTGTAGAGATGCCATTTACCAGTCAATAACTGCTGAGGATACCCTAGAGGCTAAAAAAAATCACAAATACTTGGCGCAACGAACCATATGTGGTCCAGGGCCTAACCTATTTGGCGGGTATTCAAACACATTGCTCTATATACGTAGCACCTATCTGCGTGTTTCGTAGTATGCACCGATTTGATATTTCAGAGTTTCTCACAGATTTCTCGATGGTGATCTATCCACACAGGTTGTGGACAAAAGGCCTCAGATACTCAAATAAACTTGTACGTCTATTGTTCCCTGTAGCTTGCACATAGTTTAGCAAGCAGAGTTCGAGTTTTCAAAATAAATGTTTACAACTTTGGCGCATTGGAAAAGCTTGTAGTTTCCAGTGATTAAAAAGCATGTATTGTGCACTTTTATTTATTGGTGTGGTGTATCACTTCGGATAGGAATTCTAGCTTTAACTCAGCATCAGCATGAGCTGAGAACCGCTACAGCAGCAGTCCTTCAAACCACGCTTCACCTTCTACCAATAGTAGAAGCAAATATGAATTTAAAAAAAATATCGTTGATGTCAAGAATCTTGACTATAAAGTAGCTTTAAATTGTATATGCCATATATTTCTGTAGGGCTAACTAAGTCAAATAAAGTTGGGTTAATTTGATTAAGGCTGAATTTCCAAAAAATAGTTTCCGCTTACTATTATAAAAAAAATATACTTCCGGTTTATAAAATGAGTTTATTTCACAGATTTTTGGTAATTGTGCTTTTTTAAAGTATTTTCTATAGTTTCCTTCCTATGTGTGTCCCATTTTAGACCAAACAAATTGTAGACCTATGACCCGATGGCTGCAATAAAATTTTCAGTTCCACTTTCGGGATTTTGGATTTTCGGGATTTTGTTTTTCGGGATTCTGTGCGACTCCCACCTTCCCTACCTAGTAGCAGCACAATGTTTTCCTTAGAAGTCTAGTTGATAAGCCGTTTAAATAATTAATTAATTATAAGTTAGGTTTCGTCGAAAGACATAGTTTTAAGCATTAGGTTTAGCTTAGAGCACCCGCATAGGGTCAGTAAGTTAGAATTAGATTAAGTTAAGTTAGTTAAGCTAGTTTTAAGCGTTTTTCTCCAGCTCGTAAGTAATAATGAATTTCTAAAATAAAATGCATTAAAAATGAAAAAATGAATGTAGCAGCACAATGGACTTACCTTGGCCTAAATATACCAAAATCGACTGTTTAAGAGATGCAATTGAAAGACTCAGTCCAAGAGGATAACTATCCCAAGCACCGAAATCGCCTCTGCACGTCCGGAACAGAAGATAATCACAGGTGAGCCTTATCGATGTGTGTCTATTAAAAAAAATAAGGTCAAAGGTAAGAAAGTCTGAAAAATTGAGCGAAATTAGCATAAGAAGTTGTTAGGCCAGGCCAGATACTTATGCCAACTGCATGCTTCATTGGATCATACTTCAAGTGCCGAAGGTATTGTTCTTATCCATAAGTTTTGAATTATTTTTCCTGTTGGAATTGAACTTCCAATGGGATTGTTTGGATCTACACGGCAACGGTAAGGGCAATCCGCATCGGTGGTTTGGTAGAATAAAGTTTTTCTAGTTTAAAGAGAAGCGGTTTTGGTGCAATTGGCACTACAGCTTAGATGAACTTGCACAAGAACCATCCTAGAACCATATTCTATGAGAAATGCTATCTGATGTCAGATTCTGTACCATTGGCTCTAAAATTTAGCCTAGTTCCGATGCTGGTGTCTGTTGCATGACATTTAAACAGGTTAACCCTGCGACAACTAGCTGCTAGGCTGAAGTAAGTGAACATAGTCTCATTACTTACTATTAACTAGTTGTACGGAAAGCAGAGTCTTGAACAGGACTTAAGTTCAAGAGACTATTTGAGCCGTACTTAAACGCAAAGTCATCAGGAGAGCCTTTGGTTAGTTAGTTAATTGTAATTTATTTCACTTCCACTTAATAAATTCATTTATCTACTAAGATTTAACAATTAATTAAATGATTAAATTTAAAATTCAAAGGAAAGAGATAATTTTAAGAAAAATAAAGTAACATACGACTGTGCGTCAGTTGGAAAATCTACTTTCTTAAATTATTTTTGTTTGAACTGAAAAATCATATTTCAGTACTTAAATTCTTTAATTAATTGTTTTCTATGATTATAGGCAGTTGTAATGTATCTTGTTAAAATACTCCAGTTTCCGTTATCGTATTTTATTTAGTATGTTTAAAATTGTATCCTCCAAAAATGTTGATTTACTAAAGATGCCAAGCCTAAAGAACTTAGGCCATGCATGTACCAAGAATGTACGGAATACATATGTACGTAGGGAGCTCATTTTAATTTAGTAATACATTTAGTATTATATCACAGTGTTACAAAAGAAAAATTCTGCGGTGACGGACTTTGGAGGAGAAGATTCAAAGACGAAATATACGAGCTGTACATCGACATCGACCTAGTCAAAAAACTGTGCATCAGTCGCCGAAGATGGCTAGGACATGTAGAGCGAATGGACACCAATGCTCCGGCCCGCAGAGTCTTCGAATCTAACCCGGAGGGAAAACGCAGTAGAGGATGACCTAGCCTAAGGTGGCGCGCACAAGTAGAGACGGACCTCAACCAACTTGGAATGCGCAACTGGAGGCAGTTAAATAAGGATCGGGCTAACTGGAGGGGTTTGTTGGTTGAGGGTCAGGTTCACCCGGAACTGTAGCGCCACCTAAGTAAGTAAGCAAGTACATCACAGTGGTCTTTTCATATCCACATACTTGCAATATCTATCGTTTTATTGGTGTATATTAAGGATAGTTGACCACTGGTGTGGTTAAATTATTTATAGAACCTACTAAACGTTGTAGCCTTGTCTTTTGTATTCCGCAAGAGGTTAAAAAGTTCGATTCTTTTCCCACTTTTCCCGTCGTAGACTTTCAGCTTCCCATCCCAGATTATACAGTGCCGTTCGAAAAATTTTTGTCAAACATTGTATTACCCTTTTGAGTATCATGAAACGATTGAAACCGCATAAGAAAACAAATTCTCATTACAAAATATGTAGTTATTGCAACAAATTTGCCAAAAATCGAAATATGACCAAAATTCTTCCAACGGCACTGTATATGTACTTATTGACATACTCTTTTCAGATCGTTCAGCTCTTTGACCCATAATAATATACGTGTTAGGAGTTTTTTCCTGAGTTCTTGTGGTAGTCTTTTTCTGCATACTCAAATAGTGTTTTTGACATAACCTAAATGCAAATTCAAACGGTACGGGTATTATTTTCCATGCCTGTTTCTACCATCAGCACGTACGTTGGTTTAAAATCTGGTACATAGTCTTAGTATTTTCTTCGCAAAATATCTTTGAAGTTTATTTGTCTTTTAAAAATAAGTAGGTTCCCATATATGTATGCATGTGCCGCATATGCATGTATCACCCGATATGCTGCTATTTTGCGCTCAATGTTATACCTGTCTTATACTTAAGAAGTTGTTCTAGGTAAAATTGATACATTTTTTTTCTACACTGTTCCTTTTTTCCATGTGCTTCCTAAAGCCAATTTTCGGCGTAAATAGGTATCACCCCTAGGTACGTGTATTCTTCCGTAGCAAGTATGGGTTCATTTTTGAAAGACCATTCCTAGTATCTTGCCTCCTTTTATTACTTATTAAGATTGACTTCTAGGTTCCATTTAAACCGTTATCAACGTAAAGTCCATCTTTTAGATGATCATGCAAGTCTAATAGATACAAAGCGAAGAGACATACTTGTTAACTTCCCAATGGGAAGTTGTTGTAATGGGGCCGATTTTGTGAATCGCGAATTTTGACATATCTCCACGTTTTAAGGTCACCTGAATCCAAATCCAACGTTTTTACAGAGATGTCTGTGTGTGTGTATGTACGTACATACGTACGTACGTGTATGTTCGTATGTGCGTTCGGAATTATCTTTCGCCTCGATTATCTCGTGAACCAAAGATGATATGGACATGGGACCGGGTTCATTTGACGCGTAATTACGTAACTACGAACTGATTAAGTTTCCAGAAAAATCGTCCCAGTAGTTTTTTGTTAGTAATTAAATAACTAAAAAAATAAAGGCAAACTAGCTGAATTTTGAAATTGATGATTTGTACTATTCATTCGTGCAGATTCTAAATACCTTCGTAGTGATTTTTTTTTAATATTATAATTGTATGTTTTAGCAAAATTTTTATGAATGTCGTAGCAATTATTTTAAATAAAAAAAATATTATTAAAAAAAATACTTATGAACAAGAACTAGATGAATGTGTAAAATTTTAAATTTATATTATCAGGCCAGGAGAATAATGAGATTTCGAACTAGCCAACTCGTAACAATTAGTTATAATAAAAAAAATTACGTTGGTAACAATAATAATAATATAAAATGGGATGTGAATATATTCTTCGATATAAAAAAATCAACAATCTTTTTGCAATTCAAGGTTGCTTTATTAATATGCAATTAATACAAGAATATTATGTTTGAGAAAACATTTGGAGGTAATAGTATGATGTACATTTAACATTTAAAAAATAAATTATGACGTGGAACATGGTTGTAAGTAGAAGTTATTAACCGTAAAAGTTATTTTCGATGAAACAATGCTTTTTTTCATTTCTATAAGTACATATAAATAGTATTTATGAAAAAATATTGTTATTTCATATTTTGATAAGTCTTATCTAAAGTCGAATTCTTCCATTTTAAATCCGATTTAATTGCATATGTTGTGTATGGCCTGATTGATGTTATGAGAGCTTCATCAATTTCTGCTAGTTATTATTTTTTTGTGACAAGCCAATATGGAAATGTTTGTTGAAGATGATAAAATTCTTGAAGATATGGTTAATAATCTCCTACTGATGATTTTTGAACGGTTCATGGTGAAAAGCAGTAAGTCTTGTGATGTCAGTCTTGAACAATTCATGAAGAAAGTAAATTGTATTGTGCTGTCAGCTGCGTAGTCTGTTATCAATATTGTTGTTTAGTTACTTGTAAGTAAAGAAATGTTAATTCAGCATTCTTAGTTGATGAGTGGTATTGATGAGATATCTTCAAGTTGATGGTTTCTTGATAACGTGAAGAAGAAAATTTCATTGTTCGTCAAACATCGTAGTAATTGTAGAAGCAAGTGTTTATGTGTAGGCCATTAGTGTTTGGGATTGAGCTTCATTAAACCTTTTCGTATGATCATGTGAAAAAAATAATACTTATTAATAGTCGTGTGGACATTGCGGGTCGCACCCAGACCATATTTTTTCACTTGTAAATTAATGCGTCGTAATACATACTTTATCAAAAGCTGCATAATATTTTTTCCACTCACTAAATTTGCAGTGTACATTATGTAGCTGCCAATTTGTAAATAGCTTTAAAATATGCAACATAATTTTGGCCACGCAATTGTTGAACGATATTCATTCGGCGGTAGTTGCTGGGTGTACTAGCATCGACATTTTTTTAAAAATTGGGAGTCTATTGCTTGTCATAGAGGATATGCCAACCTTTAAAAGAAGATTAAGTGGGTGTTTGCAGGTTTTACTTCTTCTTCTTTTCCTTTGTTCAGCGAGGTATTGATTATATTGATTATAGGGTTCATACTTCTCCCACTGTACTGCATCCATACTGGTCGGACAGTTTATTTTTCAGTTTAATTTGTTTGAGAAGTAAATCTGCGCATTCCTAATGGTCATGTGCTTTATTGTGAAGAAAATGTGAATAGGGGTCTGCAACGAAAGCCGAGCTTCACTCAAAGCACTACTTAACATAAAATATACCCCTTTCTTCCTATTTACCCTTACTTTCTAAGAATGAAAATGTGTTCACTTTGTCTTTTGTCTAGATTTCGAGTGATATAAAATTCATTTTTAAGGTTCTATGTTGGCTGAAGATACTCTATGAGTTCTGAAAGATCAACCAGTTAGCAACCATTTGCTAAGATGTTTAGGAATGGCGTAATTTGTTTTACTATTTATTGCTACACTACACAATGAGTGCAACTAATGTCGTTAGTAGAGCTTGACTACCATACTACGTCAACCTAAGCAACGGTTGTTAGGCAATTCAAAAATAAACAGGTGTACCCCCAATTCACGTAACAGCATCATATTTGTCCAAGCTGTTCCGAAAATTTGTTTACTTGCACTTAAATTCGTTTTCAAATGCATATGTTGCAACCTGCATGTAATACGCTGCACCTTTCCTTGCGTCATTCAACCTTTTTCTTGTATAAAATGAGCAACAGTTCTGTGACAAAATTAGTTCCCACTTACGAGGCTTAGTCTCCTGTCAGCATGGTTTCTTTAAAAGTAATCGTGTTTTGCCTTTTTAGCTTGCTTTTGGTCTGTCACCAATCTGAAGGTCAAAGATGGCTAAGAAGGGTTAACAGTATCCGTGTTCAATCCAAGTTATGTGCTGTTTCATCACCACTGTGCACAACAACAACTACAACAACAAAAGCAGCAGGATAAAGTTGTAGCAGCAGTTTACGTGTAGCAGTAGTTCAATAGGATTGTGATGTAAAAATGTAAAAAAAAAGTAAATATAAGGGTGTGACTGCATCGCAAGTCAGAAAAAATTTATAAAATATGGACATTTTCGTATAGGAACTCAAAAAATTAAGAATTTGTTTTGGGCATTATATGCCCAACGATATGCCAACGGATGCCTTCTACCAATAAAATGAGTTTGTTGTATTCTTAGCAGCTCCAACACTGCAGACTTCCCTTAAGTCCTATTGTGGAACAAAACAAGTTCTATAGTAATTTTCTCACCAAGAATGTCTAAGAACACTTAGAAGTTGGTTAGTTAGAGTATTTTCCCGCCTAATGTCCGATTTCTTATGTGAATAAGTGTGAGACATTTTGCGATAAGATGAAGAGACGTTTCGTCACTCCTAAGGCAAATCCTACAAACTAGGTCTAGTGAAACTTCTTGTCTGTGGAGATACGTTTTTAGTAGACAACAACCGCTGAAAATACAGGTTAGATTGTTCCTGTTTATGTTCACAAGAGAAAGTGATTCTTTTAAATTATTTAGGATAAAAAAAGGATAAGGAATACTATTCTTGGGATCTGCCACAAAGAAACAGTCTAAAACTAACTTGGATTTGAGGCTGGTCGGAATGTAGCCACGTTTGTAAGCCACTGTACTATGCCTCATGTACAAATTGATGGTCAAAGTTTCTCTCTCCAAAATTGATGACCATACTCCAAAACTCATGGGCATGCGAACGTCGGTGTATTTAACAAAAATTTCATAGCCAGATTCGTCGTCCATCTGCCAACCGTCAGTGATAAAGTTCTTATGTGCAGGAGGAAAGATTTTTTTAACGGACTCTTATCCCTGTCGATCTTGGGCAAGTTGCTTGTTGGCATTGTCCCTGCGTACTACCTATTCCAGAAAGTTCAATGAAGCACTTGACATTGTGTCCCCCATTACCTTATAGCTAGATTTAGAGCTTTACTGGGATACGCACTCCATATCGATATCATTGGTTAGACCCAAAAGGACAAAAAGTAACTGTAAAAATGTCACTTTATTGAAAAATCGATAAAGACTCACACTTGGAAACCGTACTAATATGGTTTGGGGAAGCAAATGTGGTAAAAACTCTTTTCACGGACTATAATTTGTATGGTTTATAGAATCCTGCTAGTTCTGAAGTACGCGCCGATTGCTGGATGATAAGCATGTTAGAAGAGCAGATATTGGCCGAATTCGAGAGAAAAATACTTCTTGAAATGTTTGGTCCTGTATGCGAGAAGAGCAATTGGAGTAGAAGAAACAGCTTCGAAATATGCGAACTACAGCAAACTATGGATCTAGTCTAAAAGGACGAGGCACGATGATTACATTGACTCCATTAAAGAGGATCCTTGAATTAGAGACTACCAGGGCAACCGAACTTCCGCTTTAAACATCAAGTTATTCCAAATGTCAGAGTATTTGGTCTTGATTTCTGGAGCTACTGTGCCAAAGGTTAACTGGACGAGGGGCTTCTCCGTCTCAGCAAAGACTCTTCCCGGGTCGGTAGCCCGTTACCTAATAAGTAAGCATTAGAAGGCTTCAGAACTGCGGTTTTGCTAAGAGTACTATTATGCCAACCTATTCAGGTCTAGAGTAATATTTTGCTCCAGGACATGTAAGAAAGTCTGAGAACTTTTCAGCGGGGGTTACAACAAGGTTTTTAACTGAGACCAATTCGTTGAATATTGTCCAGTTTTTTACGTGAATGCGTGCGGGAATACAAAGACAAGTTTCTTCACTGCCAAGGCATAGTCTGCGGATTAGGTCTGTTGAGAAGTCTTAGTCCATAAAAATGTCTTTTTAGAAGGCAGTGATAGCTGAGGATTGCGTTTGGGATTCTTATGCTGTTCCTCTTTTCATAAGAGAAAAATGTTTCCTTTTTGACAGGACAGAGAAGATTAATTTTGTCCAGAGCCAGTTCTTTAACGTGTTTTCTGAAGAGACCTAGATCTAGAAATAAATGCCAACACTTAGAATAATTAAAAAGCTTTATTTTTAAATCGTATGAACGTTCATGGAGGAGAATTTCATTTTAACATTTGTAACTGCATCCTTATCCTGCCGCCTTTGTTGTTGTAGTTGTTGTTGTACACAATGGTGATGACAATGCACACAAACGAGCTTGAACACGAAGACTATAGATCCTCCTCAGCCACAATTGTCCTTCAGATTGCCGAGTGAGCAAAAGCAAGCCAAAAATGCAAACCACAAAAATTTTCAAACAAATCATTTTTAACAGAAGATTTAGGATACCAAGTGATAACTGATTTTACCTCAGATGGATTGCAGCATTTATACCAGAAAGCCAAAAGGAAATATGGCGTTGGAAGCTGGCAATATGGGGGTAAATACTGCTTTTGTTTTCCGCGTTCTAACAAAATTACACGCTCGTTATAAACTACGCATACCAGAAACATAAATATGTGCTTAACCCTCAAACACCCTTGAGCTTTGGCTTTTTCTAGTGAAACAGTATCTAATACTGTCATCGTGATATGGCGGTAAACGACGTCATTAAAAACTTCGTTTAGATGAAGGTAGATATGTGTCTCTCCTTAGCAACGATGAACATTTTTGTGTTGGTATCTGGTGCGCTGAGATTCAAGATCCGAAATATGTCTTTGTCATATTCGAAAGTAAAAATTAACCATCTTCTGACAGGTGCAACTCGTAAATTGACGGACAAAACTCAGGTAAAAATAGTGAAGCTGATTTAATAATTCCAATACCGACCTTCACATCAAGTAGCAACCTAAGAACTTTCTCAGAAACTGCGACTAGAAAGGACAGAATAGTGTGGACGCCGCCGTAGCAAATGCGTCAGGGTATTAAACGCCAGGTTCGACGTTCAAACCCCAGAAAAAGTGTTCAACCCCTCACAAGTGGCTTGTTAACATCCCAGAGTTTTGGTTGGTTGATTGTTTGATGTGGCCTTCGATAAGGTACACTTACATAGACCAAAATACATACGTAGGTTCTTTATGCTGCCCCTCGGTAGGGGCAGGTGGGTCCCTCTGCCCGCTCCTGGGACCAATTACTTTTCTTTATGAAATTGATATTAGTGAACTGTATAGACTATCCAGAGAAGTTGTCGGTCAAAAAAGCAACACCAACCATCCCGTACTGGATGTGCACGGCACTCTATTGGTATCAATTGAAGATCAGCTTCGCAGATGGAAGGAACATTTTTGTGCCCTGCTTAATGACGATCACGAGTTGTTCGACATGCGCAGATCTAACAAAGGTATTGACACCGGACCTCCAACAGTTGCAAACTGCGATCAATCTTCTCAAAGCCAACAGAGCTGCTGGACTTGATGGCATACCAGCTGAGTTCCTAAAATCAGATCCCCCTCAACGGCTTGTATTCTACTTCCGTTAATGCAGGCCATTTGGGAAAATGAAACCTATCCCAGGGACTGGAAGGACGGAGTTTTTGTTATTATACTAAAGAAATGCGATCTTAAGAACTGCAATAACTGGCGTGGTATTACCGTCTTGTCCATTTTTCCAAAACTAATGGCAACTATCATTCTCGAGCGGATAAAGGTAAGAGTCGAGACTAGACTCAAAAGGCATCAAGCGGGCTTTCGCAGTGGTCGATGGTGCGTCGACCACATCAACACCTTGCGTATCATTCTCGAGCAATCAGCCGAGTTCAAGTCACCGCTTTACCTCATGTTCGTAGATTTCGAGAAGGCCTTCGACCGGGTAAATCATGAATGCATTTGAAGGTCACTTCTCAGGAGAGGAATACCCCCAAAAATAGTTGCTATTATAAAGGAGTCCTATTGCAACGCAAGGTGTTTTGTTCTGCACAATAAACAGCTCTCAGACTCTTTTGAAGTGCAACAGGGAGTGAGACAAGGGGATATTCTGTCGCCAATCCTCTTTTTACTGGCGATAGACGATGTACAGACAGCCACCGTAGGTACAGCAGAGAGACATGGCATCCAATTGAGACCGTTTGAAATGCTTAGTCATTTGAACTATGCCGATGATATATGTATGTTTCCTGGTAAGTACCATGAGCGGGCTAGACGAGCCGCACCATGTGAAAAAATGCAAAAGGGTATTCACAACCCCTTGAGTGCAAGCAAATTATAAAAAAAAGGACATTGTTCCCTCGAGGACTACGTGCTGCTGCTCAATGATGGACCGCCCCCTACAAATACAATACTACTCCATCAGATTCCTTTAACTATGGATTGTGTCGACTGTCAATTTGCCCTTAACAAAGCTATTTAAATAAATGAATAAATAAACAATTCCCACATCAGGAGCCAACATAAGCCCCATCATTGATGAAATAAGGCACAATTACTCGTACTTGTAAAAGTGATCTATAATTGGACTGACAGGATGCTGTTTGACAGAGCGAACCGCGTTGTTCAAAACCCCGAATAGTTGCGTTTTATTTTTTGAATATGAGCATAGCAGATAAAATACTTATATGATCCCTATTTCTAACAAGATGTGGTGACATGGCTCAGGGATAAGTGCATTGGATTACTGAGCGGGAGATTCGAGCTTCGAATCCTAGAAAACCCCACAAAAAAGATTAAAAAAAGCCTTTCGAAAGTGGCTTCAAACTGTAGGTCCCTTCCATTTGCGCACCACATGAATGGTCGCGAGAGCTATGCTCTGGACCACATTCGGTCTGCTGCGCTAAATATTTTCATTTTGTTTCTAACAAGAAAACGAGGTCTATGGTAATTGTTTTTGGGTGAAGCTATGTATGTATGTATGTTTACCACCACGTTTAGATCGCTTTACTACTGTTTCAATGATTCAAGAAACGAATGCTCAAGAGAAAAAGTACAACGCAATTAATGATTAAATATTTATGCTTAAAAACTGTTTCTGGTGCCAATAATTTTGTAAAAAATAAACAGAAAAACAAAGACGCCATTTAGGCAGCAGTTGTTGTTTGATGTTTGTTAACCAAATACGAAGCTTTGCACTTACCTAAACGTTACGCTACATAACGTAAACACTTTCGACCACAGTTTGTTAAGTTTGCTTTCGAAAACGTTTACTTATCATAATAAATGACGTGTATAAAAATGACATTTCCATTGCTAACGAGAAACACATATGTATGTAAGTATCTATGCCCATACCGCCATATCACGATGAGAGTATTAGATACTATTTCACTAGAAGAAGCCAAAGCTCAAGGAAAAGAGTTTGAGTTAGATACTGTTTCACTAGAAAAAGCTAAAGCCCAAGGGAAAGAGTTTGAGGGTTAAGCACATATGTATTTATGTTTCTGGTATGCTTAGTTTATAAGCAGCGTGTAATTTTGCTATAACGCGGAAAACAAAAGCGGTATTTACCCTTATATTGCCAGCGAAGGCAACAGCTGCTTGCACTTATTAAACAAATACAAAGTGTTATGCTTACATCACGTTACATAACATCAACTCTTACGACCACAATTTGTCAAACGTGTCTTCAAATGCGCTTACCTAATTTGAAGAACTTTTATCAAAGATATGTTCTTTGCTTTCAAGGCCGTATTTGATTGTTGCTTTCCGGCATAAATGGTGCAATCCATCTAAGGTAAAATCAGTTATCACTAAAAATGATTTGTTTGAAAATTTGTCTGGTTTGCATTTTCGACTTACTTTTGCTCACTCATCAGTCTGAAGCTCAATTGTGGCTGAGGAGGATCTATAGTCTTCGTGTTCAAGCTCGTTTGTGTGCATTGTCATCACCATTGTGTACAACAACAACTACAACAACAAAGGCGGCAGGATAAGGATGCAGTTACAAATGTTAAAATGAAATTCTCCTCCATGAACGTTCATACGATTTAAAAATAAAGCTTTTTTATTATTCTAAGGCTAAGCATTGATTTTTAGTTCAAGACTTATTTAAGTAACACGCTAAAGAACTGTGTCTCACAAAGTCTGATGCTATCCGAGTAAACATCCAAAACAGATTTGCCCAAATTAATCTTCTCTGACCTATGAACATGAGCAGGAACAATATTAGAATCCGAACTTGAGTCTTCAGCGGTTACTGCCTTCAAAAAAGACATTTCTACAGGCTAAGGCTTTTCACCGGTCCTTATCTGCAGGCTATGGCTTAGAAGTGATGAAACTTGTCTTTATATTCTCACAGAATTTCCAGCACTTATTCCCTTAAAAACTAGTCTTGGTCTGATTTGGAAGCATGCCGACATTGCATCTAACGTCGGTATGGCACTGTGTCAATGGTCCGTCTGTTGTAGATGATATATGTATAAGTCTGCATTGTGTCCTTCCTTGGATATACACAATACTTTGGTTTTGTTAGCATTGAGTGTGGCTTGAGTAGGATCTGCAGGTTAGTGGACCTTTATCTTACCATGGCGACCGAACATAGTTCTGGAATGAGCTAGGCATTTAAAACGCATCTGCTTTCCTTTCATGGTTCCTACACAATTTGGGAAGCGGCATATGAATAGGTTGCAGAATGGACCACAATGCTTTTTAGGTAACCTTTCTTATTGTACTTTTTCCCATCCTAAATGCAAATTAAATATATCACGATGAATGAGGACTCTGCCGCGAAAAAACTGGAAAAATAATCGATTTTATAAAATTTCTAACAATTCTAAATCCTTACAAAACAGGTGACATTTTATTTAGAAAAATGAAAGCGTCTAAGGGACTACAAGCCCTTTCCGAGATTATCACACCGCTTAGCACCTTGAACAGAACGATACAAATTGAGTCCAATGAGGAAGCTAACAGGCGTTGGTATTGATTAGACACATGTGCCATAGCCAAATAGTTATGGCCAGTCTCTGACAAAAAAACATCCGCAGATCTCGTGAAACTCAGTCGCAGGAATATTCGTATACCTGTTGGTGTCATGACGGGACATTGTGTGATAGGCAATCATGCAGCACGGCTAGGACTAATCCATAACGAAATACACTGCTGCATTTGTCACAAATTGGGACTGGTGACGTTTTTTTTAGCCGGCTTTGAACTTGTCCTTGTAAAACTCCTTTCACGCACCTAGTACTTCTTTTTTCTTTGTTTAAGTTGTCATTTATTTTACTGTTCCATGCCGTTTTATTCTTTTTTTTCTAAGACCCTTTATTGTTTTCCTTTCTACCAAAGTCTTTCTAAGCAACTTTTATCTTCCTGAAATTCCATCTAGCTCGAGCTACAGATTGTACTAATGAGGTTCTGATGACACTATCAATAATTGTTTGGCAATGTAGGTTCTGAGAAAAGTTGTCTTCGACTCAATTAGTTTTCGCAAGTCTCACTAAACAAATTTGCTGAAGAAACAGGATCCTAGTAGTTATTTTAAGACTTTAAAAGCAAATATCTCACCACACGTGGCGCACGCATGAAATTCTTGTCGATTTTGAGTTTTAACGTAATGTTACCATAGTAACGCGAAAACACATATGTATTTACATCTACTTGAGTGCGATCGTTTTTTTGTAGGTTCGATTCCGTCGTTAAAAAGCAATTCTCAAGGGAAAAAGTACTAGAGTTTGAGGAATTACATGCATATACATATGTACATAAATATATGCCTCGTAAAATACTGTTCTGGCCAACTGAGCATACGAGCCAGAACAGCGAAGACAGCTGCTGCTTTGTGTTTCAAAAACACATGCGAAGCTTTACACTTGCCTCACGTTACATATGTATGTATGTACACATCGATTCATGAGCATATTTTGCCCAGTTTTCTAGAAATTTGTTTGCTTCTCAATCAAGTTCCCAAGTCTATACTTCTTTGTTTCTGTTTGGTATAAAAGGGCCAACACATCACACATAAAATCAGTTATCACTTGGTATCCTAAGTCTCGTGTTAAGATGATTTGCTTGAAAATTTTCTTGTTTTGCATTTTCGGGTTGCTTTTGCTGTCCCAGCCATCTGAAGGCCAATTGTGGTTGAGGAGAATCTACAGTCTTCGTGTTCAATCTCGCTTGTGTGCATTGTCATCACCACTATGCACAACAACAACAACAACAACCGTCGCCGCAGGATGAAGTTGCGGATGCCATTTACTTTATAAAAGTTTAAAAATGAAATAAATTTGTAACTTTTGCCGAAAAAGCCTAAAATAATAAATTTGATCACCAAGGAATGCTTACTTTTGCAGCGCTTAAGTTAGGCACTGGACTTGGTCTCAACCAAAAAATTTCTAGAAGCCTGCTGTATTGTTTGGAAGGCGCTTTCAGTTGAGCACGCCATGTTGCTTAGGGTCCTCTTCCACTTGTACATACGTATGCGCCACCTATCTGGAGAACTTGGTCTACTGCGTAATCTCTCCATGCTGACGTTGACTACCATCTGCTCTACATCTCCTAGGCATAGATACAGCTATTGACAAGTGTGTTTCTTCATTCTTCTTCTTCTTCTTCGCTTCTGTTATGCTCATCATAGAGCCTAGGGTAACAGAGTCGCTCCGTCTAAGGCATACCAGTGTTGAACGTCCTTTCTCGTGAACAATATGTATTTCATTTTGCTCTCATTCATCGCTTAACCCATTTTAGTTGCCTCTGAGCCAATTATCGCATATACCCTACTGGCCGCCCGCTGAGTTTATCCAATTATTATACCCCTAGATTATACCCCTGGTGTTCGCTTAGTCGCATAATTCTTTGAAGTATTATGTCTTAAAAGTCGCCTTGGTGAGATCTTTTCCGGCATAAAAAGGGTCAGAGACATTCTTATAAACTTTAATTGAGCAGTGGAAGGTCTTCATCATCTTTCTGCACATGTGGATGAGCTTTGCAGGCACATACATATATCGAAACTTCGCTCGGTAAAGTTCATCTCTATACACAATACCATGCAAGGCTTCTATATAGATGAATAGGAGGTACATAGTGCTTTTCCAAGATCAGCTGCAGCGTGATAGGTTGGTAGGAAGTCGAGTTTCCCGGCCTAAAATCGTTGATTAAAACCAGTTCCGTAATTTAGATCTTGTATGCAATCTTAAGAAGACTTATACGTCTATAGTTGGCACAGTTTGGAAAGTATCCTTTCTTCAATGGAAGGCAATTCAACGGCTAATCAACTCTCTTCCCTTAATTTTTGTCGGGTTAATGTACATACATCATTCTTGCCTATCATCGTCACTGTTGAATGTTGGAGAGTTGAAGTTGACGTTGAGTTGTTGAGTTGTCCCGTCACCAACTGCAAAAACTTCCCTTTCATATCTTCAACACCGACTGAAATTCTATGACTAAGTCACCGTGTTCATCATTGCGGAGTTCTGTTCTGGCTCTAAAGCCTTGCCATATTTACGTCACCTTTTGCTAATGCTTTTAAACTTTATTTCTGCATCTCTTTGTCTCCCTTATTGATTTCTTTCCATTCTACGTTTTCTTTCTTCTCCGAATCCGATGTTCCCGAAATACTCGTATCAGCTATCAAAAGCGTCATCTTTGATGATACGACGTCAGTGATCTCTCGTACAAGTTCAAAACTTTCGTTACGATTAAGTGATAAAACTAATAAGGTAAGAAATAAAACAAAGAAAATAAAAAGACGCGTATCCCTTTGACTGCAAATGAGTTATGTATTTATTTTTTTTATAAAGAGGTGGCACATTTTTGACATTTCTTCCAGTGCAATCCTCAGTTCGAAACAATCTTTTCGTTGGTAATAATATACAAAGTCACGCAAGGAAGCTCCTTTACCTTTTCGACGCAGATAAGGACACATACACAGATTGTTTTAACTACACCCCCACGAGCAAGGAGTAGCTTTAATATCGTTACGCTAATTTTGATTGCCGACATATATGCGGATGTAAATTGTGTGTTTAAAAAACGATAGTCAGTGTCGTATGTGTGTGTATAGAAAAGTAATCAAGATCTGCTCTCAATTTTAATCATTTTAAACAGAGTTTTCAGTTCTAGAAATGAAAGCTCTTCCGATTATCACAGAAACAAACCACAAATCTGATTTCCTAAGCGACATCTTTCGGGTAACGTAGGTACCTACGACAGAGAGATGCATACATTATATTAATAAAAGAATTTGGGCTGAGAAAAAATTAAATTTCCTATTAATCTATTTTTAGGGAACTTTTCCAGCTTTATTTCATCAATACGTTGGCTTGCAATAAGCAGTTGTTGTTCGCTTTTCAGCATGTGTCAGTAACTTGTACCATTATAGGAAGTAATTAAAGGGCATTAAGTCACACGCTCTTGGAGGCAAATTTACAGATCCATTTCTCGAAATAATCTTATCACTGAATTTGTATAGCAATAACTCGATTGGTTGCGACTTGTGTAGCACGTAGCACCATCTTTTTGGAGCACCATGTCTATGAGATTTGAATGTAATTCAAATTTGGAAACAGCCAGTGATCATCCTTCTGTAATGTGAGAGGCACTTGCGTTGCAAAAATAATACCCAACATAATCCTCGAAAGAACACCCAGGAAGTAGTCTCAAAACAGTTAATAAGCATGTGTCCGTTCTGGATCCTCCTGCGTCACATTAACATCTTGCGGATCATCGTTGAACAATGCGGTGATTATAGATCTTCGCTACACCTGCTGTAGAGAGAGATCCTCGTATGACGTGGAGCAGAACAGTCAAAGCCACTAGAGATGACTTCGCAGGACTCACACATCAGCTCATCTCTAAAATATGGTCGGATGTAAGTATGGTCCGTGAATAGAATGTCAACATGGTTTGCCCGGTCTCAAAGAAAGGAAACCGTTTAAGCCGCGCCAGATATAGAAGAATAAATGTCCAAGCATCGCGTTTTTTTTACTATTTTGCAAACAAATTCCAAACGATACACTATCTATTTATCGATTTCGACTGTCTAACGAGAGTCTACATAGAAATACCTGAAATCCTATGCCTAGTTTTCTCATCCCTACTAAACTCGTAGCAGGTAAAGATCGCGAACACTCTCTGTTCCATTAAGGTTGGAGACAAGACGGCGCACTGTTGTGCAAATTTTCCTACACCGTTCTTGAAAAGCTTGTGTAAAACAGCACCTCCGCCACTATTGGCATATTTTTTCAAAGTCTGTTCAGCCACATCTATACACGAATGACATTGAAATCATGGGAACAATACGGCTACCTGTCAGTAGTTAATTTGAAAATTTCGAGGCAGAAGTTGCAAAACTGGTTTGAACCCGATCTTCTCAAACCAATTTTGCATCTTCATTTATGGGAAGAAGGAAGGAGAAGGTGTTGTTGTGTGGTTCCTCAGCCTTGATGACTTTCTAGGGAGCCAAATGCGGATTCTTCTCGGAATCTTTCTGGCCAGAATCAACTTGAGTCTCAAGCCGTCCCATGCGTCACGGATCTTGTGTACGCACTCGCTTAGGAATCCTTTGATGACTCTATACCCTCTTATGACTTCGGCTGATTGAAAACAGGGGAGCGGTCCTCCTTTGTTTTTAAGTTGATGTTCCATGACCATCTCGGATAGTTTTACCACAATGGCTCCCCAAACTTCAGCCACTGCCTTGCGCTGGTTGAGACCTCGTCTACCAGTGTGACTTGGAGGTAATCTCTGACAACCTCGCTGACAGTTCTTGTCGCCTGAGTCACCGAGGTCCAAGGGTTAGTTGTTTTGGATGCGAAAATCTTAGCGATTTTTCTAATTTAGAAATCAGACTTGATTTCTTCCTCGGAGCGGTTACGCTTTGGCTGGCTATGGAGAATTGCGAGAGTTGATGTACTCATCAACAATCCGCCGATACTTTACTTTTTCAGTTAGGTCCTGCGTAGAAGTCGTGCAGTCCACACTCATCCTTGGTAATGTTAAACAGTATGAGGATGGCACGCTGGTATCTGCGGTTACTGGCTGATCTGTGGATGGTTTGGACGGCGTCTTGCTTCTTCGCAAAGTAGGTTAACCTAAGTTTGTTACCGGATTTGCTGTCGGGAACGCTCTCTGCTTGTGATATTTACGCCACCGTTGATTTAACCTGCTGAATTCTTCTGTTACAGCCTGGATTTAAGAAAGACGGTGTTAATTAATGTAAGTACTCCTTCACGCCTCGAAAGTTATCTTGACTTGGTAGTCAGAACTTTTGATGTTGATTGTAAATACATACGTACCCGTTAGAACTCCTACCAACGATATTTCTCTTCAAAATAAATTTTATGTTCGAGTTCCCTGTGACAAGGGAATAAAAAAATCCTTAATAATTTGATCCAGGTCCAGGTAAATCGTATTTTCCTTGCTTTTTCCTCTTCTTGGATGAACTCAATCAATCATGGAGCAAAAAAAAAAAAATACTTTCATCCTTTTTTCGACGTTTCTCATCGATCCAGATAGTCACTACTTGTGACTTTACGAGAGGACTGCGCATTGCTGTGGGCGGCCGAGATAAGTGGGTGAGTGGCCAAATTCCAGCGGAAGTCAGCTCATTGGTTTTGTTAACATACTCGTAAATATGAATTGGTGAATCTCTTTTTTTCTTCAAATGACTTTAGACACTTGACATTTAATCAATCTTCTTCGATAGTGGGTGGACAAACATGTCACATTGTGTTGAAAAGTTTAAAGATTTACATAGTAATGGATTTTCATTTAAGTATGCTGAAGCCATGAGTATGCACTTTAGATGGCACACTATTCTAAATAAAAGGTTTAGAAATGTTTCCCATTATGTTACATGCAAGCGTAGTGTATGACAGTATGAAGTCACGTCTCTATAAACTTCTGGAATAATGCGGAAATAATACGTAATTGTACGAATAAATGAATGAAAATAAGTTTAATTTTCTGATTGAAATATAGAAAAAGAAACTATGACCTTGGTGTTGTTAATAACTTTTGAACAATAAACTGCAAAGAGGCGAACACTTGTGCTGATAAATAATTTTATTTATTCTCACAGTTCAAATTTTATTGAAAGAACAGATTTGTTTTTTACATTCTCCTCGTCTTTGTATATCTTAGTCCCTTAACTGCTTTAAGCGGCTATGCAAATAAAAATTTGGATTAGATTATCTCATCATCAAGCTCTAATACAACAGAATTCTTCTCTAGGTTTTCTCTATAAAAGGGAACGATGTGATCTACTGAAAACAGTTTGATACAGCACTAGTCTTCTGCAAAAATGCTTCTGAAGGAAATAATTCTATTATGCCTTATGGGCATTACTAATGTGTACTGCAGAGTTACTGTGGGTAAACCGCACCTGACAGGAATCTTAGACGCACAGCTGAGTTTCAAAATATGCATACCAGGTACGTCAATTTGTATAACATTACCTCCAACCACAACAACCACTACACCAGCCCCAACAACAACTACACCGGAACCAACAACATCAATAGATCCGGAAGAGCCACCTACACCAACCTCACTACCAACAGAAACAACCACACCAACAGTGGCAACTGAACCAATGGAGCTAACAACGCCAACTTTACCAACCGAACCAACAGAGCCAGCTACACCGACAGAGCAAACCTCATCAACAGAGCCAGCTGAACCAACTGATCCAACCACACCAACTGACTCAACAGAGACAACTACACCACCAACGACACAAACAGAACCAACTACAACAACTGAGCCAACTGAACCAGTAGGACCAACCACACCAACAGAACCAAGTGAACCAATTACACCAACAGAGCCAACTGAACTACCAGAGCCAACCACACCAACAGAACCATCCACACCAACAGAACCATCCACACCAACAGAGCCAACCACACCAACAGATCTATCTGAGCCAACAGAGCCAACTGAACCAACACAGCCAACTAAACCAACAGAGCCAACTGAACCAACAGAGTCAACTGAGCCAACAAGCCCAAATGAACCAACTGAGCCAACTGAACCAACAAAGCCAACTGAACCAGTAGGACCAACTTCACCAACAGAACCAAGCGAACCAATTACACCAACAAAGCCAACTGAACTACTAGAGCCAACACAAACAGAACCATCCACACTAACAAAGCCAACTACACCAATCTCACCACCAACTACACCAACTGAGCCAACCACACCAACAAATCCATCTGAGCCAACACAGCCAACTGAACCAACAGAGCCAACTCAACCAACAGACCCAACTGAACCAACAGAGCCAACAAGGCCAAATAAACCAACTGAGCCAACTGAACCAGTAGGACCAACTACACCAACAGAACCAAGCGAACCAATTCCACCAACAGAGCCAACTGAACAACCAGAGCCAACTACACCAACAGAACCATCCACACCAACAAAGCCAACTACACAAACTACACCAACTGAGCTAACCACACCAACAGATCCATCTGAGCCAAGACAACCAACTGAACCAACAGATCCAACTGAACCAACAGAACCAACAGGGGCAACTACGCCAGCAGTGCCAACTGAACCAACTGATCCAACTGAACCAACAAAGCCAACTACACCAACAGTGCCCAATTGAAACAATCAGAAGTAGTACCTCGTTGTTGAATGTTTTGCTTCGCGCTATTATGTCTTAATAAAATAAATTATTTTAAAAATTATTGCTGACCAAAGATGTCAATTTAAGCCGTCAAACTTTTTGGTGTCGCGAAGATAACGGCAGTAATTTGGTGGAGCACAAAAAAAAACGGATGCTCTGCGTTAGCCATCTAATTTGTTTTTTTTTTGAAGTTTTCAACGAGCATCGTAAGAAGCCATGAGAGTAGGTGCATCTTGCAGTTTTAAAGAATATTTCTCAGCCAGTTTCTTGTGAACCCTTTCACTGCTAGTTTTCGCAGAGCCTCTTTCACTCTTAAAGCTCTTTCCTTTTTCAATTTATTGATTAGCCTTCCTATTTTGAAAAATGCTGCCGTAGGTACACTCCTATGGTTTGTGAAATTGTTCAAACCTTCATAACGCGATAAATTATATCAGTAATATTTAAATGGTATTAAACCTGGCTGCTTTAGCATCTTCTCTGACTTATGTTCAGTGCAATGAACTTACAGCTAAGAAATTGAGACTACTTCTTCACTTAAGTGATTCACTGATTGAGAATTAGCCTATTCATTGGGAATTATTTAAATCAATTATGGAAAATTCTCGTCTAGGAAAAGTCCAAGATACTAACGTCCACTGTGACATCTTGTGGTGGACGACGTTTTAAAAATATTAAAAGAAAATGCCTTCAAATTGATAGCGTATGCTGACGTCGATGACATCCTAATATTATTAAGACTCTCTCCAATTCCAAGCAAAGACTCAATTCAAAACTAATCATTAAGTGGAAAAGTAGCCTAGGCCTTGGAAATTCCAAAAAGCAGTCCACAAAGGTTGCCCATAAGGACAACACTCACAGCTTCAGCGGAGACCACTCAGGAGAAGGCAAGGCGGTTATGGGCATCAGATCCATAAGGTCATGACTCAATCTTATCCGGGTGGGAGGCTAAAACAAGCAGGCGGAACCCTATTCTACTAAGTTAACAAGTTTTCTCCTTTACCCAAGTGGCATTAAAGTCCGAGGTAGACCTGGGCTTCAAACCTCTTTAGCTTGTTTTATTTTTTGAAAGCCGTCCAGATAAAAAAAAGCTTTTTTGGTTCTGAGTTTGATAGCCATAACAGAGGACCTCGTCACAGGTTGAAAGTTTTTTTTAGTAATCATCTATTTATTGAAAAACTTCGTTTATCAAAATAAACTGCACACAATCTTGCTACAGGACTAAGCAATAAAATACAGTGCACTACAAATAAAATTTATTCATTTTGCTCGGTTCGGGTTCACAGTACTATACTATACATAGGTGACATGCACGGTGTTAGCAAAATGACAGTGTGTCGCTGCATTGGAGAGATTACTCAGACAGTAATTGAAATCGAATTCAGCAGTTATTCAGGATTTTTTGGAAAAGGTGGGATGCCAGAGTGTTGTGGTGCAAACTAATCAAAATTGATGCCCCTTCTGTTAGTAAATTTGATCGCCATGGCAGTGTATGGCAGTGTACGGGCCAGACCTACAGTTTTACTAAATACATATATAAATGCCAACTGGCGAGGCAGTGTACATGATGCGAGAGTGTTGCATAATAGTACTCTGTATCATAAAATGGAAACTGAATGGAGGCCTTTCTAAAACGCTACTATCCTGGGTGATAGCGCATACCAACTAAAACATGGCTTGTGTCACCATCATTCGATACAACAGATCTTATAAACCCACACGATTTTACGTAGAATCTGCATTTGGAGTTCTCAAAGAAAAGTTCCCCTGCTTGAACCACCTACGGGTCAATCCTATATATGCTGCTAAAAAGGATATTTTTTCCTCTCTTATTTTAATTAAAATAGATTTTTTTCTCCGCTTTAATTTTTGCCATATTTTCGCTTGCTTAACACTTGTCGAATAATGCCGACAAGTCAAGGGGAATAATTTCTTTTGACAAGTGCAACGATTTGCGTTCTGTTACGGAATTAATTTGTACTTGTCGGACAAGCATAGTTCGACAAGTGAATTTAGACGTGTCCACTTGTCATGCTATGTTATAGGCCACAGTCCAGTTTCTAAGTCAATTTTGCTGCACATCTTATATTTTTCGTCGATATAGATATATTCTTCGCCATTCACTATTTATGCAAATGGGACCAACGATGAATCGGAGAATTGTCCTCGAATGCCCATGTCTCTGCACCATACAGTGGGACTGCAATGACTAAGCTTTTGTGCAGGATTACTTTAGTTGTCCATAAAAATTGCGATTGGCAAGAGGGATTCTCCGCTTTATCTCGTCGCTTATCTGGATTTCGCTACTTTCCTCTTTTTAAGGTGTTCTTGCTGCACTTCTGAAATGCTTTTCAAGCGGATTGAGTAAATAAGATATACCTCGCCTAGTGCACTGAATACACTCTGAACTTCACCTAGATGTGCCAGCGCAGGTCCGACAGTTCAGTTAGGCACACCTGCCAGACCTAACAAACGCTCATCTTAATTCGCTATTAAGTAAGTCAGCTATTTAGCAGGTACCATAGAGAGGTAGTGATGAGATTTGGCCATACCGCTGTAGATGACTGTAGCTGTAACTTTATGTAATATCCTCGGAAACAACTTTAAATTAAAACTAGTATATTGTCTCTCAGTCTACTAGAACCATTAATGAAGACAATATCATCGGAAAGGCAATTACTGTGCACATTGGCAGTCATGCAACCCTTTTCTAACCGACTCTGATAGTCCAGAGGACGATGGCATCAGCCCCTATTCCTTCTGGTATACTTGTGGAGGCTTGATATGGTGTGATGTGCCTGCTTCTATGCAAGCTAAGGGTTTGAAATCGGGGAATCACTTTTTCTTGAAATCTTTCTAGCTGATTCAAAGGCCAAAACATCCGAGCGGAAAATCCTTGGCCAATCTCATTCTGATCAGCTTCTCCTGTTCTAATGCATGTTATCCAATAAGCCTGCCGAAATCCCACACAGCAAGCCGTCGTATTGGCTCTCAGTCTCTTGAAGATCTTCGTAAGACTTTTCCAATTTTCTACGCAAATGCTCCTCTTCATACTCGTATTTTCTGCAGCGGATAGACGATGTTTTCATCGTCACTGCTGTTTTATTTTTAACTGTCTTATCGTCTGCAGTATAGAAAGCTTTCTTTAAGATCGTCCTAGCACCACCTGTCTTCTGATCATCTTAATGCGTCTTACTCGTTTGATCACCACTAGGGTCTTTGAATCCATGGGACTCAGCGCAATCCTTTCGGCAAGATTCTTCTTATTGGTGACATCCTTGCTTAAAGGTGCCTTCCTCGATTGCTTTCCGGGTGATTTGATCGTTCAAGCCCAGATTATGCATAGAGTACGTAGGTAGAAGGAAATATGTAATGGTATATTTCAAGTCCAATTGTATATGCAATCTAAGTGTGGCCAGCCATTCCAAGCTTATCTACCTTAAGACATCATTGCATGGTATACATATGTCTGCAAGAATACGGGGTCGCCATTCATTAAATTTTTTGTCTGCTTATATGTAGCTTGTTAAAGGTTAAGATTCACGCATCGCCATGACAGTATAACGCATCGCAACCAATAAAAACATAAACGGGGATGCGACCTTTATTTTTTTTTTTTTTAGTGCCAATCATATCGATGACAGAACCTTTGACATTTAGTTCTGCGAGTTATCCTTTTACATCCTCACACTGGGGTGACATCGACTATGATAGGTTATTTACAGTTTTTTTTTCTTTGGTTTGTTGCTCACATCCTTTTTGTGAGAGAGTTACCATAACAAGCGTTTATAATATGCTTTTCCTTTGTTCGCTAATAACATCTAAAGTATCGCACTGAAAGTAAAGGAAAATTGAATGTTTAGTTGTGCACGACTTATGCATATACGGAGATCCTTATGAAAGTTGAAATTTCTGTGAAGAGCTTTCTAACCACTTTCATCACAAATGCAGCAAAGTTAGAAAATTTGAAATCTTGAAAATGACGCCGCATCATTTTCAAAGTATCGTAGAGGTACGAGTAGATGCATTTAGAATTTTCTAGTTCGATTACCTCGCGCTTTCCTGCACTTACTCTCTATCGATAAATTTGGGTCCACGAAAACGCTATCCTACAGGCAATTTGACCGCAGTCATTTAGGCAGAAAACATGGGCTCGCATTCAATCATGTGTACATGGGGTTTCAGTAGTAAATGTCTATGCGGCATGTACCAGGTTAAGGATGCCGGGAATGGCCGCAGGCCAATTTGAAAGTCTTGGTTGTAGTTGATGTTTCATATTCGGTTCAATGGGAAATGGATGCATTTATATCGATGACCACTGGGGCAGAGAAAATTTAATCATGCACGTATCCCGTTGCTTTTCAGTTGCGGAATGATGCAGGCTTACAGCTCACCATTGGTGGTCAAAGGATTGATTGCCCAGATTCAGTAATGTTTGCCTTCGGCGGGTAGATGTGTTCTGTTTGGTTGTCAGTTGTTGAATTAATGCGCTTTTGGCCATTTGACTTTTAATTAGAAATCAAATCGGATTTTTGGCGCAATATGGAGGCTTTATGCTCGTCAATTCAGCCATACCAAATCGCCAATTAAGTTGACTGTGAATTTATGAATAGCATTGCAGGTTACTTTGGAGGGGTAATCCTGTGTGTACTAAATGAAATATGATTCAATTGACATGTATTCACACTGCATCCTTATACTTTTAATTTTTTGCATTGCCTTGTGCTGCCAACAAACGACTTTAGAAATATTTCATAGATATCATCCTGTTATCGTAGCGCTATAGAAGTTTGTTTATGCACAAGATGGCCAGCTGGTAATAAAACTGACTCGCCACTCCGGACCCACTCGTGGGACATCATGAAATACATCATACATTGAGGACGGCCAACGTTGGCTCCGCAAAGTAAGAACAGCTTCTAGCCTCCAAGCTAGTACGAGTCAAAGTCCACCAATACGACAAACAAACCAAGGAATTGGTTCGGCGGAGAAAAATAAAACTGCGGCCGCCATCATGAAGGTATAAGAAGGTATATCTATCCAATCTTAGGAAGATTACTAAAGATATCATCAATATCTGCCTTAAGCACAAGTTTTGGCAGCCATATAGGGATTGTCTTAAAGAATACAATAAACCCATCAAAAGGGTCAAGCCTCTGGCTTGGGTGTACTACTGTCAGTCCAATGAAACAATAAAGGACTCTGCCAGGTTGAGTAAGATTCTGTATAAGGGGCACTCTAGCCCGTCCTTTATTAACAGTCCGGATGAGACTTGGACGGACTCCTATAAATCCGCTTTCCTTGACCGCATACTTCGGTTATACAGCAAAAGCATTGAACCAGCTGATCCCATTGGCTAGTACCGATCTATAGAAGCTGCATTCTGCACGTTCGCCTGAGCTAGAGACGTGTTCGCGTTATGTTTGTTTTAAAAGCTGGGAAGAGTGTACATGAATCCGCAAAGAATTTCAGACCCATCAGCTTATCCTACTTCCTTTTAAAGACGTTGGAATCTGTCCTAGACACACACATACGAAAAACCCTAGATCAATCCCTTCTGTCCAAATCTCAACATGTGTACACAAAGTTGCTATAGACTGGAACGGCCGGCGCTAGACAAAGGATGAAAAAGACGATACACCCTTGCTACCTTCTTAGACGTTGGAGAAGCTTTTAATAATGTCAGCTCGGTATCGATTCAAGAAGCTCTGATTCAACTGGGTGTAGAATTTTTTAGCAAATGGTTACTGACAATGCTCAAAACTAAAATCATTTAATCGACGCTTGGTAAAAGCAGTTCCACCATATCCGTCGTAAGAGGAACTCCTCAGGGTATCTTCCCTTTTTTGGCTAAAACCCAAATACCGGCCTTCATGCCTCCAAAGCTAAATAATCAATTATCCTCCTTATTCTCCAGACCCTCGCTCAACCGCAAGAATTTAAAGACCCACTGAGAAGTGGCCTCAGTGAAGCAAGTGCGAAATTGTAACGTATGCTCAAACCCAGGTAGGCGAGAAAGAAAGCCGAAGGTTAAACCAACGACTCTGCAAGAACAAGAGCAAAGGAAGAGAGAAAGATGCTGAAGAAACTCCAATGTGAAGAAACACTCCGTGCGATAATACAGAGAAGACTAAGAGTAACACAAGAATGGTGAATCTCGGTAGGTTAAATATAAATCCGACAAGGCATCTGAAGCATCTCAGGCAAGACCTGGGGATGTAACCCAGCCTCACTGAAATGGAGGCACACCCACGGATTGGGGCTATGAGAACCTGTCTTACAGCACTTACAGAAGTGACATTGGGACTCACTCCCCTGCACTTAGTGCTAGAAAAAGGCGTATCCATATATTAGTGCATCCTACAACCCTCAAATTAAGGGATCCTCTGTCAGTAATAGTTTGGAATTTTAAAAACAGTAGTACGGTAGCAGTTTCGTAAGCAAAATAGAACTGAAAATAAACGAACTCAAAAATAAATGTTTAGACCGGCTGTGTGTCACTTTAATTTTAATAGATCCAACTTCGGATTGCAATGCAAATCTATCTCATCCTGAAATTTATACAAACTGTGTGTCAGCCCCCTTTTATGTTGGTTGGCTTAAGAATAATTGTCTTTTCTAGATTTCTGCTCTTGGATAGATGAATAGATTGTTCCTCATCTAGATCCCAATCTGGAAGTACATAATCGGTGGCATATAACATTCCTAGCCTTCCCAGCAAACCTCTACCATTTGCCCTAACCGAGGCAAACTATGCATAAGATCTACATAAAATGCTATGCACCCCATAGGGCTTTATGCTTTATGCAAACTGCAACCGAGAAATTGCTCTAGGATATATCACCTATCACCTGCCAAGTGCCATCCGCTTTCTTCATCTTGATGAAGCCCTATATCATTCTCGGAAAGTGCATCCAACGAAAGGATCCTGTAGGTATTTCAAGAAGAGAAATATGAACGGAAGAATTGTGCACACTAAAAACACATTCACAGACACCATGCATCAGTGATTTGACAGGAGAGCTAAAAAAAATGGGAAGAAACAAAACTATTTGAAAAGTTCTTGTAGTGCAAGGACAACGTTTACACTGCAAAGTGCTTTATGTTGGTTCCGTAAAATGCTTAAGCATCAAGCAACCATATCCAGGAGGTCGGCACAAATTGTTGTATTCTTCTTCCTTGTTGAAATAAAGTCGTCGTTGATACCTCACTGTCACTGCCACCTCCACTATCCTCATTGTTGGCGGTGATTCTTGTCTTGCATTATTCCCTGACACTGAAGTGTGTAATATCAAGTCCGTAGGGAGGAATGCAAGAATGTATTATTTTTTTTTTATAGCAAACAATATACACGTCAGCATCGTTAAATCAACATGGCAAACATGACAGAGTGGAGCTATACCGTAGAGCAACAAACAGCAGAAAAATGGATCGGAGCTATAGTATCTATACATATACAACTGCACGTTTAAGATGGTAACATGAATACAATGCATATAGGTTACCTTTACCTCAAGCCCTGGAGGGTTGTTTTGCAACAGCAAGCAGCATAAGAGCACACTTTTGAACGGCAAAGAAATTTCGCTTCATTTTTCGAGTCTCATGCACTACGTATACCTAGGATGTGAGAAGGATCCTTCTCTGGAACACGCTTGAAAACTTTAAAACATTGCAAGGAAAAGCACTGCAACAAAATACTTATAGTCGTACCTAGGGTGTCGGTATCTTCATTTGTTGTTTTATCACCGTCACTCTGTATCTGTACATCTCTCAAGAGAGCTTAAAAATGGACGATGAAAAGCGGGTTTGTATGAACGGAAAGCAAATGGAAAAAATTTTAATTTTTTTTATCCACGAGAGAATTGTCTTTATGGGTAACAACAATTATTCTAACGACTGCCTCCGAATGGCTTTTGTACTTCATTTCGATTTGGCTTTTAATCGTACACTACACCCCTGTGAAGTTGCTTTGCTTCGGTGCTTGGTGTTTTAAAGGATCTACAGTAGAATATAGGTGGAGTGGCTGTTGCTCCTTGTTGTCCGTTTGTCTATGTTGGGCATGGAACATTGGCATAACTGTATAATTTGGTCTGGCTCTGGATTTCTCTAGGATTAAAAAAAATGGAGGCAATTAGAGGTTGAAGAATACTCGTTTGCTCTTGGTCTTAGTGAGGCGAGCCCATGCTTAGATATTTGTGAAGAAATCAAATTTAATTTTGCCTCTTTACGTTGTGAAAACAGAGGAGTTGGCTCCTTAACAATGTTGATAATTGAAATTCAGGAAGTCGGCGGTGAAATGATTTCAAACATTCAAGGGATAATCCACACCCTGGGAGGTGAGTTAGAATGTGTTGAGCTTACATCCTAGTTTTATATTAATTTCTCGAAAGTAGTAATGGTATTGATCTGACAACTACAAGTGAAAATCGCAACATGTAACTTATTTGTGCGATTGTTGGTCTGCAGGCAGATAGTTCACCGTAGTGTATTTGGGTTCATAGATCATGTTGGGGTAGATGAGAGCTAGTACTTACTAAGACCGAAAATTAGGTCCATTGCGATACCATTAAGGCTTGCTTTTTGCATGTGAAGATGAGAATCTTTTTAAGGTGAAACTACGTTCGTACTCAGTAACAGTGTGGAATTTCAATCCACTAAATCCACCTCTACTCCGTGCGGCACTGTCGTCAAGTACATATTTCACCGCGAGGGGGAGTTTCATACTTGGGTGTTCGGCTCTTTTATGTTGGGAGCCTGCTGCGCTGTATTTGGTTGTCAGTCCTTCCTTCATATGGCTGCCACTGTATCACTAATTCCATCCCAAGCATTTACCGTGCTCATTACCTTTCTGGTGATGTTGTCTGGAGTGAGACCCTCTTTGTCCACCAGCCGATGCCGCTCATCATAGTATCGTGGGCAATAGGACATGCTCTGCATACTCTACTTTTACCCTGCAGGTTGCGCAGTAGTGGTTGTCTTCGTGGCGTGGATTGGGTGGAAATTGAGCTCCCCATGCTTACTTTTGATCCAAGCATCTACTTACATTGGAAGTTAGTTATCTCTTCGTTTTCCTCGTCTGAACAGTTCCTACAAAAATCGTTGTAGGGCACACCTAGTTTCTCTATCAAACTGTGTTCTGTGGAACCTCAAATTCTAGAGCTAATGCTTTTTCTATCTATAGACAGGAGCAGGTCGGATTTTATTTTATTTGACGTTGGCAATTTTTATCGCTTCAATTTTCAGAATTTGAGCACATCAAAAGGGGCAGCTGCAGCTTCACAATTTTCAGCAAGGTCTTGACTGGCAATCTCATTTATTAGCTCATCTGCTCTGTAGACGCCTTGAATGTCTATTTATCCAAGGACGCAGCGCAAAGATATCGGCATGTCGCATCTGTCTGCGATCTCACTAAGAGATCCGCGGCATTTCTTAACCAACTTGAAGATTTCATTTAGGTTGGTGGCTGCATTGTTTCCTTTATTACTTTACGATTTTTTGCACCCAAATTTAACCAAGCGGCCTTCTTTTTCTTCTTCTCCTTTTGTCCTGCGAGGTTATGGTCAGGATTATAGGGATCATAACCCTCCTACTGTACTGCATCCCTACTGGTCCGCCTGTGTGGTTCGCCGATTCAACCGCAAAAAGTATCTGCAGACCTCCCGGTTTCGGATGACTTCGTCACTGAGGCCAATCAAATGCTGCCGTTTTTGCATTTGTGTGATCCAGGAGTTTTTTGGCCTGCCTCTCTTCCGCGCTTGTATAGGAACGTTGATTGTTCGTAGGATCCCTCCTTTGAACATGACAATACCAACTGAGCCGGTGGTGCGCCAATTTTTTCGACATGGGCTCTTTGACGTGAAAGCTTCCTCGGATCTTTGAACTTCTCATTCGATCAAGCTTTGTTGCTGCTCCTGCTGTCATGCGAACGTATTATTTGCCGCAATTAGTCATCTAATACCCGCTCAACGACCTTCGTGGTATGTGACATCAACATAATAGAACGGTATCACCCTTTGATGATGGATTACCTCTCATGAGTTTAGAGATGAGAATCATGAGCCATCTAGACCCGATGTCTCCCATCTTTTCCAAAAATCAGAGGGTAGTTCGTCCAGTCCAAATGCTTTTCACTTTTTGGAGTATTTGCCCCTTTCTCAACTTAATGTGAGATACTTGCTCATAGTTAGGAACAGTTCTTGGAAAGTATAGCCGGGGAAACAGTTCGTTCAAAAGCTATTCATAATACTTCTTGCTTGCTGCATAGAAATTGGGAGTGGGGTGGCTAATTGTCTTAATAGCTTCATCCAAAGGGTATTTTCTGTAGTCTAAATTTACTGTGGACTATTCAAGGGCCGGATTTGCGTCGTCTTGCGTTAAGTTGCCGTAGTGGCATGCTACACTTTCTATATCCGTGTCTGCTGTGCGGCAGAAATTCAATTCTTCAATCCTCACTTCTCTGTTCAATACGCAATATTTCCAATCAGTTTTGCAAACCACACGTAATCTACATAAGCCTTGTTCAACTGAGCACTGTTTTTTTTTTAAATCGGATTGCATTGATTTTGTTCTCAAAGCCTCTTCAAATGAATATGCCCTCCTTCAAGCCTCTTACCATTTTCGAGTTCTTGAATCAGACAACTTGAATGAGACTTAAAACAAAACTTAAGCTAACCCACAGTGACGGTACTGATATCTAACAGAGCCCTAAGAAGCGGTGTCATCGGATTTGCAAATGGAATCAATTGTAGGACGCTGTACCTATATATGTGTAGAGTTTGGATTGCTTCCTTACCGTGTATCCATACGATTACATAGGATGCGCATAGACAGGATAAAACGAAACAAGTTAAATGGAACCTAGATTCGAACACACAGAAGCCAAGGCATTAGTCAAATGGAAGGAATAAAATCCTTCAAGAAGGCAATAGGGGAGCTTGGTACCTTTGGTAATCGAAATTTCTGTTGCATTCAACACACAGTAAATTCGTACCCACTCAATGAATTTGATTTTCGAAATCGAATTTCACATCTATCCGCTCAGGCAGAATGATTCGCATACTACTATCTCAACGCATTTGAAGATGAGATTGAGGGAGCTTGATATACGCACACACATACACATGTAATGCAATGAAATTCCAATCGACGTACTGAAGGAAATTGAATTTACGTCGTAAAAGTGTTGTTGGGAAAAAGGTTGGAAGGATTCTTGTTTGATAAGAAATGGAATAATAGTTAGATCTTTGTGGTATTGCACAGAAACGTTGCACATGAACGAACATGAGTTCGAAATTCAGATGCACCTGTAGAGGTGTCAACCTTTTGACTATCTGGCATCACCGTTGCAGTGATTTAGTGGGTGGGAAAGATTTGTGAAAAGGATGTGCTCGCATGTTGATTCTTTCCCTCGGTTGGCAATAGGAAACCCAATCGTAAATATATCAGTGGTACATAAATGGAAAATGGAGACCGGCATCGTTAACCAGTTGAATTTGTTTGTTCTACAGCAGGTGAGTGACTTATGTTTGTGGATGTCATTGGTTTCGCAGATTGAATTTGATACCAATTTAAAGGTTGGAGTTCAAATCAATTGATCACAATTTAACATTGTCCTAGAGATCTTTATTCATTTGAAATGCTATTCGTATTCTTCTGTAATTCGATCAGGAAAATCCATTGCAGGAAGAAAGACATTTGATGTTGGCATCTTTCTCACCAGTAATGCGTTTCTTTTGGAAGTTTTTTTGTGCTGTTAAAACCAAATTTTCCACTTTTGTTTTTGCTATGATGATAATACGTCGTATCGTTTACTAGAAATATTTTGAACTCCACCCCTTCTTCGTAGTAACTTAAGAATGGTGCTATTTAAGGCTAGATTTTTTTTTTGCGCCAATGGATGTGTAATCTTTATACATACCAGTAGCCTAGGCTACTGACATATTCGACTTGCAATCTGTGAACATATGGAAGAGTTCAGCGCAGCAATGAAAAAGCTTAACAACAACAATGATTCGTGAGGGCCGCTTCCATTTTATATGCAATCAGCGTCAATCTAATCGAAGTGAGCCACTGCTGGTCAAATTATATGATAGCTTTGCCAAGCTGCTCTACCTCTTGCACCAATTTGGTAGTAAGTAACCTGGTTTTTGCAGTCGCAGTACTCCATTGCACAACGTGCGCTTACGAACTCACATGCTCATGTAAAGAGCGCCTTTGGCAATTTAGGTAATCGCGCTGCAAGGGTTTGATGGATTCTGTTTCTTGACCTCGACACATCCTGTAGTAGCGAGGCGAGTTTATGACTAGCTCTTTGGCTATAGTGCCAATCGCACAGTGTCCTGTAAGTACCCCTACCAATATGCAGATTTTTTTTTTCTCCAAAGCTTAGAAGCATCTTGTTGTTCCCTTATTCAATTGTGGCCATAGGGTACGGGATATTACACAATCACCTCCCGATAGCCAAGCGGTGTTGGTTAGATTCCTGCTCCCGAGATCTATCTTCCCCTTAACTACGCCAATAGGGTAAGGTAACGCTGAGGAAATACAAAGCTTGGGAGATCATTCCACATATGTACGTGTCGTTCGGCTTATGAACGAGTCCCTGTATTTCACAGTACGTCCAAAGTTGGGCTTGGGGGTGAACTGGGCCCTGTAGCACAACACTGGGCCCTGACAAGTACTTGTAGGACAAATAAATTCTGACTGCTCAAAAAAAATTCTGTAACACAAACCAGACTTTGTCGTTAATACTGTGATAAGTGTCACAATGAAATGTGACAAGTTGGTAATTGTTTAATTTCCCTCGTTCTGTAAAAGAACGCGACAAGTGTCAAGAACCACTACTACTACTACTACTACTGCTTTTGGACAGGCGTTTTGAATATTGTCGTAAAGTGATTAGTGTACTTTATCTAAGTTAAATTATAGTGAAATATAAAAATTAACAAAAAATTTAACAAAAAATGCACTTTTTTTTATTCCGATTTTGACAGTGATGATGAAAGTGATTAAACTGAATCTCGACACAGATTTAAAGTCTATAAGCAAAGAATTAATTTTGAAATTGATGGTCATTTATTTACAACATTTATCTTCTTTTGTTAAGACTTCGCTAAATCCACCGCAAAGAATATATTTTTCTTCTTCTGTCCTTGTCGGACAAGTATAGTTTGATTAGTGAGTAAAGACTTGTCGACTTGTCACGTTGTGTTACAGGCCCCTGATGTGCGTTCGAAGGCGACGCGTATTGCGCGTGAAATTTTGAAGGGGAGGAATGCAAATGGCTATTTCGTTGGAAAATTTTTTGTGGAAAAACCGGTAAAATGAAGAAAGACACAAGACATTTCTACGATGTTCTAGTGAGACTATGGAGCTCACAATCTATCTCTCACTTAAAAGTTTTATCTCACGGTTGTGGACCCTATCTAGAATGTGAAAAACGGTCTTGCACATCAGCAGAGATTGCCCACGTGGATGTTGTCGAGTTTTTTCAGGATTTGACGATATTTACATACTGTCCTGAATCTAATGATCTGCGGAAGCTTAGAATTGTTTGGGCTAAGAAGGAGATTATATCACCTTTTGTCAAGATATTCTGGTCTGTTAAGACCCATGGGGTGAGATCGCACATAATATGCTCGGCAGTTGTCCTCAAAACATAGTCGGTAAGTGTCAGATTGGATGGAGCCAATTTTCATTAGAAATGATCTAGCTTTATTTTTATTTTTTGAAAGGCAAGATACAAAAGGGTTCAGGTCCTATAAGTTTTGTTTGGGAGTTAGACCTGGTCCGCGAAAAGACTTGTTGGTGTTTATTCTAGATTCGAATGTCGAATCTTCCGCGCAGCAGTTCAACGCACCCACCACAGCGCCACGGCATTAAGGCACCGCTTTACGTGGTTTGGCTCCTTCGGGCATGGTGGCATGGTAGTTACGAACATTCACACGAAACGATCCACGCTCAACCTGTTTCTGAGTGATGGCTACCCATTCTACGAACGTTAACAAAATGCATTCTCTGCCTCTAACTCTAATCCGTTTCTCAATCAATGCCAAACAAATTGACTGATGTAATTGAAACCAGAAAATCTATTCAAATTCCACAAATATTGCCTCAAATCATTTCGTCTTTATTTACAATTCCTAATGAAATCTTCCCACACATTGGGCACATATCCCTTCAAATTCAATTTAAAGTGTTTGCAATAAATAAAAATCCATGCCAATTATTCAAAACATATGTTATCTTGATAAGTGTCTGTCTCCCCCCGAAAAAGCACATATTTAACAACTGTGAATTATTTGCACAATTCACCCCCTTCAACCGAGGCGTAGCTACTACATCAACAATAGCTGGGAAGAGAGATAGAAAAAAAAACAATTTTCGCCTCCTGCAACGTCAATATTGTCAGAAAAACTGTCATCTCTAAGCTGACAATACCGCAACTCAAGCATCGATTCCCAAAACTTCCCCCTTATCAGGCTGACATCGCCTCACTCATCCACTCCCTATCAGTGGAAGGGTGCGTGCGTGAAGGCGTGTTATACCAGAGACAACAAAGACGACCGTTGATGTGATTTCCCCAAACAAAAGACCAACAAAAAAAAAAGAATAAAAAAAATTCCCATCTAACAATATTCGCAAACATTTCCCGAGACATGAAATCTACCCCCAGGGGAGTTATTTCGCAATTCAACCCTTGATTTGTTTCCATAACAGAGGCCCAGCAAGAAAAAAAATGGAAAATGGAAAATAAAAAATTGTATCTGAAATATTTGAAACTTTGAAATTTGTTTTTGGTGATGTTGTCTGATAGTGATGCGGCGGCAGCATCGGCGACTGCTCTACTAGAGTCCATCTCTTATCATCGAAATTACGTGTGCATTACCACACCCAACAAGTTTAACATCCATCCACTCAGCCTTTATATATCCTTTTGGAATATTTACAAACTTTTGAGGCGGAATACAAATAATAACACACACCGCCAAGCCGCTGTACAGTGTAACAAACAAAAGTTTGACATCAATGGGGTATTTGAATTCGAAGGGGGTGCTTGGGAAAGCCGAGCCAGCGAAACAGGAGCCAATGCTTACCCATATCCCCTGTTCGGGTTATTGGTTTCGCAATTTATTCCCCGACCCTCGAGTTTGTTTATTTATTCGAGAGCGGCTCTTTCATTTTTTTTTTTTTTGTTCCGAACTATGTATGTAGCTAGTACTAGGATGCCTACATAGAGAGCCAAATATAACGCCTAGGGGTGGAATTTTTCATTGAAAATTTGTTTGGTTCATCTGCCTTGCCTTCGCAGCCTTTTATTTTGGCTCCTTGGGATTTCTAATTCAGCGGACTGCTTTGAATATTTTACCCGAGAAAATAAAGAAGCACCAAAGAATTGGGAGGATTTCGTTTTTTTTTTTCTTGTTGTTTTCCTTTTTCCATACGAAATGATTGGAATATTTGGGAATTATTCCTTCGGGTGAGGGACGAAAAATGCCTTTTCTACAATACTTCATAGGATACACAAAAACATATAACAGAGAGCGAAGGGTAGTTTGATAACAAATGAAGAAACTTATAACTGAACACTTGTTTGATCCGAGTGTTTGTTGTGTTTCTTTTTGTTCATCTAGGGAAGGATTCCGTGTAAAGCCCATGGCATGGGAGAGGTGTGTGTGTGCACTCTGCTTGTTTTTGTGGTGTGGCAAAACAGAGCGTATACAGGAAGCAATCGATAAAACACGATAATGTATGCTAATGGAGGAACTCATAACTTTTCTCGGCGCGGTAAGTGTTCCTGATATGTTGGCCTCGTGCATTTGGAGAAATTTAAATTGTTATTAAATGGAAATTTATTCCGGCATGAGATACGGGTAATGTATGCTAACCGTAGCAGAAAATGCAACATAATTTGGTCGTAAAGTGGAATGAAACGAAATTATTTCTGGTGAATAAAGAGTGGTCAATGGGCTTGAATCTAGCGCGTAGCGTTATTCATGGAATAATTTCGATCAAATAGTTCATGTATATGGTGGCAACTTATTTCAACTTGGTTTCGGCTGAGGACCAACTGCAAGACATTTTGACATTTTTCCACATTTTTAAACCGAATATTGTGGCGGTTGAGCTTCTCTAAAAAGCCCAGTCTGAGCATCTCATCCTGATTGAAATGAAATTCAATATTTGTCAACGATATTAGCATTTATACTGGCAGTCGAGTAGCAAGTCCCTGGAATCGTGCTCTTTCACTTTAAATACCGCTTTAAACGGCCTAATTTTTCACCGCAGGCATTCTTGTTCAATAGCTTGTACTATTGCATGTTGGAATTTAGGACCACATACTTCGACACCAGCGCTGCTAATTCCCAGTTTGGAACCATCTGTATGCCTGATTTCTAAATATTGTTATGAGACTTTCAGTCTATCGGTCCTCTATAACGACTTCGTAACTCCAAGGGAATCGAAATTGCATCTGATATCTTGAGAATATGGTCACGACGAATATGTTCTATAATTCTCAGATAACCCGTGAAGTCACCAGCTTTGAGCTTACCCATTTGAGCTAGGTAGCCTGAGATCATAGCTCTTTTCTGCACCGCTAATTATTGCCCCTATAGCTGCCGTTGGGCATGGTTTTATTGCACCGGTGATGCCCACGCAGGCTAGACGAGTTGGAATAAGCTAGGTTTTAGAGTTGGAAAGTTTTTTGCCACCATACTAATGACATACAGTGGACTCTCCCTAAGTCGAATTTCTCTCTAACTCGAATTTTTTCGCCATATTTTAGCATTCCTATTTTTTATTTATTTTTTGTTGTTAACTTTTTAAAATTATTTTAACCTTTTTTTTATTAAATAAACGCTTTAAAACAAAAAAAATTGTTTCTCTCTCTAACTCGAATTTTTTCAAAACTCCCTCTAACTCGAACAAATCATGGTATCCCGTGAAAATTCGACTTAGCCCCCTAAGTCGACTGTATATATATAAAAAAAGAAAAAAAAACTTCTTCCTCACGGTTGGCCGCAAAGGTATGTGAGACAATTCGGGAAGTGTGTGCTCAGCCATGGTGTCTTCGGAGATAACCAGTTTACCACACAATTAAAAACATTACTGACTGGTCCATTGTTGACGTGTATATGTACATATATACATATCTGTGTGTTTTCCATGATTCTAGCTTAGCAGATCTGATCAGTTTACGAAAGTTTAGTATAATTTTGTGTCACTCCGATATTACTGGTTTCGGTAAAAGGGATCATATTCCGTTGTTTATACAACACACATAGCTCTTACAAATATTTGGCACAACAGACCATTGCGGTCCAGGGCATAGGTTCTCGCTATCATTCGTGTAGTGCGTGTTATTTTTACACACAAATGGGGTGGGCCCGTACAAAAGTTTTGGTGTTTTCTGGAACTCGAACCTCGAACGTTCCAACAGATTAATAGCCCTAGCCTGTCCATTAAAACAAGACTATTGAGTGAAGGAAAGGGATAGGAAATAATGGATGCATCTTACAAGCTTTGTATGCTACTTAATTGAGTAAAATTATTGTTTTTTTACGATCGTCAATGTATTTTCTTCCATCTTTGCTTGCAAGCCACAAGCTTTGATCAGATACATATCCTGCTTTTTTCAAATCGACTTGATACTTGAATCAATAAGCTAGAAGAATGAATGGCGAGAGTATTGCTTAGATTTTTTTTTACCTAGAACCAAGCGAAACCAGAGTACATGTTGATTCTGCACGTCCATTTATCCTCCCATTCCTCCAAAAGACAACAAAAATGAAATTGTCCTCGTTAACATTTTATGACAATGACATTCTGCATTCGATTTAATCATTTTTTATTTTGAAAGCCGCATTAATACTGAATCACTTTGCGTTAATCAAACCTTATAAGATGTATCGCAGACTCTTACCGCCGCAAGGAGCATAAGCAGAGACGATTCATAAAAACGTTGTAAATTTTAAAATTGCTTAAACAGCCCAAAAGGATTCCAAGACGAAGCTGACTAAACATTTTTGACATAAGAAGCAGACTTCATCGTGGGTATAAAAGTCACCCTTCGCCATACGTGTGCGATAATTTACGGCATAAGTATTGCGTATCCTCGCTCCCACCACCGCGCCAAGATGCAAATGTTATTTGCGCTTCAAAAAAAGAAAAAAAAATAATCGAATTCCGATCATAACCTGCCATAAAAGGGAAAATGATTTTCGCATAAAACCTGCCCAACGACTTACCAATAAGTTGCCACGCGGCTCGATTATTCTGACTTGGAGTATTTTTGACACCCCGCCGTTCCTTGCTGCTGGCCATTCCCGAACAATATAGATTATTGATGGAAGCGCACATCAACCGCCTCCTATGTACATCGTTAAAGAGCTTATCCCATGACCTTGTCCGTTGTTCAAAGGCCCAGCAGCGTCAGGGAATTTTTTTCTAATTTATTTGCCCCTCGCCGACAAGTATTTAAGTTTATGACCGGTTACAATACATTTGGTACTGGTCCGGCCGAGGGCAGTAAAACCCGTCAAATGACGACCTCTTAGGTGGGGATGGGGTTGGGTTGTCACAATGAAAATACTTTCTTTTCTTGCGGATATTTGCATTCTGGGAGAAAGAGTTGTCTTGCCCAGGGTTCGGGGCCGGAAAAATTGCTCCTGGAAAAGGGAAGGATTCCAGGATTTACGCCAGTTGGCTGCACAACACAATAAGCTACGGTACGGGGTTCGTGTGCCTTAAGAACGGTTCTGGGGTTCATTTTAAGTTTATTGTGTCCGGGGGAACCATTAGAGGGACGTTTACTGCTTATAAAAGGTCGGAAGTGGTCTTAAAACTTTCGTCGGGATTTCTTTAGTTTGACTTGGCCATTCCCAGGGGTGGATTTTATTTTATGAGAAATTCTTATATGTGCGAACAACAGGAAAAAACTTTTGGTACTGAAAGGGGACCACGGAAGTTTTTCGAGGCTTCTGCGTGTTGGGCAATAGTTGGTCGACCGAATGCGGGTTGTGATAAGTACATCGTAGTAAACTAGGGGAGTTTTCTAGTGCAATATAAAATTTGTTTTTTACACTTTTCTGATAAAGTTTGCGGAGTAAACAAGATTAGGGGAACGAAAAAAAAAAAAATAACGTCGATGTATACCTACCTACATTCGTGGGAATTCAAAAAGTTTCTCGTATGTCAGATATTCTGTCATAAGCCGAAGAATAGTTTATTCATTTTAATTTTAATTTGCAGCTGGTCAAATGTAATGCGACTTTTCGAGCCGCAGATCTATGCCTAGGAAAGCTAGACAAATCAAGCAATGGGACACACCGCTTCTTCAATGAACACGTAGATACTCTAGATAATGTCCTAAGGAAATGCATTGATTTAACCCGCGAACCGTCTGAGGACCTATCACATAGCCGAAAACACATTTCATGCCTTAATCCAATCAAGATATTTTATTATTTTTTTAAGTAACTTGCTTAACCTCCCGATGGCAAGGCTTTTTTTTCTACGTGAATAGCAGAAGTAATGGGGTTATGGGTAACCCCACTTGTGGTCGGAAGGTTAAAAATAGCCTTAACTATAACTAGGAAGAACAAAAAGATCTTATGGGTCGCAGTAATCCTTTCGGGCCAAATTATATAATTCTACGTTCCGACAGTTACCATTGAGACTCTGGGATTCCGATCTGTCGATCGTTATATTTGGAAGCTTGTTCTTATCGTAGTCTTAAAGAAAGGTGAGAAATCCTTTTGCGTTAGCGAGAATATCAGTTTCAGGAGCCAGTAGATCGCCACAGATGTTTCTATCTGGAGAACTCTTCCGTTCGTCAACATTCAAAACGGTTAAAAGTAGACTTCAGCTGAGAAACTACGCACCCAGGGTTCACAGCGTAAAGACAAGAGTATTAGTTGGCAAGCAGAGGTTGGTTTTCATATACATAGGTTCATGTAAAAAGGTCAGGAGCTTGAATTTTGGTTGAAGCCTACGTCCAACTTACTATTTTTGATCCACGGGAAAAGTAAAGCTTAGCTGTAGATTAGGGCCATCTCAAGTTGTCTTGAAATCCAGCTTATAGTCATTAGAAATTCTTCGCTAGGATAGAGGACTTAAAGAACTTCGTCTATCAGTTTGCTTTGGGAAAAAGTTGTATTTCCCGAGATATTTAGGAATCTCTAACAATCCTGACTAAAATATTTTTAAAAAAGCTCAACTTTTACCGGCTGCCTCATAATCTCATAGATATTACGTTTTCAACCTTTTTTCACTCACACTTTTAACACACCTTCTGTCTACTTCCAGGATTACACTTAAGTCTAAGTTATTAACGAAATATACGACGTAAGCCAATAAACGACAAAGGGGCCTATGCCTGTGCGATGGTAGACGCAATATATAAATAACATCTTATGTAATAACTCTAAGGACTTGGCACTGGCACCAAAACGCTTTAAGTATAATCACGTACTACCAGAATGAACGAAGCCAATTCCAGGGGGCATTAGGTCGCTGTAACTCATTCACTCAGAGGCCAAGTCGAGCTAAATTGAACCGAAAGGTAAATCTGTGAAATTGAATTTAAATCCATTTGCCTCCATGTTGCTGTCGCCCTTTCTCGTTGTAGTTGCGATTCGCACAGAATGTGCCCCCAATAAGACAAAGTAAATTGAAAGCCCATTTGATAAAGACGGGTAATGAAAATGCCTCCTCTATCTGTAGCTGGAATTTTGTCCATACTCCAGATCAGTGCTGACTGACAGAGATAAAACTTTAATTAGAAAAGAGGTCAAAATATTAGAAGCTTGGCCATTAAATTCAAGTGCCACTACGTGCCGGTTGGGTTTGGCCGTAGGGGGAGTAATACACACCATACTGCTGGGAAAGCAGTTTAGCGAACGTCCTTTATTTCAAACACACAAAGAAATCCAAAGAGAGAAACATCTAACCGAAAGGAGACTCTGGAATTCAATATGATTTCAAATCCCTAACATAGGGAGGCTGCTGCTACTGGCACTGCCGGTTGACATTTTAGTTCCGCAGGATAATCCATTTGAAACTGTTGTTTGGCAGTGATGCTGTTCGTTCGTTCACTGGTGGTGTTGGTGGTAGGGAAATACATTTGCGTCTATTGTAGTTGGTTTATTGGATAGGGAACTCTCTTAAGTGGCTTGCTGCGGTTGGTGTTGAGATATGCGGAATCACTGCGAGAGAAGAATTGTGTGGTAAACGATGACGATGACGACGACAGCGACGGCGACGACTCCTTGCTGGTTTTGCACAATGGTGATGCATTAGAAAGAATGATGTATCCAAGGGGACTTTGTTGATTCATTTAGAAAAGCCTTTAGGCTGGAAATTGAAGGGGAGGCAATTGAATAGCGCTGGGGGAATATTCATGCAACTCAGTGTGACACGCTCTAATGAAATGTGTGATAATTTCTCTTGTACTTCAGTAGCACTAAGACTCGCTGGGATGCCCATTTAACGCAGGCAAATATTTTCGTATGCTCAATTGAAATCACATTTATTTATTTTAGATAGAATAAACAAAGTTATGATTAAAAAAAATTAATCCATAGACCCTAACCCATAGTCATAAATAACGGTTGGCAGCAATTAGAAGATGTCCGGGTGCATTTGTAGACACTAGACACTAGACACTATTCGCGTTTAAAGGAGGGAGTATTCCCAAAATGCTTAAACATGTCCCAATGATAAAAGAAACGAAGCCTCAATTACAGGACACAAACGCCTTAGGGCATATCTTCACATGTTTGAACACGACGATAACGCAGATTGTTCAACCTACTCGGGAGCAATTGAAGACGCTGAACATATCATGCTCAATTTTCTACGGTACGAAGCAGAACGGCATCTACTTGCACAGAGATTAGGAGAAGTTTTAACTCCAGAAAACATGATTAGTAAGATAATTAGCTCAGAAGAAAGTTTGCGATCATTTAAATGAATCAGCGAAAAATGCTGCACAGGAGCAGTACTGGTGCCTGAAACTTCAACCACACAACCAGTGTTATTCTGAGAAAGGAGATCCGTTGGAGAAACAACTACGAGTAACGAAGTACAGCTTCAGATTTAGCCAGACCCGCGGAGTACAGCCGAACGGCAGTCCTGTGGGGAGAGTGTGCAGGGTGTGGGTATTGTTGGCAAGAAGCCCGGGTGACCAGTATTTTTGGTTCAAATATTATTCGGCACCAATTCAGACACAAAAATCAATTATCATGATTCCGTAGCAATCTCTGTTCATCATACGGTTGCTGCCAGCTTGATTTTCAAAGAAGTAGGGACCAAAGGGAAAGGATGAACTGCACACGATTACATGTGGATTTTCCGAATCCAAAATCCTATAGTTCTGGTTGTTCCCACTGATTTTATCTACATTCATGTCAGTTTCAGAGAGGGTCAATGAAAGCGTTCTTTCGATTCAGGAAGAACGGAGTATGGAAGAAATAACATGGCATTCCGAACAGAGATACTATTCGGCACACGATATGAAGTGGATTTTTGATCAATTTCATCAAAAGATCCAAATGAATCTCCTAAGGATTTTACCAACTTTCCCAATTCTATACTGCCGGTTCTAGGAATACTTATGGAACTGAAGTTGGTTAGTTTTTTGGACGATGATGAAACTCTTCTGCACTCTGGGCAAAATAACAACTGTCCTCCAGTCGTAGTAGCAAACTGAAAAATCGATGAAAAATTAAGTTGTAGAAGGACCAGCATCTGTAGCGACAGTCAGGCTGCACTTAAGGCTCATAAGACTTCAAATAGAGTACTCAAAGTTTAAATAAGAATGCAGGAATTGGCTGAACAAGCTTTCCAAAAGAAATAAGGTCTGCCCTCTTCTTTGGAATCTGGTGACATCGCTATTGCAGCCTAAGGCAAATACCCGATTACTTTCAAGGAAGTCATCCAAAATGCTCACCTTCTACTTACTAAATTGGACTCCAAATGAGATCTGGGGTAAATCGTCCTAAAACAAAATCGTTCTATTCACGAAAATACCAAGTTGCCCACATAGCCACTCCTAAGATGAATGACACAAGTCTCCCTCTCCTTTCCTCTTTGTCTTATTTTAGATAGGAAACTTAATTGGATAACCAAAATACTTAAACGCGTTAGAAAAGCAAATATAGCTCTTATTCCTGTAAAAATTCTATAGGAAGAAACTGGGCTGTGTTACCTCGTATCACATGTTGGCTGTATGTGTACGTCATCAGGCCTTTACTTCTGTATGTATCGTTTGCTGGTCAGCTCTTGATAGAGTTATACACCTTATTCAAGTAGCAAATGTATACAAATTTGCATGTTTATGCATCAGTTGTGCACTAATAACTGCTCCTTCTACAGTATTGGACATTATGTTTCATCTGCTGCCCTTAGATATATATATATCTAAGACCGAAAGCGGGATAGGTTGCGGTGTCTTCTCTGCATGTGGCAGGCGGCAGGCGGCAATCGAGACGATTAAGGAAGTCTTGTCCTGGCTGAAATGTAATGCAATATCTGACGACATTAGCATCTTCAAAACCTAGGTATGTCCATAGCTACATGTAAATATCAATTCAAACGTGACGCTGTCAGTAGGGTCAACCGCCGATGATAGAATGGCTCAACGGGTCTTATAACTAGTCAGATCCGGCCTAAACTAAATCAGAAACGTATTGCCGTATGCTAAAGCGATCATGGATCAGCCAGGTAATGGGTGTCCTCACGGGACACTGTCTGATAGACCAACATGCTAAAAGGCTAGAACTCTTTTCAAATGAATTCTGCACAAGCTGCAAAGATGAAGAGGAGAAGGCAACCATCCTTCATCTCCTGTGTACCTGTCCTACCCTGTCCAAGAGAAGACTGTTTCATTTAGGAGCTCTTGTCTTCAATGACCTCAGCGAACTGGCGTCCACAAACGTAACGAGATTCCTCCGCTTGATTAAAAACTACGGTTGACTTGATTAGTCCCTAGGTAGCCAAGAGGAATTAGATCCATGGTATCACAAAGGGCAAAATTCTGGTCTAATTGCGTCTTATATAGATAGCCACCCAAACCTAACCTTACATAAGGACTACCAGGATAGTAACATACATATAAAATGCCTAATGGAAGTGACACTAGAAAAACGCAACTAATGAAAGCCAGACCGCAGTCTCACGGATACCAAAAAATTTGCATTGGTGAACTGGAGATAATTTACCTGGGATCGACAAATCTGGAAAGTTGGATTCAGGAGTCGGGAGCCCATAGCCGCAATCCACCCAAAGACGTTCTAGACTTTGTACATCCTTTGAGTTCAGCAAATTACTCTAAAACTTGATGGGTTAAGTTAATAGGAATCAAAGGAAGTTGGCTTTTACAAGGTACCACCGAGTGAAGGTACGTACATACATCAAACACTTGCTACAAATTGGTTTGTTGGTCAGTTTAGTAGTTTCCCGATCTAAATCCTGCTCCCTTCTCCATCTAATTTCCCTTTTATTTGCAATATGAACACCATAACGGTAAAAATAATCCCTTGATCACCAGTTTACCAAAATATATACATACATATGTACATTCATACATATTTGGCTAATGTCACCAAAATACCTTAAATATTTAGAAATCTTGATTGAAAGGACAAAAAAGAAACTTCCATTCCAGCGATAGATTCAGGTCTCTATTTAATGCCGATTACGGTCCAAGTATCACATTCAACTGCAAACTCATTTCGATAGCACTATTCAAAGAGGGTAAATCACCAAAATCAATGTATACCCAAGACCCTTTCCGTCGAAGTGGTAGCACGTAGCCCCAAACGGAATACAACCACCACCACCACCACCACCGACCAATCATCCCACTGTGATTCCCTAAGTCCTTTTTTATGTACACGAATTACTATAAATCACATTTTAACTGTTTAAATGCATATTCATCGCCATTGTTATTCGCTCGAAGTAGGGTTGAAATTCGCACGTTTCAAAAATCAGCACGTTCTTAGCTCTCTCCATCAATATTCGTACGATTATCTTCGTACGTACGAGTATAGTGTCGTGTCGGGGAACACATACGAAAAATCTCACCCCCTTAAGTGAAAGAGTTGGCAAGTGTGGCAAATATAAGCTACGCGCTTGTATTAGTTGTTGTCATCAGATTTGCCAATGAGATACCAAAATGTCCTTAGAATCTATCATAAATCTTTCAAGACGATATAATTTTATGTAAAAGAAGGGGGTTACGAATCTGAGAGATAGTAGTACATTACTTTCCCAGATACAGTGCGGCGAAATCGATTCGATGGTGTTATTCTATTACAAAAAAAAAAATAAGAACGTAGAGGTGCTGTCTCCTATCTCGAAAGAACCCTTGAGCGAGAGTACCACTGTAGAAAGGGTACGCGCGCATTTTTAAGGCGCACATAAATAAGGGAAATACTTTTTCATTGTAAATTTTATTATTTATTTGTCCTGGGGGAGGGGTGGCTTTCCCAACGGTAGCGCTCCGCCCTGCTGTGGCTCAGAGGTGGAAAATACTTTGTTTCGGGCCACAGAGTAAATTGTATAAAATTAGCATATTCCCATTAAATGAGAGGCAGTTATGATGAGCCGGGTAGCTACCTACTTTATTTTTAATTGCAAGCGGTTTAAACATTAGGTTATGAGTTGAAATTATTATCGTTGTAACGCGAGTGAGGGGCACCGCAATGAGTGGTGATATTGGTACTTGAAAATCAAAACATTCGTTAGCTGAAATAGTGGAGTGGTAAATTGGGATTTTACAGTAAAATCGGCTTAACGGATGGAGGAAGAGGGGGATGACTAGTATTATTAATGTTTTGTTATATTGTTGAAAACGAATCTCGTACTTAATTACTTTTTGTCATTTCAGTCGTCGAATGCTGATTCTTTGCCAATTTTCTGATAAAGGACTTCGCTAGAGATACGGCGAGTACAGAATACACTTCAAATATTTCGTAGAAAACGATTCCTTATTATAGTGCTGGTCACTTTACACGTGATGTGCCAATACAACAACACAACCATGCCCTACATTCCGTACTCAGACATGGCTTTTACCTATACTAGTGGACATCTTGATCGGTTATATCATGCTATCCACTCTACGGCAAATCACTATCAGGTACTTCTTAAGGTGCGAAGAAACTTCTGTTACCAAACATGCCATGCCACCCAAACTGGCAGAAGATTGAGTGGTCCCAAACAAAAGAGGAGCAAAAGGGTAGAGGTTGAATGCACAATGAAGGACCTTGAATAGAGCGCAAATTTTATTGAATACCAATGGACCACGAGTATTTCTTTTTGTTTGTCTGTGTTCTGGGCGACTAAGATCGCTGAGGGTTCTTGATGCCCGTCGCTTATTGCAATCCAGTTTATTTCCTTGAATATCATACATATTATGCGGCCTAACCCTTTTCTTTCCGTAACGTGCACAGTGAAAAACACGTTGTGGACGTTATCTGAGACATTTTCACACCGAGGGCAACATAACGTTGCGTTGCAGTAATCGGTAAGAAACTGTGCCGTGTCAAAGTTCGTTTCGCCAGGCTTCCGATTAATTAACGTGCCGACCCTTGGTATCAGCCGATGCATCCATCTTCCTTTCTGTCCCGCTGTTGTTGCCAGACCACAATGCTGTGGTTTCTTCCAGCTTTACTTCTATGGCTGTCTAACCGACCATTTTGTACTCGTCCACTGTACAGTCTTTTTATTTTTCGGTGGAATGTCGATGGGCAGTATTGAAGACACGATGAATATGGCGTCGCGGGACACCGTTCAAAATGCGTTCATCAGACTTGATTTCCCCCTCGTACGATTTTACTTTAATCGCGTTTGACCATGTCATATATGGAACTAGCGACCCTCACGAGTCCATATCAGACGACTTTAGACCGACACTTGTGGTACACTGCGTGCCGGTTATTATGTACTGAAGAATAAGAGGACCCTGTCGATACCAGGAGCTGGTTGTTCGTATGCTTGTAATCTCTCCTTACTTTTTTTCTGTAAAGTGGATTCAACGGTATCCCAAATTTTTATCCAATAAAACTACCTCCCCATTCACTCCTTTGTGGTCGTGGTAAATAAATTTATCGCGAGGGAGGGCTGTCTACCGCTGACACATATCTGCAATCCGTTGTTCTGCATTTCTTTGGTCTGAGCGCTGTTCCTTCATTACATTATATTCTACAGCAAATTTCCCAACACAGAATCTTGCGGGTTGCCTCCAGGGACTTAATACTGTTTTGTTGCTTATTGAGCTGACAACTTTTTCAATAACATCAATGGTACGCGCTTTTCGGAAACCATACTTCGGTTTCGAGAGAGCTACTGACTTCTCAATCGCATTCTCCAACATATTGTACTACGTTCCAGTATTTTTCCTATAATGTCCAACATACATAGTGACCTATACGTTAAAGGACCTTGGGGCTTTGTTTCCTTTTGGGAGTAGGAGCAATCTTTGCATCTTCCACCGGCCTGGGAATACCCCTTTCTGCAGGAAGGTATCTTAAGTGTATTCTACCATTGCTCCTTGGAGCACTGACGCAATTGTCTTGTTTTGTGGCATTCTGTACGCAGCATCGCAATGTCGTAATTCCCTCCTTTGGGTTTTGCCTGCATTCGGTCTAGCTTTGTGGTGTTCAGTTCGTCTATACAGTATATCACTGGTGATAGATGTACTGTCAAGGTAATCTTTTAAATTTAAACCCGAAGGCGCGGGTATCTGGAGACCTCCGTTATCTTCTTATCACAGATCAGTTGGTACCATACTTTAGCGATAGGGAGTTAAGGTGGGCATCCACTCGAACCTGGCACAGAAAAATAAATTAAAAAGTATTCATTGGGCTCATGTGGCCGATTGTGGCATCAAAATTTATATGGGCAACGAAATCGGGCAGGCTAAAACTGTAACGAATGCTTACCTATGCACATATCAGTAGGCTGTTTATCTCTTCGCATGGCAGCCTAAGTATGGCCCTAAGAAGCACACAAATATATGTGGCATGTATAGTTGAAAAGGCACTACAACCAACCTAACGTACCACTGGATGAATAAAACTGAATGAACGAATGTTGGTTGAAGCTCTGGTCTACCGCTGACTGGAAAATATTTTATCGCAACACACCATACATATGTATGTATGTGTTCCAGGGCCTAACTTCTCACAACTTCTCGCTTGTTATATTTTTTTGAGCAAATGGAAAGGACCTACAGTTTAGTGTCATATCTGAGATGGTTTTTTTTTTTATTAAAAGTAGCTTTCTCGTTACAGTTATTATGCTCCCACGTTTGCCGGACATGCGCGAGAGGTAGGACCGTTTAAAAAATTGTTCGATGTTTCCTCGGATTCGAGGCTCGAACCTCCCGCTCAGTAGTCCAACACACTAACCAGTAGGCCAAGACACCCTCAGTACTATCTAAAGTTTTATAAAAATAGATAAACACTAAGATGTCCTAGTATTTCAAGCAAATATTTCTTAATGTCTTGGCTACATTCATGGCGTTTGGTTAGGTGATGAAGATATCGTACACAACAACCAGCCCTAAAGAGAACAAAATGATTTAACCTCGTTTTAATTATCTGGAAAACAAGTTGCTGATGAACCTCTCTACAGGTATAGGCGTATCAGCTGATTATGTGTCTAAGCAGGTGTGTTGATTTAGTTGAAAACCAATATGTACATATACAGTTTATCCGTGAAATGGCGCTTTGTAAATACAAAGCAATTCTTAATAGAGACAGATACAGATGTCCCGAAAACAGATAATTAAGAAGATTCGCAAATAAAGAAAATAAATAAACAAAGTAAACTGATTAGCTATTGCAATACATAACTCAAACGGATCTTAGAAAAGAGTGTAATCATTAACAAAATCATCAGCTCGCAGATAGTACATAGTTTAATTACTTACTTTGTTAGGTGGGGCTACAGGCTCAAGCAACAAACCAGTCCAGTTAGCTAGGTGAATAGCTAACTACTTCCAGTTGCGCACTCCAAGTTGGTTGAAGTCTCATTCTACTTGTGCGCGCCACCTTAGGCGAGGTCGTCTTCTACTGCTTCATCCCTCCGGATTAGATTTGAAGTCTCTACGCTCTACATATTCTAGCCATTATAAGCGACTGCTGCCCAGTTTTTTGACTAGGTCCAAGTAGCTTCATAACTCGTAAACTTCGTCGTTGAATCTTCTCCTCCAAAGCGCGTTAACACAGGTGGGACCAAATATCGTACAAAGAATTTTTCACTCTAGACGACCAACGATGTCTTCCTCCGCTTTGGACATAGTTCATGATTCAGCGGCATAAAACAGGACTGTGATGATGAGGATCTTGTATAGAATCTCCTTGTTGTTCGAGATAGTGCCGTGCTACTCAATTGCCTTCTTAGCCCAAAGAAACAGCGATGGGTAAGAGTTATTCTGAGTTTTTTTTTGTCAGAATTCATAGCAGAGCCAAAGTGAATAAAGTCCCTTACTACCTCAAAGTTATAGTTGTCGACTGTGACGTTCTGTTCCAATCGTCGATGTTCTGTGTGCCTTCTTGTTGACGGCGGCTATTTAGTTTATTTACACCTTTTGGCAGCTTTTCTTTCTGTCTTCTGTTATCTTCACTTTGTTTTGGTCAGGCGGACGGTAGTTTTGGCTATTATCGTCTATGCTTTTACCTCTTTTTTAGCTTTCGAATCTATAATTTCCAACGATCACAGATCGATCAGCCCAACCTTCTTTGTACTCTAAGTTTGAAATAGAGTTGCAGATGTATAGTTAGGGAATCACTAGGCAGCTACTTGGAATCCAAGTAACAGCACGTATGTTGCACAACATGCACAACAATTGACTACAGGAAGGAGTATTCGGTGAGCAGGCACAGTAGAAAATTTCTGTAAGAATGCTAAAGCTGAGAATTTTAAGAGCAGGTGATATACATTTCATAATATTTCCACAATTTAAAATTTTTATTTTCAAAAAGCGGGAATATTTCTTTATTCGAGGTAATTTCGAAATATTTCTTCTTCAAACACTTTTCGGTTAAAACGGCCATTCGACTCGACCGAATGTGCCATTTAAGGTCCAGTTGGTGTAGTTGCTCCTGTTCCCGTACCTGCTCCAGTTGTCGTAGTTGGTGCAGCTGGTGGTGGTGTCGGAGGTGTCACTGGCGCCGGAGTTGGGGCCTTCGTAGTTGTTGTTGTTGTTGTACACAGTGGTGATCCTCCAGAACATAAAGCTTGTTGAACACGAGGACGACTAATTCTTCTCATAAATAATTGTCCTTCAGATTCATGGCACAGGATCAAAACACCGATTAAGCAGAATAGTAAGACTCCCTTAGACACCATTTCAAATACAATAGCACCGACTTAGATTCTGAAATGAGAACTAATTCAAGTTAGCAAAGGCCGCCCTTTTTATAGGAGAAATTGAAACAAAGGCAGAATTTAAGTTCGAATAATTATTTTTATAATAAAGTAAACACTTCATAATTCAAGCTCAAACCGCGTCATGTAATACGTTGGAGGAATTTAATTCAAAATTATTACATGATGACGTACTTTAACCCGGGATCTTGTTTAAATATACAGTTAAGAGATAGTACAACAAATTCGTCTAAAAGTGCGTCAAAGTACCTTACGTACGCTAGTTTCCGGCCACACCTGCGAAAACAAGAAAGTACGACTGATTGGATAGTAAACACGTGAGAACCTAAATTTCACTACCGACTGAACTAAACTACCCATATATATGTATGTGTGAATCGAGGAGTTTGTTTAGCTCAATGTTTCTTAGATCATCCGGCTCCGTAGGGAAGTAGTTCCCAAGAGTGTTTTTGCTAGTGCTGGGCAAACGCATATTAAGGTGCCAATTTTCTCTTCGTCCCTGCAGTTCCTACAGAAGTCGTTGTGGGGTACCCCTAGTCGTGCTGCTTGATTGCCTATCACGTTACGACGCCGATAGGTATCCGAATATTCCTGCGACTGAGATCTGCGGATCTCTTTTTGTCACAGACTGGCCAACGTCCGTTAGCTTCCTAGCTGTGCAAAGTGCTAAGCGGAGTGCTAGCCTCGGGGAACACACCGAAGGTTGCAGGGATTGGTATTGAAAGAAATCGCTTGAAGCAAGGCGGGACTATCAATGTTACCGGATAACAGTTGGTGAATAAGAAGTATGTCGGCTATGTCACGGCGATTTTTCAATGATTGAAGGTTAATGAGGTTAAGGAGATCAACATAGGACGGCAGATTGATGTTATCAGCCCAATATAGGCCGAACAGCCTCGATTCTCATGGAATGGGCAGCGTAATGGGAAGACCATATCTGGCTGGCGCACTCTAGGAGGGGTTTAACGAAGTCACTCAATGTGGGCGTTCCGTTTTAGTTGAAAGTTTATGCAATAGTGGTCACTTTCAAACGTATTGAGCTTTCAGCTTGAAACTAACCGCATCCATCCACCTTTGGCCGAGTTCTTGGGTTTGATGCAAATGGCTTACAATATTTTATAAATTCATCAAGTAAGTCGCACTTTCTTGTTTTCACAGGTGTGGCTGGAAACTAGCGTACGTAAGGTACTTTGACGCACTCTTAGACGAATTTGTTGTACTATCTCTTAACTGTATATTAAAACAAGATCCCGGGTTAAAGTACGTCATCATGTAATAATTTTGAATTAAATTCCTCCAACGTATTACATGACGCGGTTTGAGCTTGAAGTATGAAGTGTTTACTTTATAATAAAAATAATTATTCAAACTTCAATTCTGCCTTTGTTTCAATTTCCCCTATAAAAAGGGCGGCCTTTGCTAACTTGAATTAGTTCTGAATTCAGAATCTAAGTCGGTGCTCTTTTATTTGAAATGGTTTCTAAGGGAGTTTTTCTATTCTGCTTAATTGCTGTTCTGGTGCTGTGCCATGAATCTGAAGGGCAATTGTTCCTCAGAAGAATTAATCGTCCTCGTGTTCAACGCCTTTTATGTTCAGTAGGATCACCACTGTGTACAACAACAACAACAACGACCACGAAGGCCCCAACCCCGGCGCCAGTGACACCTCCGACACCACCACCAGCTGCACCAACTACGACCACTGGAGCAGGTACGGCAACAGGACCAACCGGTCCAGCTGATCGTTAGATTTAAGAAGCCCGATTGACAATTTTATTTGAATGAATTGATAAGAATTGTGAAGTTATCACGAATAAAGAAGTTGTGCATTAAAGAGGTCCTTCTTGGTTTTCTTTGAGGTTGCAGTTAGTGTCAGCTGCTTAGTAGGACGTCTTCTGGTTCATTGGGAAAGACGTCCTGTTGTTTCCCAACCGGATATTTAGGAACGAAATTATTTGGGATGTTTTTGATTTTAAGAGCCCTCAAAACTGGTCCTACCGCCTGTGGTTCTTTGTGGTTGTAATCAACTCAAAACTTTTAGCAGCTTTCGACGAGTTAGAGATTGGTTGCAAATTTCAAGCTTTAATCTAACTTATCCCTTATACAGGGGGTAAGGCTGCGGCAATTTCAAACATTTCTCAGATCTTTTAGAAGAGGCCAACTTTTACTACAACTTTAATAACATTGAGTAGGACAAAACGTTGAGCCGCGGAGGTAGATGACGTTCGATTACTTGCGTTTTAGCCCCGATTCGGGCTACCCACGTACGCGATGGGTCATGTATTAAAACAAGAAAGCAGTCTTCAATGTTTATTACAAGAGAGCTCTTACATAATATAACTTATAAACTATTCATAATAACAGTGTACCTATGTTATGATCTAGGGTTATGAGTTTTTCTGTTCACGGATCTTTCGATTTCTCTAAACTCAGAATTCTTTTACTTCGGGATTAGTCAGGTAACGACAGCGGAGCATATCAGTAAAGGTACAGTGTTTTTTGGCTTTGTGTGTGTTGGACATACGGCTGGGGTCTTTTGTTCCTATTATGTCGTTTAGGAGGCGCCTTTATAGCCCTGGTACGTTTCTGTTGTACTCAGTTCGTGTTGGTGCTTGTTTACTAGTTTCATCAGCCTTCGAAGAAGCCATTTTTATTCTCGTTCTGTGACTTCCCTGTATGGTGTTTGGCCATTACCGAATAGCTGATTAGCGCTAACTATTGGTACGTCTACTGCTATCGATAGAAGAAGCTGGAGGGCTGTCAGATAACCAGTAACGGTTCAGACGCAGACGTTCGACAATAGATGCGGTGCGACAGGTGATAAACACAGCATGGTCGGCTCAGCAAGGTAATCATCACTCGAAAAAAAATCTGTACCCCGGTTACACTTGATGTCAAGAACGCCTTCAATTCGGCTCGGTGGAAGGACATGCCGGAGGCCCTAAAACATAAGTTTAACGTGCCAAAATATCTTTTTCGTATGATAAGGAGCTATCTTAGCAAGCGAGTCCTAGTCGAAAGCAGCAGGGAAATTACTGCCGGAGCAGCTCAAGGCTCTATTCTTGGTCCAGATCTCTGGAACGTCTCCTACGACTGCCTACTCCGCATAGAGATGCCGAGAGACACATACCTGGTGGGATGTGCAGACGATGTAGCAGCTGTCATTGTGTCCCGGAATTTGGAGCTGGCCCAACTCAGTTTAAATCAGGTGATGAGTCGGGTAAACGAGTGGTTGGAGTAGCACGCCCTGAGCCTGGCAATGGCCAAAACTGTAATCGTGCCAATTTCAGTAGGCATGGAGATGGTACAGACAAAACCTAGCGCGAAATATTTGGGAGTGCCCATCGATACGAAGCTATTCTTCTGGGAACATATAAGGCGGGCATCTGACAAGGCTGCGTCAGTTACTGCTGCTTTGAGTAGATCGACGGCGAATACCAGCGCGCACAGATCAAGCAAACGCTGTCTCCTGATCTCAGCGATGGAGTCAATTTTATTGTATGGAGCCGAGATATGGGCAGAAGCTCTTGACACTCTTCCACTCTACCTGGAAAGAGCGGGTACTTCCCAGGTAAGCATTAGCGTCCCACAGAATACCTATGCAAAAAAAAAAACGATTGGGTTTGTATTTCTTTTGTGGCAGAGGCACTTTTTTCGCCCGCTAGAACAAGTGGTTGATCATGTAGCACCTTATCACATGCTGAATGAATAGAGTGAGAAAGTCTTCTAATTTTATGGTACCCGTATATTTAAATAAAGTCCCGAATTGGATAAGGTCACCGTTTAATAATTTTTAGATAAATTTTACGCAACGTTTAACATGACGCGTAAGGTGTAACAATGTCTGATGATCTGGTAACTCCGTAACATTGGTTCATTGGCCTCCTATCGTTTTGGCATGGTTTCATTTCCTATTTTATGCTCTTGCTAGTCTTGCTAGTTCATCAGTTCTTTCTTTTTTTTTCATTGTAAGACGTAAGGTGTCTTGATGCTTAAGTGAAGTGGACTTTGTTGCAGCTAGAAAGAAAGTTCAATCAGGTTTTACACTCCCTTACCGAAATTGACGTGAATTTGTACTGTCATCCGAGCAAATATTGATCTACCATCCTTCGGTGTACTGTGTGCTGATCACTTTCACTCCTAGTATGGCGAAGACTATGGTTCTGAATGAATATAAAGTCCAATGAGAATGTTTGCCATCTCCTGGCCCCTCACTATAATTTAACCATATGTACATATACATGCATATGTATGTATGTATAATGTTGTTTCATTCAAGAATTAAAGCGACGGAAGACTTAAGGATTTGCAGCGGAGAGTCCCGCAAGTCTTTCAGCTTCTACATATGTACGTATGTAGGTACTCTGACAAAATATTTAGGACCACATATGCACATATATTGCTGTGGTTGGCGTATATGATACTGCTTCAATACCTCCCAGAAAAGCCATTCTTCATATTTGTACTTGTTAGCTTATCTATTGCATAATTTTTAGTTTACTACCTTCCAGCATACTGTACTATACGAAGGGCTTTGTGAGAGGATTTCTTATTACAATTCTTACTTTCAGACGTTTTTCAGACATACGCGAGAGTTAAGACTGTACAAAAAATATTCTTTTTTAAGTGCCTTAAATGCAATTCAAACCTCCCGTTCAAAAATCGAAATCCGAACACATACGCTGCCCACACAAGAAGTTCCTTAAAATTATTAGTCCAGGAGAATTTTCAGACATTTGTGGAAAATGGGACTTTGAAAAACACTTTTCGGTATCTTAACAAATTCAAATCTCCCCCTCAGTCGAAATGTCGAAGTAAATTACAGTATCATTATCAGCAGATGTGTTTGCTTTTCCGTTACGGATTGCGGTTGCCGTGACTTAGTAAAACTACCTTTTTATTAAGATAACTTCCAAAATCCCTATCATTTTATTCAAATAAAATTGACAATCGTGCTTCTTTAATCTAACGCCCAGCTGGCGCAGTTGGTCCTGTTGCCGTACCTGCTCCAGTGGTCGTAGTTGATGCAGCTGGTGGAGGTGTCACTGGCGGAGTTGGGGCCTTCGTGGTTGTTGTTGCTGTTGTTGTACACAGTGGTGATCCTCCAGAACATAAAGCTTGTTGAACACGAGGACGACTAATTCTTCTCATAAATAATTGTCCTTCAGATTCATGGCACAGGACCAAAACACCGATTAAGCAGAATAGTAAGACTCCCTTAGACACCATTTCAAATACAATAGCACCGACTTAGATTCTGAATTCAGAACTAATTCAAGTTAGCAAAGGCCGCCCTTTTTATAGGGGAAATTGAAACTAAGGCAGAATTTAAGTTCGAATAATTATTTTTATAATAAAGTAAACACTCCATAATTCAAGCTCAAACCGCGTCATGTAATACGTTGGAGGAATTTAATTCAAAATTATTACATGATGACGTACTTTAACCCGGGATCTTGTTTAAATATTCAGTCAAAATATAGTAAAATAAATTCGTCTAAAAGTGCGTCAAAGTACCTTACATTCGCTAGTTTCCGGCCACACCTGCGATAACAAGAAAGTACGACTGATTGGACAATTAATCAATAAAGCTCGGTCGAAGATAAATACTTTGGTAAATACGTGTTAGGTTAGGTTCAATAGATGGGTGCCCTAAAGAAATTGTTTAGAAGTTAGCCCGGTAAGGTCAAAAGCGAACCTTTTGAAAGGATTGTACTTAGCTCCTTTTACAATAAAGCTTACAATCGAAATATATGTAGATGGCGTCTACTAGGAATGACATGAAATATCGACATCATAGCCAGAGCTCAACAACGGTCATTGGTCAGATAAAGTGTTGACATCCAGCTGCTGGAATACACAGACGATAGCGGCATCATTTGGCCGCTGTAGAGTAGTAGGCAATTGATGAACGAGCAACGACCACTTCCTTTAACAAAACATCTCTGTTTATTGCCTTAACTGCGGTACATAGTTAACGGATTCCTCTACCCCGGAGTTAGCATTAACTACACAAATGATATCTTCGTACAGATTCCACCGGAACTGGCCAGTGCTAATGCAATTTGGTAAGACAAATGGGGTCCAGATACCTTCTCAGAATATCAAATGTATGTTCTATCCTGCCAGTTCTGCTAAACGATGCCGAGTGTTGGACGATAAGCAGAATAGTAGAGCAGATATTAAGCGTTTTCCAGCGAAAAATTCTTCGTTGAATATTTGGTTCTGTGACGGCGAACCCTACGAGCTGAATCAAGATGATAATATGGTCGAAAATTCCAAAATACGTCGACTATATATGCTTCGTCACATCGAGGATATTGACCATAACGATCCAGCCAAGAGGATCGTCTAATCTCAGCCCCCTCATACGAAATGACGACAAAGACCAAACCCTCGCCTTAAATACAAAGCTTTTACGCGGATGCTAAAGCGCTTGGTTTTGACAACTGGAAGCAGCATGCTCGGGATCGACGAGAATTGAATTTTATCCTTTTATAGGCAGAGACACTTCGCGAGTCGGTAGCCGGTAAGTCAGTAAGCGTGTTCAAACTCTGCACAAAAGTCCAACTATCCCAGTCCTTTTGTAATCTGTAAAGGTTGGGACCTTTTCAAGTGGGGGTAATTTTGATTTTTTTGAAAGACAAATTCTTCAAGGGAGTGGAGGAGACCTCAATCAACTTGATGTTCGCAACTGGAGGCAGTTGGCTTACAATCGAGACGGTTGCAGAGGTTAACTGACAGAGGCACAGGTCCTTCGGGGAGTGTAGCGTAACCAATGTAAGCAAAAAAAATAAATTTATTCATAACAAGGTAAATTTTTTGAATCTTGAAATATTTTAATTATCTTTTTTACATTTTCATATGAAAGTTTATTAAAGGCCCTTTTAGCACCTTAATCTTGTTGAAAAATCATTGGTCAGATCCATTCGATTTATTTAGTCTTCTTCTGCTGCTGCTGCGGCTTTAGTTGTTGTTGTTGTTGTTGTACACAATGGGGAGCTAACAGAGCACAATCGAGACTGAACACGAAGACTGTTGACCCTTCTTAGCCATAATTGAGCCCCAGATTGTTGACACAACAAGAGTAAGCCAACAATGCAGATCAAAAAGACTTTTAGAGACAACATTTTTTACAGCGGACTTGTAGTATGCGTAAACGACAACTGATTCAACTTCAGATAGTTCACCCTTTTTATACAAAAATATTTCAAAAATATTCACCTTAGCAACCCTAGTTCTTATTTTTTTATGAAACTCATTTTATTGGAATTTCACTAAGCAAACAATGACATGGAAAAATACATATTATATGTACATTTGTACGAGTTTGTAATGTTAAATAAAAATAAAGTGAATGACTGGGTCGTATGATTCTGCTCAATACAGATACAAATGTTTGGTGCAACAGAGCGAATGGAGACCTAGCTTGTGCGCGTTTATATTTTTGCCTAAAAATGGAAGTACCTACACTTTTAAGCCGTATCCGAAAGGTGAATTCAGAAGCTTTCTCATGGCAGTTGTTACTTTCGGACACCTGGCAAACTTCAGCGAGAGGTGTGACCGTGAAAAATGTTTTTTTGTATTCTGCGAATCGAATTTCGAGCCTCCCGCTCATCGCACTAGCCACTGAGCTGCGGCGCATATATTTGATTTAGAAGAAAATTCTCCTCTCTTTCGGTTCCGGGAGCGCTACTAGCAGTTCGTCACAACAAATACCCTGGTTTGGTTTTTCCTTGTCTTCTCGAACCTGGGCTGGGAATCGAAGACTCTCTTGACTAGAGTGTCATCCATTCACTCGACAAAGCCGAGCCAGTGTAATTGACGCGTTTTGCTCTTTCGGACTGCAATTACATCTAAGTACAGCTCATAGAGTTTGCACTCAGATCTTCTCCTCCGCTCGTCCTTCCAACATATCTGATCTGCTCCGCAAACCTGCTTATTGTCCAGCACTCGGTGCCGTATAGAGTAGGACTAGGAAGATCAAAGTTTTGTAGAGTATCACTTTCGTCCTTTTGCCAAACAAAAGTAGCAGCGGTTTACTAGAGAAATTCTGCTCCGGAATTAACATTTATTCCGAGGTAGGTGAACTCTCTAACTATGTACTTGGAAGTTGTAGCTGGCGATAGTGACGTTTTTTTCTAAGGTGAACAGATTTGGGTTTATTTGTGGGCATGAAATGTTTGCTTTTGCCGTGGTTGACCTTCAGACCAATAGCTCTAATCTTTGCATAAATTCGCGTAGACGCATCTTCAACGGCATGCTGGGAACGACTGATGATTTCGTTATCTCAGCAGCTTGATTGTCTTATAAAAGATAACAATTTTCGTGTTTACACCAGCGTTCCGTACTGTCTGATTCAGTAATAAATTGAAAAATCGCATAGTCGAGCTTTTTCTTGCTTCCGAAGTGGAACTTCCAAACTGCATACACCACATATTTTAAATCGTAACAGGATCTCATATGCGACATTTAGTAGTTCCAGAAACTTAAGTTGTAAAAGAAGTATCTCAATCGTCCAGTGTGCTGCTCCGATATGGCCAATCCTTTGGTTTGAAAGACAACTGTTGCCTCAAGAGAAAGAGTATTTGACTCAATCATCCAATTACGTACTAGTTCCAGTTCTTTTTGCTGTTTTAGAGCCCTTTAAAAGACATTAAGCTTTGAACGAAGTCTTTTGGATCCACCTCTTCGAGGTGCGCACTGCATATCTTACGCTGAGCATGACGACAGCAAGTTTTTTTTCACTTGATATATGCTTTCTTCGCCTTTTTTTGAAAAGCTTAAATCAGTAAAACCAGTTCAAATACAAATACCTGACGCAGCGGACAGTATGTGGCCCAGGGCCTAGCTTCTCGCGACCATTCGTGTTGTGCGTGTTATATTTTTTCACACAAATGGAAGGGACCTACAGTTTAGAGCCATATCCGAAAGGCAATGGCCTACAACGGGTTGTCAGTTATTACTCTTGGACGTTTGTTAGGCATTCGCGAGAGATGGGACCGTGAAACAAACTTTAGGTGTTCTCAGCAGAGTTTTTCGTGAAATACTTGGCATTTGGTCACTCAGGCCTCCATTGGGCCCGTTGTATTCCCCTCGCCTGTAGAACTGTTAGGAATAGTAGTATGATGTGGGAATTGCATGTTGAGATGGCATGTAGGTTTAGGGATCATTGGGAGTGTAAAAGAAGACTATGCCGTGTAGTGATCGTAAAGTCGTCTTGTTACTCTAGCGAACTCCAATATACCACGATTCCTTTCTTGCTGAGGTGTGTTAGATGCGGTATCGTTAAGGATGCCAGTATCTTCAGTCTTCACCTCGCTGTTGCAGGACAGTGGCAGAGGAATTGTTCTATATCTTCCTCATCCTCCCCATAGCATAGTTAGCACTGATGTTGTTTCAGCGAATAAGGGGTTTGTGGTCGCACCAATTGCTGCTTTGCCCTCCAAAAGACCGGCAGTTTTCTTCGCTTCTAGGTGCACTGGTGGAATACTTCAAATCGCTTTCATGACCGTGGTTGGTGTTGACGATTGTCAACATACATAAACAGACCATGCGTTGCACCTTGGTTAGCAGATCTCTTGGATAATTTTTGTTTGTCACTGGCCTTCATAGAACTACTCTGTAGAAAACGATTGGTTTTAATACGAATTCGTATATCCACTGGATCTGTTTCGGTTTCAAACTTCATGACTTCCCGATCCAGGTCAGTTTACTGTCCAATATTATGCCTAGGTACCTGAAGCTGTCACGGAGTTGCAGTGGTGCTCCTCCTAGTTGTGGAACATAAAAAACATGTGTTCTAGCCAATTGTTTATTTCTAGCCAATTGTGGAGAGTGCATCCAAATCTATTTCTATTGTTTTAAATTTTTCTGTTGAATGTCCCTTCGATATCTAAAAAGTCGCCGGCGACTTATTCCTTGATCTCAAACGCACCTTCTTTTGTGGATACGTCGCCTCAACTGATTTTCCCTTAAGATGTGCGTGTTGATAAGGACGCGTGTTGGTAATTTGCGTTCTAATATATGTAGTTATCACAGATTTTCTAGAATGAATTTAGTAGGAAGTCTTAACTTGGTTATCTGATCTTGTTAAATTTTTACGAAACCAATACTTGTCCTTTGGAGTAACGAGTAATGTTAAGACAAATAGTAAATCCGCTGAAAACATTTGTATTTATTTTATATGTAATATGTAAAAGTCATTTTGGTTTTGTATGTTCTTTTATAAAATTATTTACACCTGACCATATGTGTAAACGGGAAAATAGTTCATGTGCCACTATGTAAATAGCTCTTCAACACGCGCCATTTTCATGAGTCGGGAATCCACTTAAGGAAGTAAATAAATGCAACAGAGAATAGAAAAAAACAAATTTCTGTTTTCGAAATCTGTTTTTCAGATTTGCGGTCTTACCAAATTTCTACCTACCAATGCCGTATGCTAGCCATAAGAATCTTTGGTAGTCCCATGGAATCTTCAGCAGGACCTGGGTTTTATCTCTAAGATGCTCCACTGGATATACCCTGGCATAGTTAGCTATGTTGACTGTACCTTGTGTATGGTGTGGTTAAGGGCGAAATTCATCAAACACAAGCTTGGTAAACTACAGCACCTTGCCTGTGTCTGCATTACTGGTGCGATAAAACGATCTCCGACTGCCGCAATGGAAGCTCTTACATCTCTTTATCGGGCATGTGGAACAACGGCAGATGGGCCGCGTCTAAACCAGCTAATACTGTCATTTATACAGACTGCTATCTGATTGATGGGCTCTTAGAAGCATTAAGGCCTTCCGTTGGTCCTCACTAATAGGGTATCGTACAGCTTAACATTCTTTAAATAAGAAATAGCTTGTTTGCTACTAAATCAGCATCTCGGCTACTGGAGACGTGTTAATACGTGCTGGCAGAGGAAAATGTGGATCAACACACCTAGTGCGGGTAGCACCAGGTTTCTACTTAATATACCCAAAAGTGACTTGACAACTATTCCAGAGCTCATCACGGGCTTCAATTCCACGAACACCTGAAAACCTTAGCAGTTCGGAGCTTTGTGAGAGAGGAGGAAATCGCCACGCACTTCCTGTGCGAATGTCCTGCTTTTGGACAAATCAGGCACTTTACCATGGAAAATTTCATCGCCATAGATGAATATATATGTATGACTAAGCTCAATCTTGCTAATCTGTTGTGTTTTGTGAAATGCACTGGAGTTTGGAGTGCACACTACACAAACCACATAAGGAGCATTGATAAAGTCTTGCATAGGGGGAATTTCAGTACAATGTACTGAATTGTACAAAGTACAATGGTCCCTCAGGGATCAATGATGGACTGGATATAATATGTTTTGATCAAAACAGTTTGCTATCGAGATGACTCCTAGATATTTAACTTCTTTGGACCTTGAAGCACTGCGTGAATTAAGTCGGTCAATTTGCTCCTTCTTGTAAAGGGTATAACCTTAGTTTTAATTTGACTAAGTTAGAGCATGTTTATAGTGAGCCATTCATCGATCAAGTCTAATGACATTTGCATCTTGAAGCAGACATTTGCAAGGCATAAACCAGCAGAGAGTATGGCGATGTCACCCGCATAAGCCTGAGCTTACTTGCCAGAAGTAAGGGAGCAGTTAAAAGGGACCTTTTCATTATACACCATAAAAGAAGAGCCTTCTGGTCGGCGTTAAAGTCAATGTTCTGTTCATTAGCAATTAACAAGTCCACATGACTTATCTTACATCCACCCAATGTTTTCTGGTAAAATTACAATCTTGATGTCGACGGAAATCCCACGACCTCGTAGGATTTTTCGCGTCAATAAGATTGCATCTCAGAAAGAGGCATCCGCCTTTGATGAGAAATTTTGCCTACATGCAATCCAATCAGTCTATCCTTGCCTCGAAGTTCCTGTCAAGCTTTACCACACGCCAAGGAAAAGGCACGAGTATGAAGGCAAGTGCTTGTCTGGCAAGGAAAATTGTTTTTAATGTTCGCAGCAACTCGTTTGTGCTATGTTTCACCATCGCCGAAAGCACTTTATCAGTACCAAGCGGCTTGAAGTTATTGAATGATGCGACAACATGCGGCTTTTGTCACCACCCGAGATGCAGTGTACCAGCTGCGCCTAGGAACTCTCTCGTTAGTGACCTATTTAAAGGAGTTGAGTCAATCACTCTCATTGTTGAACGAGAGGTCAGCCGATAGTTTGAAATTCAGATACGATTTTCTCGCACATTTGCTGCTGCCCCAAACGGTTTACTGCTCATCATACCTATCAGTTACTGCCCTTGTGTGTAGGAGAAGTAGACAGACGCGAAGGCAATGGTTTTCTGATAGGGTGTTCTGTACGAAAATACTAGTTCTGGGTCCGCCAAGCTATTAATCGGAGAGAACAGTAGCGTTTCGCACACCCGCAGGGCCACAAATTCGACTTCCCTACATCCACGTTTTCTGCGATGGGATTTTAATTCTAACCATGTGAACGCGCCAGCACATCCGTGTTACTCTCGAGTTTCCTTGGAATTCAGCAGTGATACTAAGGTCCCTAAGTATGGAGTGGGTTTGGGAGGTGTACTGTGAAGAGCACTTTGCTACATGGCTTCTTTTCTTTATGTCACAACTTTATTGACTACAGTACCCGCTTAGATGAAAATACGTGCACTGGAAACTCCACTGATAGAAGGACCCCTGTTCATAGCACTTACACTCTTAAGAGCAACACTCTTTGAACCGCACTGTTCTCAGCTTCCTCAGTTTCAGAGGCTTTTCTTCAAAGTCCAGCCTCTACGGTTTCCCTAGTCCTTTCTTTCGCAACAACGCTTTGAGAGACCACCTGATTCATGCTAATTTTGTCAAGTGCATCCGCCATAGAGCCACAGGAGTTAGACAAGACACAGTACTTAGCTGAAGGTATGGATATGAATGTTTGATGTTCCAGAATCCATTCCCCGACCGTAATCGAAAAGACAACGGTTGAACTTTTTGAAGATGTTATTGAGAATTGGATGAAACTTTACTTCAAACCATCCTCCTTCATCCGTGCTTGGGCCGGAAAGTTATTTGCATAACCAGGTGGTGTTGGAACTGTTGGAAGAGTTCCCGCTTAAGAATTTTCAAAACCATGGACTATATCAAATGAAACGTTTTTCTTTCCCTTCTCCTAGCCACAGCAACAATGTCTTTAAAAACTCAACACAATTTTTAAAAAATGGTTTGTATTACAAACATATCTTACACTAAAACTTAAAAAAATGTCGTCATTCTCATACTGTTAGAAACTAGGTAAATCTAATGGAACACCTCGTTGACATGATCTATGATATAAGTGTTCGTATAGTTATGGGCGAAGTAATTGGTCCCATAATTGGTGGAACAATTATTGGTGTTAATGTTGGCGGAACAGTTGATGTTATTGGTGTTGTGATTGCTGGCAGAACTGGTATAGTTATGGTTGCAAGGTTTGCCGGACTAACAGAATGTAGGGTGCCCCGAGCTGGTGGTGTTACTGGTGCAATAGTTGTGGTTGTTGGAGACTTACATTTTGGTGAACCACGGCTACATAACCTCGTTTGTACTCGAGGACGATTTGCTCTCCTTCTGAATATTTGTGCGTCAGCTTCACGTGAAACAATAATAAAGCACATAACACACAGTAATAGGAATAATTTTAGAGACATTTTTGAAGTTGCAAGTTTGATGCAAGGTACTTGTCTATTTCCGAACTGATACAGTTCTCGAAAGAGTCTTACCTTTTATAGTCAGAATCACATTATACCAGAGCTATAAACCATAATGTAGGTTAAAAATTCTACACATATTCGTTTGCAGTTGGTCCCTTGGTGAAGTAAGAGTTGTGTAAAGTATTTAAGCACATTGCATGCAAGCAATGAACTTATTAGGAAATGCATGTTGAGTAAGTAAATTTTAGATACACATCATACAGCTTTTTAAACAAAAGGCATACAAAGAGAGTGTTTGTTTGGACTGTTTGCTTAGTGAAAGTGAAAGAAATTCAGAGTATAAAAGACCGTTTGGGGATAAGCAAGGGCACCAGTTCACAAACTAATTCAGTTTATTCACTTCAGTGTTTGAATCAATCGTGACTTTAGAAAATGTCATTGAAAGTAGTTATATTGCTTTGTATCATCGGGTTCATTGTTATTTCTCATGAAGCCGATGGTCAAGTGATTAAAAGGAGGGTAAATCGTCCACGAGTTCAATCGAGATTGTGTAGTCGTGGCTCACCAAGATGCAAGACATCTGCTTCGACAACAACCGCACCAATTGCAGAAGAAACCATAGCTTCACCTTTGACACCTGTACCAATAGCTGTACCCGCTAAAGTAGTCAGCATACCATCACCGATTCCAATTCCTGTTGCCTCCACCATCGCACCACCTATGGCTGTTGAACCTTAAGTAATGGTTTGTATCTAATTGGGTCTTCATTTTGGTAATAAAGGATGGTCGAATAAATTTGTGAATTTTAAACTAAATTGTTTTGAAGTGTTTTTTATGATTTGCTTCCTTGTTGAATCCCCAACGTCGTTATTGTGATCAATGTTCTCCACAAAAGTATTAATGCAAAATGTAAGTAAAGTCTAAGCTGCTCTACTAATTCTGTTCCACTTGCTACCCTTAGATCTCTAGAGTAAACAGGTGGCACGGGTGCAGCCACTCGCATGAAGATCATACCTCAGTGGTCTAACCTACGCACAGGACACTCCTCTATTCTCTTGAAATCCTTCCGCAAGATACCGATTTTGTCATACACTATGACACAACTTCTGTTTTCAAAACGCTTTGAAACCAGAATACCCTCCAGACTAGACTGGTAAGGGGATCTTGGGTTATAAAAGAAATCCATGCGTCTATATACAGATGAATCTAAAACAGAATCAGGAGCAAGTGAATCAGGTGCCTTCTTCAATGCTCATAACTTAAAAATCCCCTTCCGTCTCCCTAATCACTATATCGCCTTCCAAGCGCTGATCATGGCGATAAAGGAAGCCTTGTCGTGAATAAACTACTTTATATCTTAGCGGGATACCATAACATTAACTGACAGTCAAGCCGCAATTAAATCTCAAGGATCCGTCACCTTTAACTCACGAACTGATCTTTATTATCACCTGACCCGAGATTCAATATCCACCTCATTTGGACCACAGAAACGTCCCAGGGAATTGCATGGCCTACGAGCTCGCCAGGCAGGGTACAAATATATCGATTTTGCCGGACAAGACGAGTCTCCGTATGCCCACCGCTTCAGTTAAATTGCTACTCAAGTTCAGCACTATTATCTTAACAAATCGTAGATAACAGATAACAGGACCAGAAACGGTCCAACTATCTCATAAGACGGCTCATTTCAAACATAGTAGGTGTCGATACAGTGCATTGCATTATCGGCAGATACGTCACCAGACTGGGCGTCCTTGCTTACGACTTCTGCAGAAGCTGCATGGAGGAAGCGGAGGAACAAACCATACTTCATCTTCCCTGTACATGCGAAGCTCTATCCGCTCATAGGAAACTAGATATAGGGGCATACTTTTTTAAAAACTTTGGAGAACTGGCTAATGCAGACAATAGTAGCGTTTCTCTTGGTTCTTGGTTCAGCGGATAGCCCTTTAGGGAGGTTCATCTTGTAGTAACACAATGCACCTTACTGGTCTAAGTGGAGTTGCATCCAGTGCAGCCTGCCACTATAACCTAACCTAACCTGAGTAAAGTCATGGGGTGGTAACTTCATAATAGTGAGAACCATGGATACACAACAAATTAATTCGTGGCTCCGGTATGATTAACTAAGAGCTGCTCTTTCACTGTGAAGTATCTAAACGGCCACGAATCTCTATTATGGTACACCATACGATCAAATCCTCAAGACAGTTAAGACAATTTTAAAGCAGTTTATTTTTTAAGGCCAGGGTGGGGTAATAGAGGGCTGTAGGAGTGCCATTAAAGTCTTGCAACCTTCAGAGAAAGCTTTTGTACTATCCTCTATGGAAAACATTTGTGTGAACTCTGTACTAGCTGAAATCAAATACTCATTAGGGTTCAAAAGAAGTTTAGGGGAAGCAGGAGATTATATTAGGAAGGCTGATGAACTCTTTGCGAAATTTTTTTAGTCTACTACGAGCCATAGTGGGGCAGTAACCTATAGTTGTGCTCGTCAGTTTGAGTGAGACTACTTGAGAGAACAGTTACCAGTAAGGAAGTCAGTCAAAAACCTAAAACTGCATTATCGTTGTTCATTGCTAGAATCCCTTCCGATCTTTTGCTAGAGTAATTTATAAATTTCTTTGTATGACTTTGACCTATCTGGTTTCCCAACGTGAATTGCGTTCATGTCAAACGATCTAGCTCTGTCTTTAGCTGTTTGAAATGTAAACCTTAAAAGGTTTTAAGTCCCATGAGCTTGGATTGGGAGTCAGATCTGGCTCTCTGTATTAATGGACGACATCAAATGTTCTTGGCTCGCCGTCTTGAAGAGCCCGCTTGAAATATCATCAATTCCCATCGCTTTGTTTTTCTTGACGGATCTGATCGCAACTGTCATCTCTGTAATACTGCGGGAATTTCTTGCTTCGGTAAGCTCGCTTGATATTAAGATCATAACGCTGTCAGTAAAGTAGTTTAGTACAGTCGCGAAATATTCTCTCAATATCCTGAGCTGATCTTTGTGAAATCAATACGTCATAAAACAACTGTATGTTGTTTTAAAGTCCGACCACCTACGAAACTGCTCTACTATCGCATTTGGTAGTAGCTTCTTTAGCCTTTGAGGCAAGGGTGTTAACTTTGCCACATTTATCACGTTTTTCACTACGCTACACTTTCTCCTAGTCCCCACGGTACTGGGTTTCAAGCTGGGAGGTCTCTACTGCTAAAGCCACTAATCTGAGTCTTGATTCCAATAAACTCATAGATCTATCTCAGGATTTTCGCCGGAACCACGTGCTGTGACTGTTTTGTCTTTTCCCGACGTAGGTGTATTTACTAATTGCAAAAGCATTTTTTACAGTAGGTGTTGTCGTAGATTGAGATGCTATTCTCTAAGGTTTCCTAAATTGTTGAGGCATTTGGATATTTTTTTTATCCTGTTAGATAGCGATTGCTGTTTACGGGTGCAAATCGTTCGTCTAAGATGCAAGCATGGCCTTATAGGAATGTGGTGAATCTGATCAGGTGCCACCAAATGGCTTCTAAGAAGTTAGACTGAAAAAGCTGTTGCCATTGAACTTTCCAGTGTGTGTATCTTGTAGTGTGTAGGTACTCATTCGAATTCAAATAATCTGTTATTTTGGGAACCGTACTTCCTATTGTCTGCAATGATATTTAACGCGTTCCCTGGTCGAATGCCAAGCTCTACGATATTCAAACAACGTTTGGAAAACTTTTTAGTAGAACACTGGACTGGATTATCTACCACTGTACACGTAAGGACAGTTTTTGACAAGAGTTTCCAAGGTGGGCACATTTCCAGGACATGCACTTAGATCATAGCCTGTACATGTTCCGAACGGTGAAAGATTAAAGAATTCATTTCTCTCCAAGACTGTTGTCTCTCTCATTAAAAAACACAAAACCACCTAACCTGTCGGAAAACACAGACCTCCCCTCCAGGTTTCGTCGAGTGAAACTGATAACAGTATCCAGTTGATCCATCTAGGATCCATCCGTCACAACCGTGCAATGGAATCTTTTGAAATTGTATACATACACTCTGTGCTCCAAATGAATATACAGAAGTAGCCATAGGACGTGTAGATACGTTTAGGCTGTTTGCAACAGTAGACGCCACCGTTAAAAGGCTCTAGTAAGAGAAAAATTCCAAGTATGAAACGATGACTACTGATATGGATTGTAGCGATGTCTGGTCTCATTGCGTAGGATCTAAGGCAAACTTCTGGAATACGGCACTGGAGAGTGTGGAGCAGGCGACACACATCGTGCTTACTACTGGTTAGAGTCCAAAAAGATTAGTCTTCAACCAAATGCTAATATTGATATGAGGAAATAATATCAGGAAAATGATATATCGTAAAATGAAGACGAAATATGTAGATCCCAAAAGTATTGTACAACACGTCAGTAGTTGTTTGCATTTTTTCTGCAAAATTATTGATTCCAATGTGGTCGAATATAAATGTATCTTCCTTGATAAAGACAAGCCATCATAGTCACGTGAAATCCGAAGATGAGAGATTTTCTTAGATAATTGAACAAAACAAGGCTACCTGTAATAAAAATCAGGACACAAGAGGCAAATTTTTAAATGACAAGCTAACCCCAAACATCTACCCCTACCCAAGCAGTATTGAATCCAATTACAACATCATGACATCACGGATTTGTGATATCACAGAAAACCTTTCTGACAAATCCTGTCATCTGCAATTCCATTATCCCTTCATTGCAGCTCAAAAACTAACGAACAAAAAATTAGTATATCTCCAAAATGACCAGATGCTACCGTCTACTTCTTCGAATACTGTGTTTCAATTTGGTGAACAAGTTTTCTTCATCCCAACACAGATCCCTGGTGAAAAGAAATTGAATGTTGTTCCCCCCCTCTTCTAAATTGAGTTTACCTCTCGACCAGTATCCCCCCATGACAAGTGGTGACACCACGAAAAGGACTTTTTTTTTCTATAATGTAAGCCAACGGAAGAAACTTACGAAACGGAAACACGTAGCCACATCCAACTACCACCCAGAACACCCCATTCCAACAATTTTTCACCAATGCAGTGTCCAATGTGACAGGCACAGGACTAACTACAACCAAACTACTTGGTGCTGCTTCTACTTCTTTGCTATTAATAATTTTATTTTACTTTTACGTCCTTTGGGAAGTTAGTCCTGCTACGTATCCTGCTCCCTTCTACTATATGTCGTTCATCTTCTGATTGCTTAACGTTACTTGTCTCCCCAATTCTCGTATCTGGTTCTTCATCGAAGCAGGACTTACTGGAGGCGATGAAGCGAATGAAATAATATAAATTTCAATTCAATAAGTTTTTCACCTTCTCCTTCCCGCCTACTCCACTCAGTGCTCCTTCGATCGTATGTCTATTCGCGTCTACTTTCTCACACGTATGTACAACGTGGTGAGACCTGATGCAAGAATAATTCCTTCGATAGGAAATCATTCGTGACTGTGTGAAACGAGACAATAATTCCTTCGACACTGGCAAGAGGATACGAAAAAGTTTTCTCCTTCTTCCTTGCCATCTGGACATTTCAACATTCCATTTAATTTCATTGAATCAAACACGACATATCCTTTAGGGAATATGAATGTGTGTGTGCGTGTGGGTGTGGGGTGGTCGTGAAACAAAACCTTACTTAACTGGAGACTGTTCCGTCTCCAGGTCAGATTGCCAGGACCGGACACAATGTACAATTAAATGATTCATATTTCAATTTGTTGAATTTGGACTACAGTGCGGAGGAGCAAGGACTAACAAAAAAAAAAGAACGAAGCAAACAACTCGGAACTATTTAATTTGTGGCCAATGAATTATGTATTGGCATAGATCCAAAGGGATTTAAAACTACTGACAGGTAAACAGATACCGGGATTTCACCGTGGTCAACAGCAGGATTTGAGTTTGTTTTATTTTTCAGTCAAATGGGAACGAAATTCAGGATAAGTTTGTAAAATAGATTTAGATCAACTGCAGATAAAGAAATTTAAGTTTAAGTGGGACAAGGATAACGTGAGTTGCTGCGCATTTAACCGAAGAATACGACGCATACAATTTGTCTTTGGAATGACCTAATGACAGCTTTTGATTAGCATTAAGGACAATGTTCTTTAAAATTTATTGAAGCCGACCAATGAAGAGAAATCTTAGCTAAGAAGAAGTCTCAGAACAAGGTCAACACTGCCAACCCGTCTATCTAAACAGATGGCTCTTGGATGACTTCCAGGGAAGATTTGCTAAATTTAATACTTGATGCTCACTTCCCATGGCGTTAGCAACACTGTTTCAAGTTCCTCAAATATGAAAAGACAGAACAAACTTCATGCAAACCATCAAATTTGGAAGAAGAGACGGCGCCGAATTACAGAAATCATCAAATCTTATGGATCTGGTCTTAGTATACCCCAAAAGTATGGAGCGAAGTAAAGGTAGTTTTTATACCCGAGGCTGGTAAATATTCTCACACAAATCCAAAAGATTTCAGAACCAATAGTCGATCATCATTACTTCTGCTTGATTCAGTGTTGACACAAAAGATTCATCAGTGGCGTACACATGCATATTGCAAAGGCAAATCAGTGGTAACTGCGATACATTTTCTAGTACCCAACATCAAGTATTCCCGGTTTCATAAGTATACAATGGTAACATCCTTAGATATAACAAACGTTTTTAACAATGTCAACACATCAGCAAATACAGATGCAATCTCAGCTCTGAAAGCTCACTTTACGATATGATTAATCTTCTGTAGATAGAGGCACCCCGCAACGTGGCGGATTCTTTGGAATTTAATGGTTAACCAACTATTGATTATCCTGAAAGCCAAGGGATGCACCGTGATCGTTTATGCAGATGACGTTAATATATTAAATATGCTAAAAGAACGCTTCGAATAAGCGAACTAGATGGACGGTTCGGGTGGTGGTGTAAATCCCAAAATAACTGAAGTGGTAATGATATAAGCTTAACTTGATAAGAAACATATTTGAGTTTTTTTTTTGGTAGGAAACTAAACTGGAAACCTAACATTCAAGTAAGAGTCAAAGGTACAGCAGCAGTTTTTTTTGCAAAAAAGCTATTGGGAACAGATGGGGTTTGTAACCTCGCATAACGCACTCATTATACATCTCTTGCTAGTGCATAATCGTAGAATTTCGTACATTTCTACATTTATACCCTCTTATCAGTAACAGCTCTAGACTGCCGATCGCCTCTCATAGAGATGGCGGAGCAGTTCAGTATTCACGTATGTAAGGTGCCAGTGCAAAGTTATATTTCGGGGAACTGTAAGGCTGACGAACTCATCAGATCGACTTCATTGGGCGGATGCCGACTATATTGTGGAGAATTGGAATACAAAAGTATCACTCTACATACCCTTTATACTATTTTGATCTCTACAGCCATGATCACAGCTACCAAGACGACAAGACGAGTCTCCGTATGCCCACCGCTTCAGTTAAATTGCTACTCAAGTTCAGCACTATTATCTTAACAAATCGTAGATAACAGATAACAGGACCAGAAACGGTCCAACTATCTCATAAGACGGAAAAGGCGGCTCATTTCAAACATAGTAGGTGTCGATAAGGTGCATTGCATTATCGGCAGATACGTCACCAGACTGGGCGTCCTTGCTTACGACTTCTGCAGAAGCTGCATGGAGGAAGCGGAGGAACAAACCATACTTCATCTTCCCTGTACATGCGAAGCCCTATCCGCTCATAGGAAACTAGATATAGGGGCACACTTTTTAAAAACTTTGGAGAACTGGCTAATGCAGACAATAGTAGCGTTTCTCTTGGTTCTTGGTTCAGCGGATAGCCCTTTAGGGAGGTTCATCTTGTAGTAACACAATGCACCTTACTGGTCCAAGTGGAGTTGCATCCAGTGCAGCCTGCCACTATAACCTAACCTAACCTGAGTAAAGTCATGGGGTGGTAACTTCATAATAGTGAGAACCTTGGATACACAACAAATTAATTCGTGGCTTCGGTATGATTATCTAAGAGCTGCTCTTTCACTGTGAAGTATCTAAACGGCCATGAATCTCTATTATGGTACACCATACGATCAAATCCTCAAGACAGTTAAGACAATTTTAAAGCAGTTTATTTTTTAAGGCCAGGGTGGGGTAATAGAGGGCTTTAGGAGTGCCATTAAAGTCTTGCAACCTTCAGAGAAAGCTTTTGTACTATCCTCTATGGAAAACATTTGTGTGAACTCTGTACTAGCTGAAATCAAATACTCATTAGGGTTCAAAAGAAGTTTAGGGGAAGCAGGAGATTATATTAGGAAGGCTGATGAACTCTTTGCGAAAATGTTTTAGTCTACTACGAGCCATAGTGGGGCAGTAACCTATAGTTGTGCTCGTCAGTTTGAGTGAGACTACTTGACTACTACTATCTGGTTTCCCAACGTGAATTGTGTTCATGTCAAACGATCTAGCTCTGTCTTTAGCTGTTTGAAATGTTAACCTTAAAAGGTTTTAATTCCCATGAGCTTGGATTGGGAGTCAGATCTGGCTCTCTCATTATACATCTCTTGCTAGTGCATAATCGTAGAATTTCGTACATTTCTACATTTATACCCTCTTATCAGTAACAGCTCTAGACTGCCGATCGCCTCTCATAGAGATGGCGGAGCAGTTCAGTATTCACGTATGTAAGGTGCCAGTGCAAAGTTATATTTCGGGGAACTGTAAGGCTGACGAACTCATCAGATCGACTTCATTGGGCGGATGCCGACTATATTGTGGAGAATTGGAATACAAAAGTATCACTCTACATACCCTTTATACTATTTTGATCTCTACAGCCATGATCACAGCTACCTCATGGCTATCCTAACGGAAATATCCCCAAAATGGAAATACAAGCCATTTGAAGGGGAACTATTTGTTGAAATCTGTCTATTTAAAAGCATAGAGGGACAAGTTGAACTGCCTTTGCACAAAATTGCTCTTCGAAGGTAGACGTCCTCTATCTGAGAGGTAACATGCTTATTAACATTGAAAGATCAGCGAAATTGCACTACCTTCGATCTTGGACCGAATTTATCCAGTTGCCTCTTGACCACCCACTCTACTGGGTGGGTGGTCTCCCTCTGTTCCTTCTAACTTCTCTCGGTCTCCATTCGAGTATTATTTTAGTCCATCTGTTATCTCTTATCCGAGAAATGTGAACCGTTCATCTACACTTTGCCGTTGTTATACGTTCGGTTACATCGGTTACTTTTGTTCTCGCTCTGATTATTTTGTTTGGTATTCTATCTTTTCTAGAAATTTCTAAGATAGATCTCTCCGTTGCTTTCAGTCCTACTTGTAAGTTTTTTATTGACCGTCTTGTGTTCTTGCTCCACTTCATCTCTTTCGTCAGTTTTTAGGTTGTTGCTAGCCACCAAGTCGGTCATGAATTTGGTTATACCTTTATTGTTTGTAGGTGGTCATTTGTACCGTACCCTCGTCTGAAACCAGCCTGGTCTCGTACCTGATTAAAGTCCAATTTATATTTCAGACGTTTCGTTAATATTTTTGTAAATATGTAGTTTGCATAGATGGGAGAGTAAGCTTATTGGCCTGTAGTTCTCTAGGTTTTTTATGACGCCTTTTTTATGGATGACAATTGTAACCGCATTATTTCACTTGAAATATGGCTCTTTTCTAAACACAGGTTTAGTAGGATAGCTATTATGGAAGGAGTGTCCCAACGCCCATTCTTACTGCCTCTATTGAAATTTGATCTCCTTGCGATTAATTATTTTGTATCTCTTTGAGAGAGTTTCTACTTTCATCAATGATAACATTTAGCATATTCTCGGAGCCAACGTTTACAAGGTTTTGTCCTCTTGTCATTGTTATGTGTGTTGGGGTCGGCTATTCGACTTTTATAGAGGTCCTTATAAAACGTTTGTGCTATTTTGAGCAGTTTTTCTCTGTCTGTACCCAAAATACTTGAAAAAAAGTGGTTGTGCTAACGTACTGAAGCTGTAGTAATAAGTTGGTTTTTATGTTTGCATCACTTACTCAATATAAAAAAGATTGTCACCAAGTTAAATACATAGTACACAGTGTACCGTACTCTTAACTAGGCTATTGAACCGGTTGTACACACATGTTTGTTTAACTACAATAGAAAGCGTTCGATGCATGCTTTCACAATGCAAATATTTTATGCAGTGATCGGCTCCGCCTTTGAGTCAGATTTCGGAACTCCGTTTGTTTATCACCTATGTTTAATAGCTGCTTTATCAACATTGTTCAGAGAACAGAAAAAATACCTTTCCACCTGCTTAATTGAGAAGCTAATATTGACTCCTATAGATTTACGGGAATTCTTCGGTTTAAGCAACTTAGGGTTCGAAAACCCTACACGCATTTGTTTTCATTTCTCGTAAGGATTTAGAGTAAAGATATCAAGTCGATTTTTCAGATTATTTAGAGCAGCAATTGTGTGTTTATTTTTATGCAGTGATTTTGTAGTTTACCTAATCACTGAATCGTGATCGTCCACTCAAACGGTTCGACTGTTTTGCAAAACTAAACCTAGGTAAGTGAATAATTTACTTCTAGCTGCTACGCACTCCCAGGCGCACCATCCTTGTTTTTGTTTTCAAGAAGAGATGATTAGAAAATCTTTTTGCTGCATCAAAGGTTCAGACAATGAGAGTATCTACACCATCTACTGTTCGGCACGGGAATTTTAGCAGTGGAGCTGCATCTGGATCTGAAAGCTGCCTGCTCAGTTGGAGTATGATTATTGCATGTAGTAGTCATTCTAGGAATTTGTAGTACAAGCAAAGCAGAGCAATTGGCCCGTACTAGTCAGCATGATTAGAGTTCGCTTATACTCGTATGGTTTACAGACCGCTACCAATAAGCGAAATTTTAGCTTTCCCTTGGCGGTTTCCCCATTTTTGTATTCTTAAGCTATCTAGCGAGTCCTAGAGTCCATCATCTCTACACGCGTAGAATTCAATATAAAGATGATCTCTCTCCGAACTCTTTACGAAATCCTCTAGAAAAGTTTTTTTTTTTTTTTGATTACATATCACGACGCCAACGTACTCGTATGTATCGTATGCGTCTGATGGAGGTTATAATAGAACTGCATCCTATTGCTATGCAATTTAGGACTTTAAAACATTTGTACTGTTTTAAAGTCCTAAAATTATTCTTTTATAGATCTGGTAACTTGAATATTAGAGTTCTCGAAAATTATAATGTACGTGGTAATCACTTGCATCGAGTAGCTGTTCCTGGCTTTCGAACTACAGCCTATAAAAATGTTTATACAGTTGCCTCACGCCGTCTTTTTATTAAGCTTCCATTTTGGCTTAGGACTCTTAGTCCCATTTATAGATATATGTATCATGTAAGGCATTGGCTTTAAACTCATGATATTATTAGTTTGGAATCCGTTGTTAGTTCGCGTTTGTAACTTTGATATTTTGGTGTTTTGTTCTTTTTGAAAAATTAATTCTGATCTCTGATTATACATTTTTTTATTGTTTCTTTTCTTTAATTTTCAATAAAAAATTTTGTTTTAATTTTGAATTATGTGATGTATTAATATGAATTTTTGCTTTAAATATTAAATTATATATACTTTGAAGCGTCACCCCACCCATTTGTATCTTATTCTTTAATTAGCCTCTAAAGTGGCATTCAATACTATTTTTTTGTCAAGAAATATGAAATGTCACTAAATTTTCTCTAGATGTATTTATGTTCATTTAATTATACTTAGTACACTGTGAATTATTATAATTTATTTACTTAAGAAAATAAAACTTAAACTAAAAACTTTAAACTAACTAATCAGGAATCCAAACTTGCCTTCTCAATATTCCACCTTGATCATGGAAGTGTGGTATTTTGAGTTGAAATTCAGTGTAGGTCAGAGCTGGCTACAAGGGAAATCCTGTGGGAATTTACGGTCAGTTTTTCGGCACACGCAGTTATCGTTACTGGACCATAAGCATAGAACAGAGTTGTAGGCTCTTCTCAATCTAGTTGACGTAGATTGATTGATTTTATTGGTGTAAGCGCAGTACCACCTTGTAGATCTATTGTGCTCTCCTGACTTGGAGCTTTAGTCGATGAGTTACTCGAGTTAGAGCACATCCTCCAGTGAAATTTCCTTAATGAAACCGAGTATCAAAACCGAGTATCAAAGGTGGTAGATCTTCTTCTGATTGTTGGTATTCATTTAAATACGTGTTTTCGTTTCGGAATTTGCAGTCTCCACGTGGCTCTATATCCAGTGCCCTGAAGTGTTTCTCTTTTGCCTGTCTTCGATTAGGGATTTCCTCCCAATGTTTCGCTTTTTTGGGGTCTTCCTCCTTTTTTAGCTGGTCCCGGACCAGTAAAAGCGATCTCTGAGCCTTTTCTTGCTATTTCGATAGCTGCTTCATTTCCCTCTTCTCCCAATTGGCCTGATACCCAGTAGAGGTGAAGAGTGGAAGATGACGTGAAGATCGATCTCTCTTCATAGTCAAATACAAGATGCATGTGGTTCATTTCACATCACCTCTTAAATTATTCTCCATTGTTACCGATCTTCATGTATTATACTTCCGTAGCGTGTGATGGCAATTAAGGTCCCCTGGATAAACTGCTGGATGTGAGTGTACTATTATGATTATTTTTTTAATTATGTCCTATATCCCCTTGTGAGTCCTAGGGCCTCCACTTCCACCCTGAGACAGGATAGAAATTGCCGAGGTATTGTCAAAAGATTCTATGGATATGTAGTCCGATGCAAATACCTACAAATGTACGGTCGCGCATATTGTAATACCGTACGCTTTATGGATTTTAGCTCCAATAAGGTTGTTACCAACCTTGACAATTATTGTGCGTCGTTTTAAGCCTGCGTCTTTTTAACAACGTCAACTGCGTTTTCAATTAACAGGTTGGATGCGTTAGTTTGCTCGTTACCAATAGTCGGGACGATTGTGCCCACCGAGAAAAGAGTCAGATAAGGATATTACTTTCAGGAGGTCTTTTAGTTCGATTGTATTCAAGTCCTCCATTAAAAGTGACTGCCAAGAGTCCTCATTATTCTATTAGCAAGAGCAAAATATTCAATTAGGAAGTGATGAACGGACTCAGATTCTTCATCTTTTTCTGCAGATGTTTGCTAGTCTTCATCTGGTTCGCACCAAGGCCTTAACAGAGTTCTAAAATTTCATGTATGAGGTCTCGCATCCTTTTTTCTGTTGATTTACCTAGCGCTCCCCAAGTTGTACACTCTGGAATTTTTCTTACCTAACTACATTTCGAATATTCTGAATACCATAAATGTACTGGTTCTTAAGACACTGTTGCGCCATAGAGCTACTGAGAATCTTTAAACCATCTTCCGGTTAGCAACCTCCGCTTAAAATTTCTTTAAGTAGTCTTGTTCTACATTTGGTAGTGGTAGTGCTAAATACCACTTAACCATATTAAGGAGACTTATTAATCATCGTCCTGTTAACGTAAAGCCGGCTTTTATGCTTCCACACGCAACGCAAAGTAGTCAATATGGGAGAGAGAGAAAAGAAAAAACTCCTAGCCAACGTCCATAAGATTTTTCATTTCATTTCCCGTGCTTCTTGTTCTATTCATGTCGATACCAATACGTTGGTTGGTCAGATAAGCATGACTGTTTCCGATTCGGGTTGGTCATTTCCCTTGTGCTGTTTAAGCACCCTTGATGGACGCTCGATTTGCTACTAAATCTCTCATTTGCCACTAATCATGGGATAAAGGGTAACCCTAGAAAATAAGTCTCTTTTTTGTTAGCACTAATGAGAAAGGGAGAGATTCAATCTGGGTGCAGAATAGAGTTCAACGTTTGCATTGGACAAGTTATTTGCGTAGGTAACATACTACCTGATGTTCAAACAAGGGATTCAGCAATGATAATAGCTCGGTAAAAAAAAAATAAATAACTCTTTGGTATGTCCAGACACAGACTCAGGTTCATGAAGGGATTCTGATAGAGATTTTATGAAAATTCACAGAAAATAGATTAAGTGAGTTACGGTGCAGACTGGTGATGAAGAGCTCAGGTACCTAAGTAAGGAAATTATTCTATGAAATTGCTGAAGCATAATAATTTTAATTGAGCTTCTCAGTATTAAAGTCATTACATAGCGTAATAGAGGAGATTGTCTTGTTGTTCATCGTTGATGCTATGGTCATTGTCTACATTGATAGCTAGAAATGTTTATCAATAGCTGGGATTTGAAAACAATACAGGGCTTAATATTCAAAATTCCTCTTAATTGCTGTAGATATATACATATGTACATATGTGTGAGTGTAGAATAAGAAATTATTAAAGAAAATCTTTAATAAAGGTATTGTTAAGGTACTATCTCCCGATAGATGTTGATTAAACATTCCCCCACTACCACTTGGTGCCATCAGGACATTTTTTCGGAAATTGCAAATGGATATCGTAATCTTCAAAAAATACTATTAGCCCAGTCCACCAGCATTGACGATGCGTAAACCTACGCTTGAGGGATGTGGAGTAGTAATCCTGAAAATTAGTAATCCACACTCCGCAGACTTCTACCACTCTCTAACTCGTCTCGGCTCGTCTTAATCTTTCGAGTCCTCTTAACCCGTTCTGCACGCTCGTTGTGAAGGAACAGATCTCCAATCAGTTGCTCCCTGGCCCTGTCACATTGCTTACACGAATCCCGGGATTAATAGGTTCATTGTTTCCTCTGCAAAGCGTCTGCAGTGGATCATTTCGTCCTCTTTGCTTCTTCTTCATATGAACTATCTGGGCAGAAGTACTAGCTATAGTAACCAAATCTGTGGAGGTATTTCCGATAGCCTCAGTGACCGAAAAGGAATTGCGTGAGGTGGTAGTTGCAGTTCCCGTGTTCTCTCTTTGTCCATGCCTTGATCGTGGGAATCTGCCTTTTGCCATGCTATTCCATCTGACTTGAAACAGTGCCATAGATGTTATCATTTCTTCTGCTTTTACCCTCCTGGTAAGATTGGCTCTGATTGTCGACGGGGGCTGCTTCGTCCGAAATTGTACGGAAACCGCATATTTTCCATATTGCGCAGAGCCTGTAGGGGAATTGGGTATAACGGGGAAATAAAAATATGTTCCGCCGCAGCTCAAGGCACTATTCTCAGCCTCATTCCGTTCCACCCGGTGTTACAACAAAGGTGCCTTAAAACTGCAGACGATACTGAAACTCAAAGGCGGTTCTTAATTGGTAATTTGAAGACAGTCAACCACCTACGAAACGCATCGTTTCTTAAAATCCCAGATACCATGCTCAACAGACTGCTTTGCTCCAAAAATTGCAAGGTGGTCATCAGTGACCATCTCTCCTGGAATAGTGAAGTAGTAATGATTCGAAACAGGAAAATGACAGGTTGTGTCCTGAAGTACAAGCTGTAGATCTACATATGTATTCCTACCTGAGAGAGATCAAAGGCTTCCCCAAATACATATGTACATACATATATGATGTACATCATACTGGGCAGCTACGTAAGTAAGCTCAAAGTTCCCAAACCCCACGCGGTCGGGTCAAAGCTATTTTTGGAAGGTCTCAATTTCATGTACAACCTAGCTTCTAGCAACAATGTCACCTTGACCTGAATACTGGGATATAGCGGTTTCGAGGAGTCATCCACTCATCGAGCCTGAATCACACTTCGTCATAAAATGCTCACTTATTAATACATAAATTAAAAGAAAGAGAATACCATTACCAACCATTGGGCTTCCAACCATAATAACGACAAAAATTTTAGAACTTTGCAAAGAAAATTCAAACAGCTGAATCCGCTATTTAACAAGACATTGGCTGCTTAGATACGAGCTTTACAAAATATAAGCTCTGATTTTACGGAGGCTATGGAGATACAGCAAAGCACGTTCTCTACAAATGTCATGCGGCAGTCAGAAATATGTAGACTCATCCACTTGTAGCAGGCTATATCGCATCTAGTTGACATTTTACACACGGAGCCTCAGCTTAACTTAATTTAGCAAGAGTCACAGTTCACTTACGGCATATTCCCATAATAATCATTATATCAGTGCTATTAGTATTGCGACCCATTGCGGTACAGTTTTTTCAGGTTAACGAGGCCCAGGGTCACCCTGAACTGTAGCGCCACCTAAGTAAGTAAGTAACAACGTCTTACACCCGACTTCCATTTTAAACCACTTTCTTCCACATTCGCCTTACGTGGTGTTATAAAACGCCATAGGCCCATTTAGAAATTAAGCTGAGTGGTCCTAAAGATTTCCCACTTCATTGCATGCGTCATATTAATCATCTTCGCCCCATTTCATGCCACCGCAAAATATTGTCGTCACTCGTCCACTCCATCAATTACGTGCGTATTTCCAAATTGACTTGAAATATTTAAAGCATCCACTAAATCATTATTTTTTGAAGTTATATTACGCAAGTAGTCATCATCGTTCAAACTTCAGTTGTCCTTGCCATCTACTCACGTTAAGACTGCGGGTAAAATTTTCCTCAAAAATTATAGCCCGTTGAAGTGAACCGAAACCGCCTTAAAGTTTGTTTCAATGATGGTCAAGATTTCCTTTTTTCGTATTTTCTTTGCACCGTGTCCTTTTATATTTCTTGGATGAGTGATGATTTTTTTTTTCCTGGATTTCCTTTTTTGTTCCTCGTTATCCTTCGTTCATTGTTCATGACATGGAATTGTGTGAATTTTTCTATTATAACGGTACGTGATTAGAGATCTTTTATGGTCTTTTCGTGGTGCACACTTTGAGCGTATCTCCTCAGTGAAAGAATAGAATGGAGAGCGACAGGATACACACAGGATGATGAGAAGAGAATTGTGTTGGAAAATTGAAATAAAATTCACGTTTCTTTTGGAATTATTAAGGAATTACTAATAAACAGGAGACATGCAAAGAAGATGTTTCCTCGTCGGCGTTTTTTGTCTTCATTGTCTTCGTTCTTGTGGTGTAGTCGTATTCAATATTTTTATTTGCTATTTGCATGGCATGTGTATGAGTAAAGGCGGTTCTCCTTAATCCCGTAGCATATTGCTAAATGCGCTTTGAGTTGTCCTATAAAAAAAAAGGATGCGTGCTTTTCCGTTATTGATCCCCAAGCCGAAGGAAATGCAAGGCAATTGTTATTGAGCGAATCCCAGAAAACACAAAAAGTTTATTCACGGTCCCACGTCTCGCTCGCGAATGCCCCAGAGTAAGAACTGTCATAAGAAAGCTTCTCTCAATATTATGCCTTTCGGGTATGGCTCTAATCCGAAGGTGTGTGAGAAAATATAACACGCACAACACGAATAGTAGCGAAAATCCAGGATAATCTAGGCCCTGGACCACGCCAAGTATTTCTATTTTTATCTAAAGATTTGGAAATTAAGAGCCATTAAAAATTACCTTTGCAGTATTATTTGCTTAAAAGTATTTAAGCCCCTTTGTGCAACACAGATTGATTAATAGGCTCCCGTTCCGTGTAAGGCCCCCACCTGGGACACAGCAGCTGTCCATACCCTAGTTCTCTAGACCAAGTAGCCAATCATCCAGGATTATCCTTAAGGCGGAGATTCGGTCTGCCTTGACGTCTTAAGCCCATGATCTGAGATTCGAAGATTTTCTCGGGTGGCGTATTGTTGTTCACTTGTTCGATGTGACCGCGGTATTAAAGTCGCTAGTCATTAGCTTCATTAAGTATTACATCCACATTTTGTTACGACTTCTACAGTTCTTTTTGTCAATTCGTCCTCCTCACTTACAGGAACACATATCCGATGAATGATTTTTGTCCAAAGGAGCTAAAACTTTCCCTCGTATCACCCATCACTCCGCGTAATATGACATGATCGGAAGGATCAGTGTCGTGAAGAGCGTGCATTCAATTCGTTAAGTGAAGAGTTTATACTCCACCTGATTTGTCAAATTAGCAACGATTTCCGAGGGTCATCGGATCTCCGCAAGGAGATTTCCTTCCATGACTAGAAAAACCAAACGTGCCTACAGGAGGACAGTGTCACCATGCCACCATACACACTACTTGTTCCAGAAAGATATTAAAGATTTTGTAAGACAGGGCGTCTCCTAGACGAAACCCGTTACACGATTCTTAACTGAAGGGAGTTGCTTTTAAGGCACATTGTACACCGTGTGTTTTCCAGTGTAACGCGGCTTTCTCCGAAGAAGTGAGCCCTATAGGTGGGATCTTAAGCACCAATTTGCCCAACTATTTAATGGCTTCCTGCGAGGGGCACTTTAGCATAAGAATCCCATGCTTCTACTCACAACCCTTCCGTTGAAGGCAAGCACCTGATTCCACGGCCAGCCCCCATAGACGACTTTTGCAATGTTAACACTCCGCATTGGTCATCTTACGATCATCGTTAGCTCAAGGCGGAAACAGCAACTTGCTCATAGGCGGCCTTTGCCTTCGTCGTTCGGATACCAATTACCAGTGGTGCTATCCGCTATAACCGTATTCTAACCGCTGCAGCTGATGCCGTTTTAGATTTAGAGGGGCGCCCGGGGACCGCCTGCAAGCGACTCTGTCCGCTGTTGCGAGAACCTAGCCTCTTGGAGCCTGTGTGTAGTTGATTTCGTCGGCAGGAAGGTCCCCAGATCACTAGCGTACATCTGTTATACGTGCGCCTTTCAGAATGGCTGCCTGACCCAGGGCCGGTCTCTTCCATTTTACCATGTTCAAATTTGAGAGCGACGAGGCTGCGTCAGGTCCAAGAGGTTGGGTGGTTTCAGTTGGAGTACCTTTCACTGTTCGCATCCTATTCCCCTTCGGAACAGGACTGCGTTCGGTGCTTGCGCCAGCAGCTGGTTGAGTATCTTTACACCGCACCAACGATACCTTCTTCTCTCTCCTCCTCTTTTGGTTATCAGAAGTCCAGAAGTCCATTGGAATGCACCATTTCATCAGTGACAGAACTTCGATCAACTGTTCGGCTCTGATGAGATTAAGCGTACCAGGTAAAACCTTTCCGCTACTTTCTCCCCTCTTCCAGTCCATCCTCACGAGCAAGTCGGAGAGTGAACTACAGAAGTCTTCAGAGATGAGCACTGTGCCGGCCCCATATCATCGTCTGCTGGGGCCTCCAGCCTCAACCGCAGTCGAAAAAACCACGGGTGATTCTTCGCTTTCGCGATCAAATCCTTTGTTTTATCCGACATACTTTTAGCATCATAAGACAAATTGTACGTCATAGTCAGGATATCTTCAGCTTTTATTTCGATGTCTCTCACCTGGGAACTTTGCAGAAAATTATGATTTTTGATTCTTTAAGCCCAGATGCCCCGACAAGGCAGCTGGGGAGGGTAAAATGAGTATAGCTGCTCTATAATATGACAAACAAATATTTTCTGGCAACTCCTGAAGTCTATCCCGAAAGAATAAGAGGTGATGCACGTCTGGTGGGTGTGTGGGGTTGATTCATTCCGAGAAATTCCGGACAGTATGCAGTCCTTGCTTTGAGTGGTAACTGTATATTACTGGTAGGAGAATTCACATGAAAATTTCTAAATATGTTCCCGGAATGTGGATTGAATTTTGCCAACAACCGGTAATAGTTGCTCTGCATATTTAGTGCACTTTGAACATGATCTCATTTCGTTAAGTAACGTATGAGTACGTGGATGTGTGCAGTTGTTGTGATGCTGCCACATTGTCGGAAGTTGGAAATAGAAGTGATTCGCCAAAGGTGGCAATTTTTTAGCACGTGAAAGATGAAATACTCATTTTACTCAGATGTGCATTTGTGATAGTAAATTGTCATTAAATTCTCCTTAGGGATTGCGAAGAGTTACTGCATAAATTTGCTAAATGCAACATTTCTGTGAAATCCCTTTTTAGTTCTCGAACCGAAATACTTTCCTTGTGTGCGAAACTAGAGCTGAGAGTATAATGTATCTTTGATGTTAAATTAGTGTCGTCGACTGGTGATATGGTTGGTAGCTATGAAATGTGAGTACGGATGCAAGTGAGACTGTTTTACTTTTGATTAGAATTCAACGAAGCAAAAGGACACATACAGTAGTTCACCTTTTAGTCAATGATTTTGAAAGTCCTTCATTATATAGGTATATCCTTTCCTACTTATTTCGATGTACTTTTAGTTAAATAAGGTCAAAAGTAAGAGGTTTTCTGACAACTATAATAAAATGGAGCAAAAAAAAGTTTAAAGAGAGGGCTACTTTGATATTGTAAATATTTTTTTGCCCAGATTTTGGTCAGTTTGGGGGATTGGTGATCAACCTACGGACGAAGTTAAGGATCCTATAGAGCAGGAGTTTTATCACCTTCTGGATGAAGCCTGTCCGGAGTATGCAGTCAAAATCTTTTTGGGACCTTCAACTCATAAATTGGCCAGAACAACACAAAAGATACGGGACGATGACTTGGACTAGTCTACTTCGCAGCTGAATGCATTGCAATGCAAACTAGAAGCAGATGTTTTTATCTACGCAGCTATCATTCAACCTGGTCGGCACTGCTAGACATGCATCAAACATGCTGGATGGCATATGCGACCTTTCACATGAGCCACCGTATAATTTGATCATTTCAGCCAAAATCAAAGCTCGAAAGTCCAGCTAATGGAAGTAACGAGCGGCCCAGGAAAAAAAATTAATGTTGGAAGCCTGGGTACCTGGAGTACCCAGAGTCTACAGAGAGAGCCTGCCTCCACTACCTACTGACGTCACAAATATAATTAATGTTCATAAAGGGGTAACTGGAACGACCTACCAAACATCAACAAAAAGGAACATGGGGGCTGATGAAAACTGCACACGTTTAAAAAAAGGTGATGGAAGCGGCTCACTTAGGAGAGCCACAGTACAATGAAAGTATGGCAAGTGCAAGCTGGGAAAAAGGAGGTGAAGAAAATACATCATTGAGGGAAGAGGATCTATGTTGCGTCCCAGCGTAAGGAAGATAAGGAGTGAAAATGAAAATAACAATCGGATATTCTACAACAAAGCTAAATAATTGACGGCTGTGACTTATCTACGAGAATTTAGCATTCTTTAAGTGTGCAACAGATAGAAAGAGTGATAGGGCAAGAAGAGTACCCAACTCTCATCAATGAAGAAACAATCCATTCATCTGAAAAAAGAGGTCGGCGCACGTATTAAAAGGCTAAAAAACTGCAAGGCTGATGAGTTCCCAGCTTAGTCTTAATATAGACATGGGAAAAAATAACATTATGCTTAGCTATAACTGCAAAGTGAACAAGGAGCTTACATACAACCAAAAAGTACATATTTGTGTCTCAGGCGGACACTTATTTAGTAAGTAAGTGGGGAATCGCGGAATATTATCTGACGTAGGCCTATTTGGGCCTAGGTTGTAGATTGTTGAATGAGGTAGAAACAAGTCGCCTTCTCACTGCGGCCACAGTTGGACCTATTGTGAGATCCTAAAAACATGAAGTTAGAAGGAGACGGTGTTGCTAGGCGGTCGCCTCTCCCAAGATCACTTTGCAATCTTTAACCCTTTGCTAACCCTAGTGATCAGGTGTCGGCTTTGTTTGACGAACATTTTCTTAGGACGATTAGATCGTACGACTTGCGCATGCTTAGAATGTCTCCACCAGAAGGGTTTCTGATGCTGTATCCCAGTCCTCCATGGCACTCATTATCGTTTGACCTTCCGATATGTCCGCTCAAATCTCCGCCAACAACCAAAAAGCTCTTCCTTTGGAATGTTCTTGATAAGGTTCTGAAAACGTAGCCAGAATGCATCCTTTTCCCTCTTCTCGCACCGGACTTGGGGAGCATGTGCATTGACAATTTTCCACACTTCTCCTTGTATCGCCAGTTTGAGGGACATCAATCGGTCGCTGGACTTTGAAATGGTCAATATGTCGCCAAGTAGCTCTGCCGCAAGCATGATACCAATTCCGTTTTAACCCTGTTCAGTTCCATAGTAGAACATCAGTAGCTTTTATCTTAACGTCCAGGAAACGCACCGGATTTCCCGTATTTCGCCATTTCGTTTCTTGAACATACAAGATGTCCACTCGCCTTCTACCCACCATCTCTTCCAGTTCATAGCTGCGACCACTCATACTTCCAACGTTCCAGCTCGCTACCCTTAGGTTTTGCGCAAGCTGTTGCATTATTTTACTATCTCCCGGAAACCAAATAGTTTCAACCCGAGCATTTCTGCTCGTCCTAAATGTTAGTTGTTAGATGCTCGTCCAGTTAGATGTTAAATGTGTCGCTAGGCTCGCCTGTATGTTTAAATACCCTAAAAGTGATTTATCCCCTTAGTCGCCTTTTACGACAAACGCTAATCATCGGGGGGCGCTGCAGATACATTCTTAGCCCGTTACTGCACAGATAAGGGGTTATCATGGATACATGTATCTATCAATTAGTTTCTCCATAGTTTTAAGAAGAAGGAAGTGAAGTTTCACTCGACGTGATTTTAATAAATTTTGCAATGACTTCTTTCCAGCTTTTTGATATGCAACCCCATGCAAAACTGGTTCTAAAGGTATTAATTAGAAGCGGTGTTAACCATGGAGCGTGAAAAATTCCATCATTTTCTGGGGGTTTAAATGGAAGAAAGTGGAAAGTTTCTTTGGATCTCTGGCAGTCCTCTCTAGTTGGTCTATCGATCTTTCTTTGGGGAGGGTATATAAAAACTGTAGAGGAGGGAGCAATAAAGGAGGTAGGGAAATGAGTTGAGTTGTAGCGTCTTAAGACCGTTTTCCACATACGTGTCATCTGGCTTTTGGGCTTAATTGAGGGCTTATTGAGTCCTCGATCAGTTTACTTGAAAAGAAACATCTTTATCATGGGCTGTCATTTAACGTCAATTAAAACCACGTCATATGTTAGGACCTGTATGAAAGTTTATGAAAGCCAAACGCTTCCAACTTCCAACAAAGAAATCAATAACTTTCATAAACTCTTTCACTGAATTACGTTTACACGTCGAAAAGGACTTACCGTATAACGTAGGCGTACAAGTTTCCTTATATGTATGTACATGGATCTGTATGGCATGCGGCATACAAACAACCGATAATGGTTACATGCAGTTTAGTCAAAAATTTTCCGTATGCCATCCAAAGAAACAAATTCAAGACGATCGTTGTCAAACAACAATAACACCCTGTGAAAGAAATAGTAGGTCAAAAAAAAATCTCACCAGAGGTGGTGCACCAGAAATCAAATTCACATACAGACCAAAGGCCATAAGCTTCTTCTTACGTGCTTAGAATCGATTCGAAACTAATACGTACGAGTGCATAAAGCTATATCCATTTTCCTCTTACCAAGTATCCTGCAACTTGTAGTTTAATCTGACAGCCAGCCTGAGAACATATGTATGTACATACATACGTATAGGCCATATACGGTATACACTACACCCTCGTAGACAGATAAGTGTCGTTTGCCGACATTTTGCCAAAGTGGAAAGTTATTATATGACTTCATTTGTGATATAACTGTCTTTTGATATACAGTACCGTTGCCAGAGGCTGCCATTCTATTCCACTTTTGCTGCTTTCAGCAATGATGTGCTCGAAAATTATCCATAGAATGGCTGAAAATTTCTTTACCCTCTTGCATTTGAAAACGACCATGTAGTCGTATGTGTATTGTGTATGTCCATGTATGGTAGGAATTTGACACGAGAAAGAAAATAAAAGTCCTGTGACAAGATTTGACCTTTCAACTCTGGTGGGGATTAGCACTCTGTGGCACGTTCACGTTTTAAGAAATTGAAAAGAAAACCTCCATTCACTTCTCTCAACACAACAATAGGGAGCATTTTCCATCTTTCGACGTAGAAGGAAGTTCATTATTGTCTGTTGCCTGCCGCCACCCACATCCGCATACCCATCCACATGGACTAATGCACATACATGGAGTCCTGCGGGAAACACAGACAATATCTCGAATATACTGGCGGTCTATTCCTTTCTACTTGCTCTTCTCTCTGCCTTTGAATTGATTTCGTATAGGGAGCAATTTATACAGGATAAAGTTAAATAGTACATAGCATACGTTCATATGACTTTATGTACATACATATATACGACGATTACTTTTATTTGGGTATGATGGTACAGAGTGAAACTAAACTAAAAATCTACGCATTCAGTACGAGTTTCAGTACGATTCAGTACGAGTTTATTCCTTTGAGATTCTTTCCATTCATATCCTTTACGGTTACTTCTGTGCATGTGGCTGTACAAAATAATAGTTCTACAAGGATGTTGCAATTCATGGCTAAAATAAAGCAAAAAGATTTCCATGTTAAGACATCTCTAATGTGGTAAAAGCCGAGATATACATACATATGTATGTAAGTAACAAGAGAATTCTTTGGAGAGACATTGAGTTGGTTTTACATTTAGCAAGCTCCTGCTACTACGGAAATTAAGTCCTTCTGTTTTCTAAACATATTTAATTACACCACTACCATGATGCAGTGTTCCCTTGACGCTGTTTGATTACTTTGGCATTTTGCATGACTGTTAATGATAGACTTGCTTAGGAATTTCTTAACAGTCCCTAGCTGAGGGTGAATAGGTTACAGGAAATGTTAGTTCATAATGTGAAAATTTTTATGTGACCGAGCCAACATAGGTACCTAGATTGATGGAAGAGGTGCTTTAAAGGAACCCAAGTACGACTGATATGTGGCATTTTAATTCTATATTAGTATGTGACCTTGTTGTCGTCATTCAATTGTAGTGTGAGCACAGAGTTCTACGTGTCGGAGTTACAAAAAGAGTCTTTTTTAAAGACTCTGGTCCGCCTAACTCATGCTGAATCTGGGTCGTCATGCCCGAGTGTTTGTTCCTAGATTCAGTAACCTGAAACGATCGCTTTTATCATAATTTTCTCCCAACAGGAGCAACCCTACAGCTCTAGGATAATAGGATTGATTCTGATCTTGAATAGCTGGAGACTATTAATACTTATGTTATGGGAATAGGTCCATATTGTGCTGGCGTCGTGCTTAGCTGGGAGCCCGATTAGTGCTTTTAATAAACCCTATTGTGCCTCTCGACTACATATTCGAAATATCCGCTGAAAATAATCAAGTGGTCAAGTGGAGCAGCCAATTTCTGCTTCCGTCATGACAGGTACAAAGAATCTGGCTAATATGTTATCTAAGCGGATAATGACCTGTCAAATAGCCAACTACCTTGAAGAATGTAAGTGATCTCTATGCTGTTTGGCCCACATTCCTCCTCAGGAACTCTCGTGGACTTCTCTAACTCTCAACCCTACGGTGTACGACTTAAACGTTCTTTATGCTTCTTGGCTTTCATTGGTCTTTCTCCTTAATTACACTCGTATGCACAGTGCAATAACGGTAACTTCTCCTTGAAAAATATATGGTGATAACGCTACTGTTCTTTGAAATATGGGCGCAAAAGCACCAACGCCAGTGCTGCTGCTTTTGTTTAGTTTCGAGACCTCAATATGCCAGCCCTTCACTATTTCAGGCCGGATGCCTGATAACTTTGCGGGATTTTACCACAGATACAAAAAAATACAAATATTTGGCGCAACAGACCGTATGTGATCCAGGACCTAGATTTTCGCCACCATTCGTGTTGTGCATGTTTTTTTTGGAAGGGATGTACAGTTTAAACCAACATACCAAAGGCAAATTGAGAAGCTTTCTTATAAAAGTTATTACTCTCGGACGTTTGTCAGACTTTTAGTTCCAAGGATTCTTTTAGTTCTTTCGGGGATTCGAACTTCGAGCATGCCGCCCAGTGCTCCAACGCACTAACCAGAAAATGTTGTAAGCTTATCTTGTACGAGCAGAAAGAACTTCAATAGAGGCATATCAGCGAGGCTACCACTAGACCGGAAGGTCTACAAAAACAGCCGACTACTGTTAAGATTGATGGTCAGAAAAGCACGACGATCTTGGTGCTCCCAGTGAATGAATAATATATCGAGATTCGAATCCAACAAAACACCAAAAAGTTTTTTTCTCGGTCCCACCTCTTGAATTTTAAAGAAATTTTTAAAGTTTTCGCACTCAGTGAGTTTGAGATTCCTGTAAACTATCTGCGAAAAGTGCCTCCAGGTCAACAGGTCAAAGCTGTACAGTTTAACATAAAATTTTCAATGAACGGATGATGAGATTTAAAACTCCCAATGAGTTGCGTCCGTAGGGGTAGGAGAATTTCTCTTACTTACCACCACCACCTTCGCCAGTTTTGCCATCAGATCCCAGAGATTAACCCTTTATTTAAACAGGTGAACTCAACCTTAAAGTTTAAGAGTCCTTGGTTATGCATCCCAAAAGCCAAGTCTCTTGGATTAAGATCAGATCAAATTCCACTTTGATGCAGTGTTGGCCACCGTGGTTCAAGTGGTTAGTGCGTTGGATCGCTGAGCGGGAGGTTATACGTTCGAATCCAAGGAAACCCAAAAAAGTTTTCCCTTCCTCTCTTTCTTGCTTCAGTTGTTTGCAGTGGTTTGTTTTGTCCTCCTCCAGTTTGAGACCTTGAGCTAGGAAGCGAAGATACCATTTCACACCTGCTCCGCTGACGCCCCAGTGGGTCGTCAAGTCCTCCCGCTTGAACATAGGTGGTGAACCCTTAGCAAAAATGTTTCAGTCCACTACGAGCCATAGTGTCACAGTAACCTATAGCGTGCTCCTGACTTTGAGTGCCCTCTAAGAATACTCTGCAAGTGTCAGATTGGCTAATGCCTAAATTCTTATAGTAGGTAGTAATTGAGTACAGTAAGGTAAGGAAATCAGTCCAAAACCTAACATTATGGTTGTTCATTGCTAGAATCTGTTTGGTCTTTTGCTAGATTAATCTATAAATTTCTTCGCATGTCTAAGACCTATTTGTGAGTTCCCAGACTTGATCGCAACGACCTAGCTCTATATTTATCTGGCTGAAACCTAAGCCACAAAGATGTTCAGTGCTTATGAGTCTGGATTGGAAGCCATATCTCCCTAGTTGATCAAAGCAATGTCATTGCCAGCCTTTGCAACCAACTACCCAGATGAGTGATAGAGTGTTGTGTGCAGCAGCTGCTTGAGAGCAAGCCGACAATTTCAAACTAATTTCTACTCAAAGTTGTATTATTTGAGGGTTTTTAGAGCTCCTTTTCTATCTGATAAAATGTTCATGTGCGATCTTCAGAGGTTTCTTTTAATGCATTCTCTAGCGCATACATACATATGTGCGTAGCTCTAGAGCATACACCTCTGCTTGGAAGATAGAAGTATTGTGATCTACTGATACAGAAAATTTAAGATTGGGTCCAAATATTCCGATACCCTTACCATTTTTCAACCATCAATGTACCAGTTGATTTGTCTCTCCGGCTAACGGGGCCGGAGGTTCTCCCTGTGGATACGATTCGGGCTAATGATTTGGGCTACGCAAACAAGAGAGCTTGCCAGAGATGTTGAGACTGGACCCTCAGCTTTTCTTATTTAAATCGATAAACAGATGGTGGGTGTTATGTGCAATTTTTTCCAAGATCTGCCGTAGTGTGAAACGTTGGTTCATGGTAGACTTTCTCCGCCTAAAACGCACTGGTAAGACCTATGAAGTTGTTGACGAAAGACTTATGGCGTTCACATAATACGGTAGACAGTGTGAAAATTCCACTCGTCGGATATACTGTCATTCAACCCAATTTTGCATGCTCCTTACCAAGTTATTTCCTGCAGTTATGAAAACTTCGGCAGCTTTGTTGAATTTAGGTTTACATTTATGAACTTGAAGCTACCTTCTTTCCATTTTAATCGAATCTGCGTCAGCGTCATTGTCGAATGGCCTTCGTTGACATCAAAGAATATATATGTATGTACAGGAAAAGATTATTTAACAGCGGTTTTGTTGAAGGATCCTGTTTACAAAGAGAGAGTCTACAGAAATTCTAACACCATAAGCAAGAATGTGTGTGAAAAAATCTAATCAAACAAGGCTTCGATACCTTCGCTCTCATACACTCATGTATGTTCCTATTTGGAAGGTAATAACCCTACCGGTTAATCGAATAACATTGAAATTCTCTACAAGAGCTAAAAATATCTTTTGTTTAAGCTCGTCCTCGAGGTCATTCTGGCTAGAAAATTCAAATAAATGGTGAAGTCCAAATGTATTTGACTATATGCACACATTTGTACAAATATGCCAACTATCCCAAAAGAACCATCACCCTGTCCACAACAAAACCGCTGTTCGGACAATTAAATAATTCAAAATATTAGTCCTGGTCCAAGCTAACCAAACCACTATACCCCACGTGTGGGACGATACTATTTCACTAAATACCAACGCTGCAACATCAATCAAGTCACTCCACAGTCGTCTACGCATTACAGTGATAAACAACCCTTCCTAATTCCACAGAGATAAGCATATATTTCATCCAGCGGCTCCGGCGATATCGTCGTATGCCACACTGCCAATTAAACCCCAACACTCATGTCACATTAGTTCTATGCCAATTTGTCAATGGCGCTCTCAAAAAAAAGAAAAAACAAAAAAAACAAAAACTACGATAATCCAACATTCGACCTCGAAAACTTTCCTCATATCGATGTTTGCTCGATTTAATCCATTCCCTGGCTCGTTCATCAAAACGTCAGCACAAACTATTAATACTGCTCCATTCCCTCATTTTGCCTTGTTCAACTATATACGAGAACTACTACAGCCAGAAGGCGGCAATGGTGGTAACGACAAGGACAAGAACTCATATCCAGCTCATTTTTCCCAATTCCATGGAACTCCTTCCCTTTACCTCAGATACAGTCGAAACTTTCCGCTAAATTCCCTCAGAATGGAATGGATTCGTGAACGGTTCAGAGCAGCTGTACACCAACCCAACTACCATCGGATTGATGTGTAGCAATAGCAAAATAGGATCCAAAAAGGGTAATCAATAATCATGTCAGTAGTAGCTAGACATGGAACTCTCTTATGCTCGGTTCAAAAAATATACACTCGACACGTCGCAGTTGTTGCTGAATAGAGTCCGGGGACTTGACTCAAGCTCGCCGAGTACAATTGATAGCACTCTGTAACCATGGTTTATGTCTGACATAAATTTAACTCTCGTTTCAACTAAAAAACTTCGGCAGATACACCGCCGCGATACAAACTCCACGCTACACCGCCCATACTTTGCATAGTCTGCGCGCGGAGAAAGGGAGCTACTAGCAAGTCCCAACCAATTTTCGCTGGAAACAATAAATGCTGGCAACAGATCCTGCTCATGGGGAACAACACCCAATAAAAAGCTCGTAAAAATTTGCAATAAAAAAATTCGAGTATCTTTGCCTTATTTTTTGGGCAAACGATTCGTCCTTGATACAGAATCGAAGAAAATTCGTGTAGGATACCCCACCCAGCAACGCGATGCTTGGTGGCGTCGGCGGCCTCATATGCGATTCTGCTATTTGTAGTTAAGTGGTAACCCATACCAAAGCGATTGGGATGTGTTTAGGAATGAAAAAAAAAATTGTTGTCGTCAGCCGATCACAGCGGGACAATAAATCTCACCGCAGGTGTTAAGAAAAATTTTCTTAAGATACTTTCCTTGTGCAGTCGCGTGGTAGGTATCTGCCTCTTTTTGACTGTATGTTGTCGCAATTCCCGATCCCGGATGTCAATAACATCCGATTTTAGATACAAATTTTCTTGGTAAAGTTTAGACACCTCACAGTAGGGAGGGAAGTGCGCCAGGGAAATATTAAGCGAATTGCGGATATTTAAATTTGTTTCGCCAGGGGGCGGCTCAAAATGAGAAGGCACACAAGGAACACAAGTGGATTATGAGGTAATTTTTTGCAATTGCGAAAATATGTTCCAAATGTGTGGCAACCGAAGAGACTGGGGATAAGTTTTGTTTTCTCTTCAATTTGGAAATCCATCCATGAGCGGTGCGGGGTTCTTTTGATCTTATTGGATTTGTTAAAGTATCTCAAATATTATGCGTGCGTATGGAACATACAAGCACAAACGAGTACATACATATGTGCATAGAAGTACACTTTGAAGAAGTGTTTTTCGAAAGGGATAATTGAAATGGTGAAGAAATTAGGGGAGATTGACTTGTAATACGTTTCTGTAGGTATTTGGTATTCTGATTGATTTATTCAACCCCTTTAAGTTTATGACTTTTACTTGGAAAGGCCTAATAGGCTTAGATCTTATGAATTTATTTCGAAATTGGCGAAATCTTTTTAAGAAGGAAGATAGATACTTAGACGAATTTACAACATGACTAGGTAGTCAAGGGTGAATACAAATCCTCCTCAAAAGACTTTAATGTAAGATATTAAACATTGTATCTGCATACTTTTAAAAGAACAGAACTGGCTCTGATCTCTGTATGTAGACGTAAGCGATAGCTAAGGATTAAGCATAAGGGCGCTCGATCATTAAGATTTAATGGAATAAGCTGTATGTGACAAGTTGCTGGAATCGTTATGTATTGCTGATTAAAGGTGTCATCGCAACTCATACCAGGACAGCATATACCCGGACAGATCATACCGAGACAATTCATCCCAACGAACAAATTATCCCATGACAACTCTTCCCCGGACAGCTCATATCAAGGGACAATACTCAAAATACAAAGGTTTGGCGCAACAGACCGTATGTGGTCCAGGGCCTAGCTTCTTGGTACCATTCGTGTTGTGCGTGTTATATTTTTCACACAAATGGAAGGGACCTACAGTTTACGATCTTTATTGTAAGTAGGATTGAAATCAAATTGGACGATGAGAGAATGTGTCTATAGGTATGTATGATCGGATGAAGGTTTGACTTGTGTGTTAATTCTCAGAGGAGTTTACTGAGGGAAAATTTCTCGTTGGGTGGCATAAATAATGGAGTTTCTATGTTCTAATCTTTAGGCTTTAGAGGTTTGTTGTTCTATGTGTACGTTTGTATGTACATCGCGCTGGGCATAGCCACTCAATATCATCGTCACTCGATATCAGCCAGACATAAGAGCAATGTCCTAAATATGTGCTAGGCGATATTTCACACGCCACAAAGGAGAATTGCTGTGAGAAAAGCTGCAATCGCAAGAGACCGCCAAAATCCCGAAATCTCTCCGCGACTCCTATGCCGTCAGCATCAAGTGCAGAAGACCAGTAGCAATGTTGCCAATATGCCATCGGGGATGCCGCAACTGATGTGCTGGGTTTCAGTCGACCACCACCAAAAAACCCCTGGTCTGACGAAGAATGTCAGCAAGCACATGCAGCTAGACAAGTGTCATATAAAGCGCCGGTGAGTAAAGGAGGAGATACAATGACGAACAGTACGGTCTGTACAGCAACATGAACTTAGCTAGAAGAGTGAAGGTCCAACGACTGAGGTCATGTAAAGCGTATGGACATCAGCGTCGCCCCGGTAAATCCTCGAATCTACCTTCTAGGTACGACGCAGTAGAAATAGACCGCGACTCAGGTAACGCACGAAACTGGAGGCAGCTTAGGTAGCTCAGTACGTTAAAGGCATTAAAGTCGAGAGGCAGTGCTACTCTAAAATATTGTGAAAAGTAGTAGGTACGAGGAGGTACCATAGGCATCACCGGCATGTTAAAAGCCATGCGGAATACATTGTGCCCCAACTGTCTATAAACTAGTTAAAAACCAAGCACTCGCAAAGCTTTCTACTTTTCCATTTATGTACATATATTAATTTATTGAGCTATTAATTTGATGGTATTAAAATATAAAAGGATTATTCAATGGAGTCAGTACTGGTAGCCTTGCTATAATATGCAATATTATCCAATAATTGATACATACGATATGAGCACGGGAAATAAAGAGTACAAAGCGCATATCAGACTATGCAGAGTGATGCTTAATAGTGGAAAATGTACCACATACATATGTATATGTGATGGTGATCACTTTCTCTCAGAAATGGAATTGTCGGCAGAAGGAAGTTTCTCTTTGTATACATGTCTTGCCACCCCTACTACATTCATCACCATGTTCTCCCGTTTCGATGGCATATCCTTGTTGTGTTGATTAATTCCATCAGCAGGCACTGTAATTATCTTAATAAAATGCACATCGCCCGCATAGTATGTACATACATATGTATGTACGTGTATAATTGCTGGCAGCGGCTTTCAGATATCCTGCTACGGTTGTTGCAAGCCCCATCGGAACATTAATCATAATGCCAATATGACTTACCGTCTGCCGTACGATATCTCTCCGGGATTGTTGTTGGCACCATTGCATCCTTCGGCAGATATATGTATGTATGTATATGTATGCTTTTATGCAAGTCTCTCAATGGACCGGGAATATAGTGGTATCTACAAGACCACCAACGATGACTAGGATCCGTTACAAATTAATTAGGTCCGTTTTATGTTACAAGCAAATGATGAGTGATTTCTTAGCCTGCAGTAACCCTTCAATCACTCGTTATAGGGAACAAATTACTGACAATCGTTGCATGCATAGCTAGTGAAGTGGAGAATAATATCCAGTGAAATATTTAATACTGACACCGACATGCTAGTGACTGTGGTTAAGATAGGATAGAAAGCGGTGCTGTGGTAGGATTAATATGGTCGGGTGGCTTCGAGTTTAGCTAAGCATATTTTTTCCATCGAGGTTCCTGTTTAACTTTGCCAAATGGGAGGGCATTTAGAAGTGAATGAAGTGTTTTTTACTGATGGTTACATGCCACTCTTTTTTAAGAAGGATTAGGACATCAAAAAGAAGATATACCTGTAGGTTTCTGACAACTTACTTCTGTCTACCATATCCCACCCTGGTTGCTAATTGCCTTGATTGGAGATTGAGTGTTGACCTTCTTGGAAGTCTATTGGCGGCCGCAAACGAATAATGTAGTGGGAATAATGGAAACAATACATTTGGAGTAACTTGGGAATCATCAAGGTCCCTACTTATGATTCTGGTATCGAAAGCAAGTACATATATGACGGAGCAACTACCAGTGTCCGGCTTTTCGAAGATTTGTAAGCATGCACTTGGGGCAGGGCTTGAAAAAAAGAACAATCTTTAGAATCAACTCTAAACGAGATAAAAATGTTTCGTTCGGGCATTGAAATTTCTCTGTGGCATTCTGTTGTCCGAATGATATATAGTTTATAGCGGTTGGCCCTTATTTTTAGCATAACCAACCCAGCTTTTCATGATCGGTATGAATTTCTCCTGAAAAATGCTGCAGTGATCTCGAAAGCGCATGGAGATGCTTAAGATTTTCAAAAAAGAAACCACAACTCACCCAGCCATTTGGGTAGAAGTGAACTACACTACCATCCAACTGCAAGCAGGGATGGTCCTTCAAAAGTTATGCGCAAATCTCAGGTTCGGCGGGGTGATCGATGGAGGTTAACAAAACGAATATCGATAAATGGCCAGTGTGATAACTGGAGCACTGCGAGGAGGCTTTCAGATGGCTGTCCGTAATGCCCAATGCTGCAGACAATAGTTCTGAGTGTACTGCACATACAAGCAGATCCTTGCTTCTTGGTCACAAAACGACAGCGATATATGTATAATTGGATAGACTCAATAACGTAGAGACAGCGTGATTCGAGATTGCATGCCCCAGCTCATACCCATAGTCTGTTTCCAGTAATAGACAGCTAGATTTGCCTTCCCTACGCTTTCTACTAGATTGGCTTTCCAGTTAAGTTTCCTATTTAAAATAAGACCCAAGTATTTTTCATTATCTGTAAAGGAGACACGAATGCCTATATTCGTAGGAGGGTCTATAAGAGGAACTTTGTATTTACTCGTCAAGAGAATAAGTTCGGTTTTATGAGAACGAACCCCCAAACCATGCTCGGGCTATGCCCACTTGACCTCTTCACCAAAGAGGTAGCGGCTGAAAGTGCCCTACTACTCAAAGAAACCTAGACGTGGAAAACAGCCAAATCGGAGACAGCACCATTACCAAGTGGTCAAACGCCAATAAGCCTTCAGGCTATATGCCCACCCACTTGGATTTCAACCTCAACATCGACTCCGGGAAAGCTGGACAAATGGTGAGGTCATAAACCCCACCTCCACATCTATCTTCACGGATGGATCAAACATGGACGTAGCTACAGGATCCGGTATTTTCTCAGAGGAACGTTCAATTGCCCGGTTCATGAAACTGCCAAACCACCGAGTGTGTTCCAAGCGGAAATTCACGGTATCACCAAGGCCTGCCGACATCTTTCCACACTGAAGAACAACAAACAGGTAGATTTTTACATAGACACCCAAACAGCCATCAAAGCCATTACCTCCATCACCACCAAATCCAAATTGTTCAAAAGATGCAAAGAAGAACTCAAATCCCTGAGCACGAGGCATAAAATCACGCTCATCTGGATTCCGGAAAATATGGGTATCCACGGTAATGAGATGGCCGATGAACTAGCCAGGAAAGGCTCAGAATCAAATGACCTAATGTCCAAAATCTCTACAGACTTCTTTAATAAGGCCAAACCAAGGTGGAATTCCATCAATTCATGCCGAGTCTCTAGAAAGCTTTGGACCCAATATGACAAAAAGAGGACCAAAGAACTCCTATCATTAAACAGACCACAGCTGTCACTCCTCATTGGAGTCATTACTGGCCACAATTTAATGGCGGCCCATCTCAGGGCGGTCAGCACCACCGACCTATGTAGAAGCTGTGGCGACACAGAGGTAGAGGAAAACTCAACGTACTTCCTCTGCGAATACCCAAGCCTCTACAGAACCAGATACTCAACCTTCAGGAAATCACACTTCAAAGACCGTAGCGAACTAGCAAACACGCCACCTAAAACCACCGTAAGATTAATCAAGAAATCGGGCTGGTTCAGGAGGGCCACCCCTGCTACTAACTAATCAGCTAACACACTGCTATATTCTCTTTCTTCTTTTTGTTTTCAGGTATCCCACACCGGGGTAACACAATGGAACCGTTGAGACCAGAGGGAGATTGCCCGTGCTGATGCAGTCACCCCCTCTACCCACCTACCTAACCCCAGTCCATAAGGAGAAGGAGAACATATTAAATGATTTCCCTGAGACATTTAAAAAACAAACAAGAATCCCAGGAACGAAAACGTTCGTCTTCTTCAAATGTCCTAGCTGCATCTATCTGAGAAACTTTTAAGTTATACAAGCCTGTCACTACAACCCTGATGTGTTAGATATCCACCCTCTTTCTGTGTGATGAAGGTAAAAGCTGTTTGACACCCAAATAGCACCGCCTAAGATAAAACCCACCAAGTTCACAGCAGACAATCACATTGCCTTTTCGCGCTGAACAACAGACCTAAAAGAATCCTTTTTAATCATCAACGGATGCGGATAATTTATTTTATTCAAAAGTTTTCATTGTTCTTATCTCTCGTCGTCGAGATACACGTATCGGAAGACATTATGTGCTCGGAATTAAGTTTGCATTGCTGCGTCATTAATTCCCAGTGCTCCAGTGATTTTAACCCTCGAAAATTGTTAGACAAATAGTTCCTGCAACGGTTTTGTTTGTTTTTAAATGTCACCATCGCCAACGCGTTCCTCCTACGTAGAACGGGGCTGTCAGATGGAATAATGTGAGTCAGCATAGCTGCTGCTACTTATTGCAAATCAATCTCAATTAAAAAATCAATTTATTTTAAGCTTAAGTTTCGAAACTTCCATGTCATTATAAGTTTCTCAATTACTCGATTATTTTTTGGAGGATTTTTCCTTTTTTTTCGTCGGCTCCCAATGAGTTTGCTTTTAATTTGACCTTTACATAAGCTTGGCCCACCGTCTCTACGTCTCTATCCGTCGAACGTATTGAAATTAATTGATTTCCCGAAATGAACGATAAACGAGGAAAATGTCGATGGTAAGGAAAACAAAATTGAATTTGATTTGCCGAAAGAGAAATATCATTTGCACTTAGTCTTGATGGTGAAAAAAAGGAACGCAAAAGGGATAAGTAATGGATAACACACAGGCTAAAATGTCGGGATAATGAGAACTTGGATTGCACTTTCATCAGAACAGCAAGGATAAGTTAATGGCTTGTGGGTTAGTTTGAAGTGACCCTTGTTGAGTTACATTGAAACCAGAAGTGCCCGCTGATGATTGAGCAAAGTCGGTACTCCTGCGTCGCGTCGATTGTAATTGTCTAACTCTGAGTAGATAGTGCTAACAAAAAATTTTACTTTTTTTTATGGGAAGATCAGATTGGTGGTTAAATTAATTGGTTTTGAGTGGCCCTCAATAGCGCACGGTGTGACGCTTGGGTCTTAGACTTGGTTAGTTAGTTGGTTTTAGAGGGTGATCTTACACTCTTCACTTACGCCTTTGCGTTGAGCGGGAATATATGTATTGAAAAATAGTTAAACTGACTAATTTGCATTACCGCCATTCATTCGTTTTTTAGCTGTGTTAGTATTTATGACCCTGCACTGGTTTTTCCTCTCTACAAAAGAAACGCACACCAATCCAAGATTACTTCTACGTCCTACCCTACAAGACAGATGAAGTATGCCCTAGGAATTTCTGAAAGAACATCCTCAGCGATTTAACACAAATGTAGGAATAAGGGTAGTACTGTCGAAAAGTAAAGCTAAAACAGAATTAGGCGGGGCAAAATATCATCGTAACAACTAGTCGTTTGGTACACTTAAAGGTTCACACTTCACGGTCTCCAAATGAATACTCATCCAACCAAATCGCAAACACAAGGCACTGAACTTTTGTTCTGGATATCCAGACATTCCAAAGCGCCAACGCCTACTTATAGCGATGTTCTAATGTGGGTTTCCCGGTTACAAAAGTTTTACCAGATGGTAAAAGGAGTATGGATCCGCACCCTTCAAAGACAATGGGGGTGAAGTATGGTCGGAGGAAAGTACGTCTGAAAATCTGTCTGGTTATACCATTTAGACTGCCTTGACTAGTGGCGCCGCAGGAGACAAATAGGACAGGGCAATAGCGGTGTTTTCACGCACACATGCAGAAGCACGGAGTCAGGCATAGCTTTTAGCTCAGACTATAGAGTATCCGTAAAAAATTTTCACGCCTACCTACAAATACAAATACTTGGCGCAACGGGCTGTGTGTGGTCCAGGGCCTAGCTTCTCGCGACCATTCGTGTTGTGCGTGGAGGGGACCTACAGTTTAGAGCCATATCCGAAATGCAAATTGAGAAGCTTTCTCATGACAGTTATAACACTCGGACGTTTGCCAGGCATTCGCGGAAGGTGGGACCGTGACAATAGAACGTCAGTAATCCAACGCACTAACCACTTGAGTCACGCCCACCCGCGCAGCAAAAAAAAAAAGCTTGTCGTTCAGTTCGAGGCAGGAGAGTGCAACTTGTTCAACAAGTGCAACACCGTATTCATCAGTACGGTTCATGAGTACGAAATATGTACATATGTAAGTCTTATGCCGTGAGTAGTAGCCAATTTATATAGGAGGGGAAAAAAAGCAGCGTGTGCTCGGGGGAACAACAAGTTGAAGCAACTTAACGATCTAGGCGACCAGGACCAGAGGGTTAATAAAGGGTGTCCCATAATTCACGCAAAATTTGAATTTTGCGCCATTTAATAATCCAGTGATGCCAAAACCAAAAAAGATAACAATGTGACAGCTGATATTTCGGGGTTAGTAAAAATGGAGCGCTATACGAAAGTACAATGCATTTTCATTGTTGAGCAATATTTTAATATTTTTTTTGTCAGCTACAGTCCACAATTTTCGTACAAAATCATCTTCAGTAATGAAGCTCATTTTCATCTTGATGTCTTCGTTAATCGTCAAAATTGTCGCATTTGGGGTTCAGAAAACCCACGAGTAATTGTTGAGAAACAAATGCATCCACAACGCGTGACTGTTTGGTGCGGATTTTGGGCTGGAGGCATTATCGGACCATTCTTAACATTCTTGTAGAATAAGAAGGAGGATTTCTAAAAAATGTGCAATAATTATTTACAACTCATAATAACATAGATAATAGTATTAAAAGGGAAAGTAATATTAATAGATTTATGAGGCAGATTGCACAATATATAGTAAATAATTATTAATTTTATAAATTGAAAATTGTATATAGTTATTTTTAACTAATAAATATAACAATTAATGGTGTTCGTTATCGTGACATGATAACCCAGTTTTTAGTGCCTAAATTACAAGATATGCATGTGACCAACATGTGGTTTCAACAAGACGGTGCCACATGCCATACAGCCAGAGAAACAATTCAATTGCTGCTTGTGTCATTTCCTAATCATGTAATCGGCCGTTTTTGCGATCAGAATTGGCCATCCAGATCATGCGATTTAACGCCATTGGACTTTTTTCTTTGAGGTTTTTTGAAGTCAAAGGTTTATGCAAACAAGCCCACGACCACTAACGCCTTGAAAGAGGAGGGAGGTGTATTAATGAAATTCAGTCACATTTATGCGAAACGGTCATTGAAAATTTCAATAAAAGAGTACGTACTAGCCAGCAAAGCCGTGGCGGCCATTTATCCGATGTGCTATTCCATACATAACCTTAATCTGTATACTCTATGAATCAATAAAAAAATTCAAGCTTTCTAATTAAAAATCTGTATTTTCTATCAAAATTACATTTTGCGTGAATTATGGGACACCCTTCAGATGCCTTGTATAGAGACCCTCTACATGTTCCCTGTATGAGGCATACTAAGTTGTCTGCCATTGTGATGGTTCTTGGATTGGTGAGCAATAAAGATCATGTATCTTTTGACAAATGGTCTTCGAGTGAATGTTGCCGGATAGATGGAGATAATCGAAGCATTCGGTAAAACCTGGATAGACACTGTGATTGAAGGAAGACCATACGCGCTACATCTGCGCCAGTGAATGGATGGCGATCAATTTCAATGAACAGAAAATTTCAAACTTTGCCAAGCTTGGATTACTTGAACAAACATCTTGACAATACCATAAAAATTTTAAAGGGTGCACACGTTTCCGCTCACGAACTGAGGCTGTTATCGATGCTGAAAGTGGTTTCACCCATTAAATATTGGTTGCAGACGTACATTTATGTATTTAAGTATGTGCCAAATTAGTTTCTAACCAGCTTTTCTTGCAATAATTTGTGAGGACCCACGTCTTTTCTTAAATAACCTCCGCGCCTCGTATTGGCTCATGAAAGGAAATCTGATAACGAACCCCAAAAAAAAAGCAGTAAAAACACTCGACAAACTTTACATCCGTGTACACATTTAGGAAATCTATCTTAAGTGTTTCTTTATTCAATGACGATTCATCGATATCCTCCAACCCAAGGTTAACAAATGTGCAACATTTCCGGTTCAATATCCTGAACATAACAATAACATTAACCATCTTCAACACTCTTCATGTCAAATTGAAAGAACGAAGACCAATGGCAAACGAAAAAAAAGAACACATGTTTATCATTTACCCAATCCTATACATATGTATATACTCGTACATATCACAAACACTCTTATGGACTACCAGAAGGACATGGTACTGCACATATTAATATACAGCAAGCAAACACTTTACATTAAGTGTTACAATGTATCGGAAGCAAGAACTAAGCGAAAAACTTCTGGGAATCTCCCAAACGGTCATATTAAAGCAAAAATTCCTAGATACACACATAACGCCGAGCAAACTTTGTTCCAAAAGTAACCATCCTTTCGCCGTGGAGCAACACTCAAGAGAATCGTTTACTCGAAGTCCTTTCTTTTTTCATGTTTTTTTTTTTTTTGTTTCTTTCTACCATTTTACTTCCACCCTCTGTGGAGGGACATTGGACTTAGAGAGCGACAGAAACATTCTGGATCGATAGTAAAAATAGATGAGATAACCCGCCTGCTGGCGGTAGCTGGTATGAAATAGTTACTCTTGTCCGGGTGTTGTTTCATGTGACCCGTACAAATGCTTGGCAAGACAGTCGAGTATTGCAGAAAGGACATCGATGTATAAATGCCTGTAAATGAATCCCAACACAGTAACGTTAGAGAATGGTGGCGATATCTCTGCCAAACCTCTAGCTAAGAAGTATTGGGGTTATGCCCTTAAGAATAAGAAAACAACGACGATGACTATGGTTGAGTATAGAAGAAGCATCTCGTGCGGTCGACAATCAAGACAGGATAATGATTTCAGGCTCTTGTGCAAAGTGCCATGGCAAAGAGTTTCGTTTTACAGATACTCGCACTACCATGGGAGTGATGTGCCTGTAATTGCCATGGGCAAAACGGATTTTCTCGGTTAGATAATTGTTAATACTGCACGAAAAATCACTTTGCGTACGATAATGCCTGTGTGTGCGTGCGTGGTACTACACATGTATTATTATTTTGTTGTTTCTGGTGATGTTATACATACATGTTCTTGCAACCGAAATGAGGTACTAGAGAATCTTCGATTATTGATTAGAATCAAAAAGGATATGCATGCGGTGGGTAATGGCTATACGAAGATTTAGTATACAAACACATAACATGGTGTCCGGTTAATAATTAAAAGAGCTGACTTTGTTTCCAGTGGTTGCATGCAGCATAATTAAATGTGAAAAAAAGAATCGACTTTTATTGGTTGAATTTCCATACCATGAGTTGTGTTCATTACAGAAATTCTTTGAGAGGGTTTATAAATAGCGTAACCCATCAAGTCCCGAAATATTTTTTTAATCCCTTCATATTCGTATTCATAGGCATGAAGTTTTGACACAACGTTGCATTCGAATACGCGCGTGTTTTTATACATGCATGTATGTACCTATATTTTTTGAAAAACAGCACCATCTGTTGGACGTAAAAGCAGCGCACACTATACGTGAATAAAGGCAGCGAAATGGCAGTTTTTGGAGTGCAACCAGAAAGGAGTGATAGGAATGCGGTCATACATATCGATGAAATCACACAGTATCAAGCTGGAACATATGTACATATGTATGCACATACATAAGCTAAGCATCAATAAAGCTGTATGGAGGATTCTTTCATTTCCCATACATGAACTAAGTTCAACTGTACAAATAACTATGAATCCACCGGCTACAACGTTAACTGCTTTCTTGACGTTACGTCAAAATGACGAGTTTGCGAAAATACTGCTGTATTCAGAAGTGCCTACGTATTACACGTGGAATTCGAGTAGAAAATCATTTGAAGGACGCAAACGAGGAAAGCGAGTTAACGGACAACATATACTTACTTACTTTCTTAGGTGGCGCTACAGTTCGTGGTGAACCTGAGCCTCAACCATCCTTCACCTTTTTCACATCCCTCTTCTCTATCGGCAAAGATAAAACGAAAAACGATGAAGCCTTCACTGCAGAACTTGGGGTTTAAATCCAAAAATGATACATTGGATGTATGCAATGATGGTGAGGCCTATTACCACGTACACGGCCATCATCTGGAGGCCGAAAGTTCTTGAACGGACAACGGCAACTAAACTTCAGGAGTTACAAAGAATTGCCTGTCTCGGTATCACAGGTGCTATGCATACCTGTCCGATGGCAGCTTTAGAAGCAGTCGTTGGGCTTCCACCCCATCATATCTTCATTAAGAAGACAGCCGCTCGGTGTGCTATCATGTTGCAGATAGAATGCAAGTATAAATCAGGTAACCATGTGGGACATCTGAAAATTCTTGACTCAATCCCCAAAAGAGACATGTTTTGTACCACATCTGACACCATGGTCAAGGAATACTATTTCGGTAGGTTATTTAAGGTAGAAATATTAGATCGTGTAAATTGGTCTAATGGTGTTCCGGCATTAGACCTAGAGGTCTGGTTTGGTTCACAGACGGATCGAAAATGGAATCTGGAGTTGGATCTGGTGTCTTGTCCACTGCAATCCCTGGCGAGACTAAACAAGGCAAAACTTGGATGGGTCCCCGGCTATCAAGGGATTGTAGGCAACGAGTTAGCAGATGAAATAGCTATGGCTGGCTCAGAATCTGTGTTCATAGGATCTGAACCTTACTGTGGCATCAACTGATCTTTCGCCACAGCGCTGATTAGTAATTGGGAACACGAGTTTCGTCTGGACCACTGGGAAAATGTCCCAGGGTTGAGACAATCCAAACTACTAATCATGCCTTACTCGTATAAGGGTATGCTAAACCTTAATAAGGAAAGTATCAGAAAGCTGGTGGGCTTTCTCACGGGCCACTGTGGCTTAACAAACTTAACCGGAGCTCAGACACGGAATGTAGGTTCTGCTCGTAGGAGGACGAATAATCCGAACACATTCTCTGCTATTGCCCAGCACTACATTGGTTAAGGAGATGTATTTTCTACAAAGAAATATGTTCGCCAGCGGAGTTGAGAATTTCTGCTACTAAGGACATACTATCCTCCATTAGGGAGGTAGTACGTCTCTTAGATTAGTTTTTACCCTTATGATACAATAGACCTTTTAGATCGCAGTGTCTGCCACATGGCAAGGGTTTATCTAAAAAAAAAGTAAGAAAAAGGGGAGAAATAGATCTTATTTGTTTCCAATAAATACTCGTTGCAGCAAAATATGCCTGTGCACCAAATATTACAATGTCCACATGCATAAACTAATCAAATGGACAAAACTAAATTAATTATTTCGCCCACATCAAAAAGCAGTTTGGTACTCCAGATTACCGCTAAATAAGTGCAACTATTCCCACAACGAACATCGCTTTTTCAATTCAAATTACAAAAACCGCGCCCGAAATACAGTCAGGTCACAATGGAAATATTAGATTAATGTTGTCAAGTGGTAATGCCAAATAAGGTAAACTAATTACCATGACAGGCGTCATAAAGCAACTGCTCTCTATATTTTTAATTAGGCTAAATGAACTCGGCTTTGCATAAACTCGGGTGGGCATAAAAAAATCAAAGCTATTTGCACCACATTGGGGAAATGGATCATTTTACATATGTATGTGTCCCATTATGGTTTGAGGATGGCAAACCACTACCAGCCCAGGGATTGGTATTTCCTGTAGTTTTGCAATTATTTACCAGTGAATTCTAAAATAACTTCAATTGGAAAATGCATTTGTCGACTATTGGTGTTCGAATGCAAATATTGGCATTAAACCAAAATACAAATATTGATACATCGATAGAAAAACAGTCCGAAAGGATTAGGTTATTACAGTTTATGGCATATGAATAATTGAGAGAAATTTTAGAAAATACAGGCTTTACTAAAAAAAACTAGTGGTTGTGCACTATCTATACGATTACAGAGAGACACGGTAGAGTCAGAACGAAATGTTCTCTAAGAGGCTTTGCATGTGTTTAAATAAAAAAGAAAATCGAAGGATTTGATTCATATATGTACATATATACGTTCGATATTGGCTTGGCATCCTTCGACTTTTGTCTCGAGCGTAACTCAGCCATGATTGAATTGAGCAGAAAAATGTGCGATATATGTAATTACAGAGTAGCTAGAATACTTCGAAGGAGGTAACCATTTCACACAAATTTTGATGCAGCAAAATAAAAAATAAGAAGCGCGCGATCGAAGATATTGAGAGATTATACTCCACGAATAACGTAAGGAAGTTTTACCAAAAGGTTAAAAGGACGTGTCAGGCCAACAAGACCCGTGCGGAGAGCTGTAGAGATGAGGAAGGAAACCTGGTAGTAGAATCACAGTCGGTGCTGAGAATATAGAAAAACTTTTTCTGCAGACTGTATAACAGCGATGAAGACCAACATATCGTTGTCAAGCAGAATGCACCATTCAACATAGACGATGATAACCAAAACTTTCGTCCACTTGACCAAAGCAAAGTGAGGATAGCAATATCCAAGCTTAAAACCAACAAAGTTACTGGTCCTGATGGCCTACCGGCCGAGTTGTTCAAGGGCAGCCGGAAATGACTTGGTAGAGAGCATACACCAACTCATTTCCAAGATTTGGTCAGACGAGTGTATGAATGATGAATGGAATCTCAGCATCGCGCCAATTACAGAGGCATCAGCCTTCATAAACATCGCGTACAAAATCTTTTCTGCCATATTGTGTGAACGCCTGAAACCCTTCGTCAACAACCTGATTGGCCCCTATCAGTGTGGTTTCAGGCCAGGAAAGTCTACAGTCGATCAAATCTTCACACTCCGGCAAATCGTGGAAAAAGCCCAAGAAGTCCAAATCGATATTCACCATCTTTTTATCGATTTTAAGGCCGCATATGACAGCATTTATAGAGACGACCTATACAAAGCCATGCCTAGTTTGGCAGCCCTGCCAAACTCGTTCATCTGTGCAGGATGACGATGGAGAACGCTCGCTGCTCCATCAAGGTCGGTAGTGACCTCACCGTGACCTTCGATGTCAAAAAAGGATTTAGACAAGGTGATGCGCTGTCATGTGACTTCTTTAATATCATACTTGAAAGAACTGTGCGAAACTTACAAGCCAACATCGGAGGCACATTCTTTCAAAAGTCCGTGCAACTACTATCCTGTGCGGATGACATCGACATAGTTGGCAGAACACAGCGGGCTGTCACCGGTGCGTTCGCTAGTAAAATGGGTTTAACTTTAAATGAGGGCAAAACCGAGTACATACATTAATGCTGTAAAGAAGAAGGGACACACAACATCGACGAATTGTACAGAAACTCACAGTCGACAGCTATAACTTCGAGGACTTTGTCTACCTTGACTTTGCTGTTAACTCTGAAAATAACATCTCATCAGAAATCAATCGAAGAATAACTTTTGCCAATCGCTGTTTCTTTGGGCTAAGAAGGCAATTGAGTAGTAAGGCCCTATCTGGAAAGACTAAAGACTCTTTATAAGACCTTAATCATCCCAGTCCTGCTTTATGGCGCTGAAGCATGGATTCTTTCGAAAACGGATGAAGATATCCTTGGTCGCTTCGAGAGAAAAATTCTTCATAAGATATACGGTCCCGTTTGCGTTGACGGGTTGTGGAGGAGAAAATTCAACGACGAAATTTACGACCTGTACAGCGACATCGACCTAGTCAAAAGTCGCTTAAGATGATTAGCACATGTAGAGCGAATGGACTTGCATTGCTCCGGCCAATGAGTAACCTGGAGGGACAACGCAGTAGAGGACGACCTCGCTTAAGGTGGCGCGCATGAGTAGAAGGGGACCTCAACCAACTTGGAGTGCCCAACGGGCTAACTGGAGAGGTTTGCTGGTTGAGGCTCAGGTTCACCAAGAACTGTGCCGCCCCCTAAGTAAGTAAAATAATAATTCGGGAGAAATTTAAGTAAAATAGAGGGGTTAGTGGGGGTTACAAGTGAATTTCAAATAGGCCTCTATAAGGCTTGATAATACCATGATGGAGATTGTACCGTCGGGGAATGGTATGGTGTGGTATGGTATGAGGTTTGGCGCCTTGGAGGGTGCCTGCACTGGGGCATTTGGCTTATTGTGATTCTGTACAGATAGTTATACCATTTTGAAGAGGTAACCTCCCGGTCTTAAATCAAACCAACCTGTGCTCTTGACAAAACACATCATGTTCCAGAGTTGAATTTGGGTCAGATCTTCCTGCTCTTAAAAAGGTCTGGTTCGCACGAAGTTGAACCTCCGAATTTGAAGATTGGGACAATCACGCAGCAAGTGTTTGATAGCTTCGATTTCTCTGCGTCATGACAGCTGCTGCAGTAATCCATAGTCTGGCGGCTATTGCACCTATTGGGCAATTTCCACTTCCCTGATGCCTGTTGATACTCTCATGTTTCGTAGCGCTTCAAGAATATGTTTACAGCTAGGGTTTTGGAAGCATTCTTTATTGCTCTGCACTTTTTCTGCATCGTTATCATTCTATAGCCAACCACTTCCTTAATGGCATCAACAGTCGCACGTGCCTTTCGAAATCCGTACTGGTCATCTGATAATCCACCTGCTTCACAATTGCTGCTTCCAACCTGTTACTGATAATGTGCTCCTCTGTTTCTTTCATTGATCAGGAAAAACTCCCTCACTTCGGCAGGTGTTATAGATGTCCACAAACAGGTCCATTCTGGTTTTTATCGCCGCTTTAACGGCTGCATTTAGGATGCCATCCGGCCCAGGGGATTTTCTATTTCCAAACCTGTTGCATGCCTCAAAAATTTCTTCTGGTGATGTCCTAGGAATTTATTGTGCTGCTATAGGTGACTCGTCCTCCAGAAGAATTTCCGGTTGCCTTGGAAATAGACCTCCGAGATCGGATTTTTCGTTCAGAGTTGGCCATATGCTGTGAGATATGTCACATTTGCCTCTGACTGTGCAAAGGTGCTGATTTTTTTCTCTGTCTCAAGGTCTATTTTCCTTTAGGGTACAATAAACAGGACAGCTACCGATGTGTGGTTGAATTCCTCATTTAATGCTGACGCTTTCCGTGCTAGTTTATCTGATTTTTAATGGGAACACTTATACACACGCTTGTCCGGGGACCCAGCAGGGACTGAGTCCATGAGTGTTGCATACTCTGCTCATAGTTTGTCGACATGTCGTGAGAAATTGGCATCGGGCAAGCTGCAAATTTTAAGCTAACATGTGATAGCCTGGTTGTGATCCCTTGCAATAGTCCAACAATTTGGGAATTTCAGGTTTCAGGACGATTGGTCTTCATGAAGATTCCAATCAAAGACTATGTACTGTGCGAATGTCCGGTATCAGCCAACAGAAGAAGCGTACTTTAGGGTACTCAGAGGATATGCGAAACTACTTTAAAACAGATGCATTCGCTGGTTTGTTTTGAAGTGCCTTCGAGAACTGGTGAAAAGGAATCTTATGAAACTGACATACTTACCCAAATCCTTCCACACCTCGAGGGTATATAGTGTAAACAACGCCTGAGGAGCGTCATTACATTCGAGTACTGCAACATGTTTGAGCTGCTTTAGCCTAGTAGTAGTGCTTTTGCTTGGCTAAGTTGTGAGAGCTTCAGTCGTGGCGGTTATTTGTGGGAAAATAGCACGTAAGAAAGACGGACGGAAGCTGATCCCGACTATCGAGATTTGGGTGCATCGCGTATTGGGGAATGCAACTACCACCACGCAGTTCCTATCTGCACACGGGGTTATCGCAAGTAAGTATAAAGATTTGGAGAGGATAGCCTATCCCTATGCCTAGAGTGCTGAGACCATTAACATACTGGTGACTTAGGTACACGAAGTAATACTCAACGGTAGTCCCACGGGTAAAGTGGTAGAAAAGCTCAAGATGTGGCTTAAAAAGTAGGCGCAGACAGAAAAGCAGAAAATCTCAGGCTAAGTCTGCGAATCGGCTATGTTAGCAGTATGGGCTACTATGTAGTACCTACGAAGATTTTGCATCTTTTGACACATTCATATGAAAACTCTAGTCTTAGAAGTAGATGTCTAGTCTTACAAAAGACTGTAGGTTACACTGCATCCTATTTGTAAGAGTTATGTTACATGCATTTTTTCTAGAACCTAGAAAATTCGTATGTTTTTAAACGCACACAACGTGCCGACAAAAAGTGCCATTTTCCCTCGACCTGTTCTGGTGTTGAATTGAAAAGCGTTTACCAGTTTTTAATAGTTTTCCTGCGAGCAAACAAAATTCCGCACAATCCGCAAACCTATCCATCCATGTACACCTACATCTCCACCGCACACATGAGTTTGGTAGCTTCTGCAAACGCATACTGTTAAAACAGCGAGGCGTCAACTTGAATTTATCTACGCTTATTCCATTGAGGCGCAGATTGTGGAAAATTGGATTTTTTTCAAGGTTCCTGCATTTTCCCGTAATAAACTATAAATTCTCAGCCGAAATGTTTGCTTCGTTTTCAACGTTCGTGTTCTGTAAAAGCAACACTGAGAATGTCAATAGCATCAACAGGAAATAGGTAGAACTTCCTTTTTGGATACATTTTGTTCATTTTGTTAACTTTATGAATTTTTCATAGCAAGCATTACCACGCCGAGGGGTGACTGGCCCTTCATCAGTAATGGGGTGTGCATCAGCACCACTGATGTAAATTCCTCTACGAAAGGAAAGACAAAAAAAAGCTGAAAAATTCCATTCGCTTTCTTCCCTGCCGCACACATTTCAAATGAACGCAAAAAATCCTCGTCTCACAAATGCACTCACTTCCCACCCACTCAGAGCACACATAATGGAGCCGCACTATGGTGGTGGTGTGGCAGTCCTAAATTCCATGTGAATTCTGAAATGTTAATTATATAAAACAAAAAGAAAAATGTTTTTCTTTTTTTTTTTGTTATCTTTTCTGCGTCCTTTCTCCTCGATTCAATTCCGAATGTGAAGAGAGAAATAAATGAAAATGGTTTCCATTTAAACGACCTTGTTTTTGGGTGAGGGAGGCATGGGAAATGGAAAATAAAAAGGAAGACAGAAATAAGAAACTAAATTCAGTTGGATGAGATTTACTGGAAAAGCGTCCTTGATGAAGTCGTACCACCTTGAGCTTGGCAATACCTTTTCGATGATGTGACAGGGATTTAAGCGAAATGTTGACCTTCGCTTGAAATTACATACATTCAGTGCAGTTTAATTAATTTATTTTCTCATTGAAAAATGTAGAGAAACGGTGCTTAAAGTTGCCAACGTTGACTGATGGTAGAAGGATCCGTCATGAGTGATTGAGATTTAAGAGATGCTGAGAGAAATTTCATGGAGAATCCTAGAAAGTAATAATGTTCTAATGGCCTTTCACTCAAAATTGCCTTTCACTTTATCAAAGGTGAACAGCAGTTTGCACACTTGTTGCTAGAAAGGACTTTGTTGCGAATGTTTAAGTAGAATAGTTCGACGGATTTAAAAGCTTCGGATTTTTATTGGTTAACAGCAGTCAGTGGGGCTTTTCACAAGTACAGCGAAACTGTTATTAGATTGAAATAAGTGTGATGAATGGAAACCAATTGGTGAACAGAATTTTGTAGATACATAGGTCATATTTTGTAGAAATATTTCGCTTAACAGTCTCCTACTTTACTATGCAAAAGGCTGGCCATCTATAAACTGGGTCACATGGCATTCAAATATATGAATCCGTTACAGTTCAGGATAGGAAAACTTCCGCACTCTACCATAAAACCTCCCGAACTCCAACGCTAAAGTTGTCAAAGAGGGTCCAGTCGCTTCACTCTTGTTTTTGAACCTCAACTTTGTGGAAATTGTGGATCCAAAGAAATTAAAACTGCGGTTAACTTTTAAGGTAATTTTCCCAGGAGACGAAAAGTGTGCTCGGCAGCGCTGCTAGTACCGAGCATAATACTAGACAACGACCAGAAAGGAGAAGCTATGTATCTCTAAGTTCATGTCAGGCACCTTTTTCCTTTAAGGGATTATTTGTTGAGTACCGACTCTAGACGGAATTTGCCTACAGCCCTTTTTAAACAACCATAGGTCCCAACGATGGCACTATGTTTAAATACAGTCACGATAATGGATTCCAGAAATTATCAACACCATCACAAACGAGGAGATTCTAAGTCTATCGACACCTTCAGATGGGAAACGGTGCAGTATCTCGTCAAGTAGACTTGCAACATCTATTATCCTCAATCACAGTTTATATGCCCGAATATTTCTGCCATTAAGGCATGAGTTAAGAAATCCGTAGGAAATCATATGTGTCTGCAAGATCTCATTTGCCAATCAGTCAACTCAATTGCCCTCTACCGTGCGAAAACAAATGTCTAGCATCCGTAAAGGAAGCTCATGTCATCCTAGGCTGCGGCGCCAATTTTCCGAATATATTTTCGGGAAGTTCGGTTTACAAGTTCTGATGGGAATCTCTTCCAAGTTCTTTTGCATGCTCTGCAACTTATGATCTGCAAAGATACTACCTTTGAAACCTCCTGTAAGGAAAATCTTTAAGATTTGACGCCAATAACTTAGCTCTCTGGTAGGCCAGTCTCTAGGTTAGGTTAAGTACTGGCCGAAAGCATTGGTAGCTAGTGCCGTAGTTTGTGACCTTTATTTACCCTTTCATGCCTAAGTGTGCACAGTGGGATGTTGACCGTGTTGTCGGCTTGTTCTGAGTCAAGTGCAGTGGCACCAATTGTCATTTTATCAGCTCTCTGATTATATATGTACCTTCATGAGCAGGGACCCAGCAAAGTCTTAACTTATGCTGCTATCCACGAGCTCTTTTACAAGTATTTTACAAGCTTTGATCTTATTTCTGTAGCAGACTACGTCTTTGTCGCTACATGGCTGTCGATAAAAAAGATCATATCATTGCGTGGCGATTATTGCCATTGCTATGACATCCGCTTGGAAGACGCTGCCATGTATTTGGCGTTGTCAAAGGTTCTGAGATGAATGCCTCCAACAGAAGGAGTCTTGAATTGCGGAATATTTCTCTTGTTGGTGAACGTACATATGTACCTAATCTGTTGTTCCCATTTGCTGGTCCATGTAACCAAGGTTTTTTGTGCTCCTTCAATTTGCTCACTAAAAGTGGAAAGGAATTTGCTTGTCGGCATCAGTACCTCATCACCTGCATAGGCTATGACTTTGATTCCGCTATTTCTAAATTGTGAGAGTGTTTCGCTAAGTACACTAATCCATAGCAGTAGAAAAGTGATCCCCCTTCTAGAGGGGTATACTTCTGGGTTCTTCCTAGTTCCGTTCCAGTACGTTAGGGTCATACACGCTGTATCTGTTCTGGCATGATCTCTAACTCTAACTGACACGTATCTGCTGAACCCTCATGTTTGATAAATTGGATTTGGAAAAGACTATTCGAAAATTTGAGTAGTTGAACGCCCCGAAACAAACATTACTTGAGTCTCATATACATACCATCACAATTTATTATAGAGGCAGACAGAACGCTTCGTTGAATAGTTAGGTACTTGGTGAAAACTGCATTATAGCAAAGTGTAATAGCAACAGACAGACCTACTCCGAAGCTCACAGCAAGTAATGATAAAGAAGACCTAAAAGAAGGCCGAAAATATTACTGCACTAATCCTAGGTTGTTGTCCGCACTATTGTTTTCTTTTTTGACAAGCTTGTATCATCTATACGCATATTCAAGGTGGTGCAAAATTAATCATCCAATTTTGTTTTTGAATTACTTTTTTAATAAAAAAATGATTTTGAGTGATGGAAATCTTTATTTGAACCTTTTTTTCTGTTAAGTGGAAAAGATGATATCCGCCAAGTGGCTGCCGCCAGTGTTGATACACATTTGTGACCGTTTTATCGCATTTTCGATGACTTTCCGCAACATTTCCGGTAATAACTGTTCGCATTCCTGTCGAATATTCTCCTTAAGGGCTGCGATTGTCTGAGGCTTGTTGGCATAAACCCGCGACTTCAAGTAGCCCCAAAGAAAGAAGTCTGGAATGGTTAAATCGGGCAATCTTGCTGGCCATGCCAAATCGCCAAAACGGGAGATTACGCGACCAGGAAACGCTTCCTTTACAATATCCATTGCGGCTCGTGCTGTGTGTGCGGTTGCACCGTCTTGTTGAAACCACATGTTCACCAAGCCCCGCTCATCCAATTCCGGCAGTAAGAAGTCGTTTATCATGGCCCTGAAGCGTTCGCCAGTAACAGTGACCGTATTGCCGATGGCGTCCTCAAAAAAATACGGCCCAATCAGTCCTCCCGCGTGAACGCCGCACCACGTAGTGGCTTTGAGTGGATGTAATGGCTCTTCGTGCATCACACGCGGATTTTTAGTGCCCTAGAAACGAAGATTTTGCTTATTGACGTAACCGCTTAAGTGGAAATGCGCCTCGTCGCTCATGATGATTTTCGACACAAAATCGTCCTGTCCGTTGTTGAGATTGAGGATGGCTTTACAGTAATTCACACGCGATTGACGGTCAGGAGGCATTAACTGATGCACTGTTTGCACTTTGTACGGGAACATGTGTAAGTCTTTCACCAAAATTCACTGTAGGGTCCGTCTGGTGATGCCCAATTGCGTGGCCCGTCGCGTGGTCTGGTTGATGTTTCTTCGTTCTCAGCGACAACGGCAGCCACAGCCGCGATATTCTCAGCCGAACGACCAGTCCGGTAGCGGCCACGCCCTGCATGGTCTCCTGTGGTTCCAGTCTGTTCGAGTCGAGTAGCTAAGTGCCGGAATGTTTGCCCAGTTGGCGCGACACGATTAGGAAATCGACGTCATGCTGCTCTAACACCACCGACCGATTATTGTTCAAAAAAATCGACACAATTATTCCACGATCTTGCGGAGTATAACGCTCCATTGCTTGTCTGTTTGTATACTGCAGCTGTCTAGTTCACAAATGTCAGATATGGTTGATGTACGACGCCATTTGCAAAAACTATAACATCTTCCGATAGGATGATTAATTTTGCGCCACCTTGTACATAAATATACAGATAAGTTCACTCAGTAAAGAGTACAGAAACCCAGGTACGCATACCAATCATCATTCACTTAAGACTTGTTTCTTATGTACGCTACAAATGGACTCCTGCTCCTGGGGTTGTTCGCAGGGGTTGCGTCATGGCTAGGTACGCTGTCCCCTCATCAGCCAAACCTATCCAAATATTTTCAACTACTTTTGCTGAAGTCTTTGAGACAGTGTACATATAAGAGCTAATGGTACCTAATCATCAACCTGCTATCCAATAACGACTCCAATATTCTGAGCAAGAAGCAAAATTGCTATCCCCTAACCCGTATTTGTTCAACATGCAACTTTGAAAGAATCACAACAGCCGTTTCAAACATTCACTGTCATCGTCATGAAGAGTTAGGAAATGCATGACTACGGTCATCAATTATCCTGTACTTATGTACGTGTCATTTCGAATACTGGTCATGAGGTTCGAATGCCAATAACACTGAATGGGTTAAGAAGCCTACAGCAACAACAACCCTCCTACAACGAGCAAACTTCAGTTGTACTGACGAGATATGGTAAGGATATTCAACATCCTCTTGTTGGGCTATGTAAGTAGAGGAGGATGAATATTACGAGTGTATGATTATCATCAAATCGTTTGGAAGGCAATACAACTCGAAATGAAAAGAGGACGAAGGCTTTGATGTTTTCCTATGAAGGTTATATATATAAGTGCACTGGCTGCTGCCTGATCTTGTGGTGGCAGGGCACAAGTGTTTCCAAATGACAGGCGACGAGCAGCGCCAAGCTTCTAAGACCAAATGACATAATATTTGATGTATAAATAATGGGACGCATCGAGCGAGTAAGAGGCGGCAGGATGAGTCCTCCATGGATGGCTGGAATTTACACATACGTTATTCCTGACTGATGATGGATGGTGAATAATTTATTAAGGAAAAAGTCCAAGGAGATTGTAATCGGGATAAGATGGCTGGTTGATTTTTATTGACGTTTTGCTTGTTAAAGAGGTGAGTCCAATCAATATGGCATTTTGCGGTCACTGCGATTCACTTTATTTTAATTTATTGCATTGAAGTTAGAAGCGTTGGTTTATTTGTTTGCCTTAAAGGAATATGTTGGCTCTCTGCACAAGCATGCTTTTATAAGGACTTTTCTAGTGATTGCAGAAAAATCACTTAAAAAGTTAGTTAGCCTAGCGAATTGCTCTAGCTAAAGTCACCACACATTCTGACACAATTTACACAAACCGAAGCTAGGTTAGGTTGCTGGGCGGTTGATGCGAGGAGAAAAGACACGACTTATGCAACTTAAGTCGTTGTGGACCCATTATGATGCATAAGGGAGGATTGGTCTCAGTTCCTGCACTGGATTCCTACCTTACTGTTCGTTTGAAACCTGAACAGTTTTGTCTCTCAAGTGACAAAGACTCTGGCAGTGGCAGAGGCAATGAGGCAATTAAGTTTCATTGTGTGATTTCCTAGCAGGAGGTGTCAGGTGTCAGTCAGCTCACCAATCAGCGATTGTATTTTGGTCAAAGCATCCTGATAAATTACAGGTGGTAACCGAATTACTCCTATTAATGGCTTTCATTTGGATCTTCCACTTAACTCGTTCTCTAAGATAACAGAGGGCTCGATCCATTGGAGTGCTCGTTTGTGGTTTATTTCAGACTCTTTTCTTCCAGGTTCGTCAGCTATGTCAGCTACTATATTTCCTGTGACCATCAAAAGTGATATTGTGCTGCGAACTGTGAACTTTACGCCCTACTCGTATGCAGCGAGAAGTGATCGTAGGCATTCTGCCGCCGGACTTGTATATTAAGAAAACGGCGGCATCGACGGCACTTCGTCTGCACCTTGATAAACCGGAGTATCTGGAGTGGATCCAACAATGACAGATGTTTTTCTGATAAATGATAGGTATGGAAGTGTTTTTATCTTTTGTGGATTATTCCTCTACATTTCTTAAACAGGTACCCTTGGGTTTCCACAACATCTTCGCAGAATCTGCAAACTACGCGTTGCCTTACATCCAGCTTCCTGGGGTGTTCCATAAGTCTACAGTGAACTACTACGAGCTATAGCACCATCGTAGTAAATAAGTAAGGCTATTGCAAATATTTTATCAACGTGAAAGCTAAATGAACGTGAAACCTTTTCAATTAAGCTCATGTAAGGTGTCAAAGGGATTCTACTTATTTGCGTATTATTTCTGTATACGAAGTTGAGTAACCCAATTATGTAGTTTGCAACCAGAAGTAATCAAAAATATCGTTTTACCATCATTCCATGTCCAACAAAAACCTGATCCTTCCTGTATTTTGAAAAACTAATTAAGTGCACGAATGAATTACGAGCTCGTATTTCATGATATTGATTCGATGAATTAGCAGTTAAATGATTATTTGTGTTGGAAATCTGAAATTAAAGTACGAGCTAGCTGTCAAGCATGTCGAAATGGATTTCATAGATATTGAGACTAAATTAATAAAACGTAATTGACACCACTGATTACATGTGAATAAAATCGATGACTCACCTGTTAAACTTTGTTGGTTATTGTCTGTTGATCTAAGCAAATTAATTAAATTCCTGTAGACATTCAGGGAAGGTATGCTTTTAGATCAATCAAATTAGCCGACCATGTCTTAACAACCAATCAATCACTGGCTTTTGGGAAGTATATTTTAGAACGAATAACCGATTACTTTAACCAATAATGTAGGAAGGCGTGAATTTGTAGAATTTACTTTTGATGTCATTCTGGCGAATCAAGGAGTGTGTGGTACACGGTTTGCAGTTTTCTGTCAATGACTAAAAGATTGGTTACCATACATACGTCTTTAGAGTTTGTTTCCGTGTACATACATATGTATGTATACTTTTTTGTCTATGCTCAACGGTGTCACTTAGTCCTGGACGTTGCATATTCCAAATACATTTCTATTGGGCATTGAAAGACTATTTTAGCCTGCCAAGCCAACTATGCACGACATTCTGATAGTTATTACTTTATTGCTGCTGTAAGGTGTTGTGGAGCGGAGGAAGAGAACATTCATTAATAAACATCTGATCACTTGCTCCGGTCTATATTCTGATTTTTTTTTTATTTTTTCCGAGGGTATTTGAAAATCTTCCATAGACACTATGAGAATAGCAAGCGCGTGCTCATAGTAGTGTCAGATTCTTACTGACCAAAAACACCACCCGCCGATATAAATTTGTTAGATATTGCAACTTATTAATAACCTATCAAGCAATTTTTCTATCACGAGATAAAAACGTTTGGCAGTTTACTTCCCACTGAAAGATCCTGCATGTTCCGCAACCTACACCAGTTCATTTCTCTATATTTGATTTCGAGTTCTTTGCGTTTCATTTTCACGTGCGTATTCCCTTTCAACCTTGCGTCGAGTGTCATTCCCAGGTATTTGGCCTCGTTTGCAAAAGGTTCTGATAAGTAAAATTCACGTGAACAGATTTAGATTCGTTTAGGGCGATCCGCCAGTCCCTCGTCCATTCATTTACTTTATTTTGTGCGTTTTGCAGTCGTTTCTTCGATTGTTTTACCTGCTGCTAGGATAGCGGTGTCATCGGCAAACGTGGCAAGAATAGTGCCACCTTCTTTCGGTATATCACGAGTTTATAACAGGTAGAGAAGCGGCCCAAGAACGCTTCCTTGCGGGACGCCGCGCCCGCCGTAATTTCTTTGAGCTCCGAGTATTCGTTTCCTTTTCTAACAAGGAAGAGTCTATTCTCGAGATATGATTCTAATATATCGTATAGAGATAGAGGGAGAACTTGTCGTAATTTGCATTTCAATCCATCATGCCACACCTTATCAAAAGCTTGCGTGACGTCAAGAAATACGCTTGAACATATTTTTTTTTTTTTTTTTTTCAAGTGCTTTCTCGATAACGTCAGTAATACAATGCACCTGGTCATTTGTCGAATGCTTACTTCTAAACCCAACCTGGTGATCAGGGCTAAGGTTATTTTCTTCAATAACCGGTTGCAGGCGCCTTAGTAATATTCTGTCGAAAATTTTGAATATGACTGGAAGAAGCGAAATTGGTCTATACGATTGGTTTTGGCGGTTTTCCAGGTTTTAAAACCATTATGACTTCTGCATCTTTCCATTGGCTCGGTATGTGTTTTAATCTGAGCGCAGCATTTATAATATGGAGAAGCTTAATCAATGCTTTTCTAGGTAAAACTTTGAGATTTTCTCCCATGATCAAATCATAACCAGGAGTTTTTTTAGGTTTTAAATTCTCGATCTCGTGTTTGAGTTCCCTTAGCGATGCACTTGTGGGTGTGAAATCTCCAGATGGTTAATCCGGCCTATAGATGTTGTCCTTAACCACTTGACCATTGTACCGTTTAAAGGTTTCTTCCAGGTGAACCGCAAAGATGTCCGCTTTTTCTTTGTCTTCCCTTACCCATTCATTTTGATTTAATCTAATTGGCGGTGCGGGGACTTTTGGCCTTTTTAGGCCCTTTACAGTTTTCCAAAGTGAATAATTGGAATCTTTTTTTTGCTGTTAAGCTTTTCAGGTACGAGCCTATCGCACGATTCTTAAAGTCGTTAATAGACTTCCTCAACGAATTCAAATGTTGCTTTATGTTGCGGAGCACGCTCAGTTCAACATTGTCTTCAATTTCGTTCCTAAAGCCTTCCCAGTTAGCTGTTCTACCAGTTAATCTCGCTGGCTCTAGGGTACAGAGTAGTATTTCGCTCAATGTCAAAATAACTGGGGAATGTTCAGACGACAGATCAAAGCTCTCTTTAACTTTAATGTGGTTGGAAGAAATTCCTTTCACAACGAAAAAATTGAGCAGGTCAGGTACATATATTCGAAATATCAGCTGGCCAATAAATCGGTTTACCCGTCGAATTGAAATCACAACTGTACTCCATACCTGCCTCATAGAGCATTCTACCTTTATTCGAGCTGTATCTTGAGCCCCAGAACGTGTGTTTTGCACTAAAATCGCCGCCAATAATGAAATTAGCTTTCGGCGATTTCAACAAGTTAGTAAGCCTTTTATTTAAAATTCGTTTTTTACATGGGTTTCAAAAATTAAGCAAATATCATTATCCTCAAGTTTTTGCAGGAGTCCGTTTGCATTCCAAGTACATGTTTTTAACATTCTGAATGAGAACCCCTACAGTTACTTACTGCTTGCAAACATAAAGAATTGGCTTAGTGGGAAAAAAAGTTGCGTGAAATGGAGAGGCCCAATGGGAAACCGACGCACATTTTTGAGGGCTCGACAAATCTTATCGTCAGACTAAGCGTATGTATGTGGATGTCTGAACCTTTAGAGCGCCCAACATTGACTCGGATCACTACCTTGTTGTAGACAAGGTATAAATGCGGATGCCCATCACGCCACAGCAACGAAGAGTTACTGCGAGGATATATATGACATCCAGAATTTGTAACCGCAACATATTCCCACAACCTTCGTTTATAGAGTATGCCGTAACCTCTCGAGAAGTTCAATGCTACCTTCGCCAAGAAATGATGTTTGGAAGTCGGTAAAAGAAAGCTAAAATCATGTAGAGATGAAGCAAGAAACTTTGTCGTAGAGTCAAGGTCGGTGATGAACGGTGGCTTAACGGCAACGAAGTTCAACATTCCGCTATCAAACAGAATATATCACTCAACTGATGATGATAGCCAAATTTACCATCCACCTTACCAAACTGAAGTGAGGATAGCAATTTCCAAACTATATCCAAAAAGGCTGCTAGTGCTTATGGCCCATCTGCCAAGCTACTTATAGCGGCTGAAAATGACCTAGTAGAGAACATACATCAAATCATTGGTCACATGAGTGTATGCCCCACTTGAGTGCATGAACGAAAAATGGAATCCATCACCAATAAAAAATGTATCAGCCCACTCGACTTCGAGCATGATTTTATCTTCCATGTTGTGTGAACGCTTGAAATTCTTAGTCAATAACCTGATCGGCCTCATTCAGTGAGGTTATAGTCCAGGAAAGTCCAAAATCAACCAAATTTGAGGTTATAGTCCAGGAAAGTCCAAAATCGACCAAATTTGTAAACTCTGGCAGATGCTAAGGAAAATTCGATACCTACCATCTCTTTACAAATTTCAAAACCCTCTATGACTGCATTTATAAAAACGCCCTGTACAGAGCCGTGCCTGGGTTTGGGTGAGAAGTTTGTTGTTTGAAGCCCATGCTCACGCCAAACTGTTGGACCAACTAAATAAATAAGTAATGTGCCAATCTTCAGCCACACGAGTATTGCTTTCCTCCCGCTTCAGCTATCATTTACTGGAGGTCCATTATTCTATGGATTATACTTTAAAGAAAAAGGATAATAAGCCTCCTAATGTGGGTAAGCATAAGCCATCCTTAGCATTGGGGTCAGGCACGTATGAGCCATTATGAAGAGGCGAACATTATTTTTCATCAAATCTGTATTAGTTTTGCCTTACGGTCAGGGGCGTAGTCCGATTAAGCTACTAGTTCTTATCTATCCAACAAAATTGCTTTTAGCCTTAACGAACACTGAAGACTGACATGTGCTATCTCTATGTTGCGAATTAACTCCTGAGGCATCAAATACCAGCTCGATTAGCGGTTTTATCTATGGTCAGCAATGTCACTTAGTCCTCTACGTTGGACATCCCAAACACGTTTCAATTGGGCACTGAAGGCTGTTTAATAAATAATACGATCGGCTGCTTAGCTTTCGACAACAGTTTCGACAAACGCGTCATTCATTCGTAGATATTATTGACTCCTTATGTGAACGATGGTAGATTACTTACATTCTTGGTAATAGTTCCCAGACAATTTCATTTCCTTTTGTTCCTTTAAATCCTTACTCAGAAGAATAGAATAAAACATGATCAAATAGTAAGCCACACAAAACTACGTGTACCTCTCTCTTAGCATCAAGGACTCCCAGTAACAGCAGACCACCAGCACAGTAGATAGACAGAAACAAGTCAAAGTAATGAACTTTCTTTAGTGTAATTAAATTTACGAGAAAATTTACATCCTGACAGCATAGTCGCATTTCTGACATCACTGCGCTATTGTTGGTAATACAATTGTACAAACGAAGTGCAGTCGTTCTAGTGTATCAGATGAGTGGGACTGGCAAGTCAGGAATTGCCGACGCATTGTCGGATTGTGGTTTCCCAGTTCTATTACAATATTATGTTATCTTCTGCTCAGTGTTCATACACCAGTCAAAGTGAGTGCAAGTGTTTCATTATTCCTATCGCGAATTGCAGAAAACGTTAAAATTTCTCATAAGCGAATTCGATGCGACTCTGGTGACGGCGATGATCGCCCTCCCAGCAAGTTTTCATTAAATAAAAATAAAAAAGAAATTCATTCTAAAATGATCAATAATCAAAACTATTATCAGCCGTTGCAAAGCCTTATGGCAGACTCGGATGAAATTGCCGACAACGATAATAATGAACGTTTAAACGTCATAAAAGAAAGTGTTCCTCCTATCGTGGTGCTCAAGTCCACAAGTGAACGAGTTCGTCTCATGCTCAGTGATTTAAAAATCGATAAGTATCTTATCAAAAATATTTCACTCGGTCAAAAAATTATTTCCCCATCTATGGAAACATTTGAAAAAATAAAATCCGAACTAAAAAGATTAGACTATGAATTTTTCTCATATTCTCGCAAAGATACACGACCCTTAAAAGTAGTTTTATCGGGACTTGATCTCATAGCAGAAAAGTTGGTTAAAGACGAACTTATTTCATCTGGTATAAAGTGCATCGATGTGAAAATGATCTCAAACAACGCGAAACCGAATACCCATTTTAATAACTACATTTACATCGTGTATATTCAACGTGGTACAATAAAATTAAATGAACTTAAGAGAAATCATTATAGTTTATTTAAAACACTAGTTCGCTGGGACTTTAAGAGACAAAGTCCCGGAAAAATTACGCAATGCCATAATTGTCAACTGTATGGACATGGCTCCATGCATTGCCACATAAAAAGTTTTTGTGCTAATTGCTCCGGCAGTCACAAAACAGCTGATTGCAAAAATTCTGACGTGATTCGATGCGCCAATTGCAGTGGACCCCACAAGTCATCCGATCCCAATTGCATTAGCCGCAAACAATATTTGGATATCCGTCAAAAACTCACCACTCATCGACGTGCAAACAACAACAAACGCACACCACCTACACCAATGCCACAAAAACCCATAGACACGCACTCTCTTTCCCATTTTCCTCCTTTACCCTCACGTCCTAATGCTTTGCCTCCAAGGCCAACAAACCAAAATCGTCCAGCTGATCATTCTCTACCACTGCCACCTATACAAATACGTCATGGACTTGTTACTCGTGAGAAAAATCCATCATCTTCGGTTGCCAATGAGAGCAATAAACTATTCTCTTTTGACGAGATTAATTCTCTTTTAAGTGAAGTACTAGCTAAGCTTAGCACTTGTTGTAATAAAAGCGATCAATTCAATGTAATAACATCTCTAGCTATTAAGTATATCTACTCAAATAATCATGATATCTAACTCTCTTAATATTATTACTTGGAATGCAAGAGGCATCGCAAATAAACAATTAGAATTTTTTAATTTCATTATTACTAAAAAAGTTGATATTGCGTTAGTTACAGAGACCTGGTTAAAAGTAAATAAATCTTTTTCTCATCCAAATTTCAATTGTTTTCGCCTGGACAGGAGTAACGAAAGAGGTGGTGGTGTTGCTGTCGTCATAAGAAAAGATATAATACACTCGGTGCATTCTGGTTTACAACTACGATGTATTGAGGCAATCGGAATAGAGGTAGTTTTAGACAATAACTCGAAAGTGAGTATTTTTTCTGTCTATTTTCCTGGTGGAAATAGAACTTCTGATAAGATAACTCAATTTAAGAGCGATTTGCAAAAAATATTCAGACATCGGGACAAAATCATTCTTGGCGGTGACTTAAATTGTCGCCATCAGCTATGGAATTGCCTCAGAGCTAATTGCTGGGGTAACGTATTGTACGATGTTAAAGAGACGCATCCAAACTTTTCTTTGCTGTACCCTCCCAATCACACTTATGTCCCAACATCTAAATCTAAAAGTCCTTCTACTTTAGACTTTTATGTTACAAATATTCCAACCTTCTGCAACAGGCCATTCACCTTCAATAAATTAGGGTCGGACCATCTTCCCGTCAATATCGAAATGAATTTCGTATTACAAATCAAACAACCCAAACTGTACTACAAATATTCCTCAGCCAAATGGAATCTGTTTTCTTCTTTTTTTAACAAAAACTGCAGATTAAATAATATTCCTCCTGTGGTAAACAGCACATCCCAGGTTGATACAATGTGTAGCAATTTTATTTCCCTTGTAAACAGCGCTGTTGATTTTGCAATACCCAAGTATCCTGTAAGGGATACTCATTCAGTTCGACTTCCTAGTAACATTTTACTATTAATACGGCTGAGGAACTCAGAGAGAAGGAAATGGCTTCGCTATCGTTATGACTGCTTCCTTCATAGTATGAAGTTTCTAAACATAGCCATTACAAAAGAAATTATTGATTTCAAAAATTCTCGTTGGAACAACCTTCTTTCCACCTTTGAGAAATCTAGCAAGCCGTTCTGGAAAGTCTCCAAAATTATTAAGAAAAGAGGTTTAAGTATTCCGCCTCTTAGAGTACAAAACGAACTGTATATTGCCCCTACAGATAAAGCCAACCTACTTGCTAAACATTTTTCAAAAAATCATTTAATTACAGCCCATTTCAGTGATCCTTCTACTTCCACTGATGTCTCTAACTCAATTGCTACTATCTCACAATCAAACGTAGAATTGACAGATTCAAATTTTTTAAATCCAAATAAAGTGAGAATATTGATTAAAAACTTGAAAACCAAAAAAAGTCCTGGTTTAGACGGTATAAATAATACACTTTTAAAGGCCCTCCCCCTCACGGGCTTACGATATTTAACTGCGATTCTTAATGCATGTCTGAAACTAAGCTACTTTCCGGATTGCTGGAAAACAGCTATGGTAATACCGATTGCAAAACCCGGTAAACCAAAAGATGATGTTAATAGTTATAGGCCTATAAGCTTATTAAGCTCTATAAGCAAACTATTAGAAAAAGTAATCAAAGAAAGGATAGACATTCACTTAGCAGAAAATAATATTTTGCCTGATTATCAATTTGGATTCAGGCGTTTTCATAATACATACCATCAAATCCTACGGATCAAAAAACATGTTAAAGATAAATTTCAATCAAAAGAGTCAACTGCCTTGGTACTATTAGATATCGAAAAAGCTTTCGATACGGTTTGGCATGATGCATTGATATATAAGCTTCTTCAACTCAACTTTCCAATGGAGACTATTAAAATTATTCAAAGTTTTTTAAGTAACAGAAAATTTGTAGTTAAAGTGCAAACCGATAAATCTTCTGTTCAAAGTATCACATACGGAATACCTCAAGGTACAGTACTCGGTCCCACTCTTTTTAATATCTTTGTGTCTGATTTACCACATCTTGGAAATGTTACTAATATTGCGATGTTTGCCGATGACACGGCTATATTTGCATCAGGAACATACTACTTGGACGTCTACCATACGTTGCAAACCGCTCTTTCTATACTAGAAAAATACTTTTTTAAATGGAAGATAAAGGTAAACCCTTTGAAAACGCAAGCAATTTGGTTCACACGCCGACGAAAAGCCTGTTTTCTTCCAAACAATGTTCAACTTAGAATGGGCTCCGTCAATATAGAATGGTCCGAACACTGCAGATATCTTGGCATTATGATTGACAAAAAATTTAATTTTCAAAAACACATATCTACCACCGTTTTTAAAATTAACAAATACATTAGAATTCTTTATCCCCTTATAAGTAGGAACTCAAAACTTAGCAACGACAATAAACTTATATTGTACAAATCAATCTTCCAAGCTATCCTATTGTACGGTGCTCCTGTCTGGTACGATTGTGCCAAAACTCACAAGCTTAAGCTCCAAAGATGTCAAAATAAAATTATTAAAATGATGCTTGATTTACCATGGTATTATTCAACCCGTAGGCTGCATGAACAAAACAATATCAACTTTTTAGACACCCTTATCGAAAAGCTAACTCAAACATTTTACGAAAAATGTTCTACCTCTGACAATGCACTTGTTAAATGTTTATCATCATAATGAATATTAATGTTATTTAAAACGTAAAATAAGTCAAAAAGTATTTTGACTTGGGAGCATTGCAATATTAGTTTTAAGAGTTAAATAAGGGTTTTTATTTGTAGCTTTCCCTTGAATGTAATTTCAAAATATCTCACTTGTATCTTGTTATCTCTATTTATTATCTAAGATCATAGTTGTAAAGGATGCTGTGTCCTAAATCTCTAAATAAGAATGTTTTTTACAAATGTAAATAATATTGTTTAATGCTACTTACTTAATAAATAAATAAAAATAAATAATAATGTTATCTTCTGCTGAACCACTCTACAGATTGTGCCTCCTGTTGGTGTGTTTGTGTTGGTACTCGCACATTCTGTGCTGTGTTGTAAAGGATTGTAGGGGTAGGTAAATGGGTATATGCCATGAGACTCGCATTCAAAACATTAAATAATATTTTCACTAAACTATAGTCCTTTGTACAATATGCAACTCAAAGCTGACATATGTTTCCTTAATTAAATTCTTTTCAGAACTGCCTGACAACCATTCATTGGAGTGTTAGGTGTTTTTAAGGAGGAATTTCAATGAATGAAGAATCAGATGTGCTCAAAATAAATACATGGTAGTAATATTGCCTTAAGACTAAGATCATTGAAATTTATTTCCTGGGAAAAACTTGAGTAATTGCTGGCTATTTTGTCCTTCAAATGACAAATTCAAATAACGTACATATGTACATATGTATTTTAAAAATTAAGGCATTCCCGCTACAAGTGACAGCTGAATGAAGCAACTATTTCGTTTAAATTTTAAATTGCAAATGCTTAAGGATGAAAAACTATGATTATTATGGTGATTGATACAGAGGCCAGAGGTAAACACTAAATCTGGTGCGGATTTGTTATTCGCTGCACTCTTAGACAACTCGTTTATGACCTTCGCACACCTGACCAAACTTATGATTTCGCATTTTAGACGGTAGAACGACGTACACAAGCATGTATAAAAAAAATGCTCAGTTAAGTAAGCTAAAAGTATCAGTATAACAGCTATGTAGCTCTTTCCAATAAAACATAGACCTAATTGGAATTAAAATGGGTGCTGTGGCTCAGTGGTTAGTGCGTTGGATTACTGAAAAAGCCATCAACAATAGATAAAGCCGGATTTATATTAGGACGAAGCTGTACAGACCAAATCCTTGCACTAACAACGTTTATCGAATCGGGTTTCCAGAAGGGGCTGAAAACATCTGAAAACAACTGTTTTCGTTGATCTGACAGCGGCTATGAAACGGTGTGGAGCGATGGGATGTTATGCAAATTGCTCAGCGTCATCAAATGTAGTAAATTTTCAGCAGTTTTACACAACATGCTGTACAATCGCTTATTTCAAGTCTTCCTGAACGACTCTTAAAGTAAGCCTAGGAAATTCAACAATGGCTTACCGCAGGGATTGGTGCTGGCTCCCCTACTTCTCAACCTCTATATTGCCGGTGTGCCAAACACCACATCTAAGAAATTCGGGTATGCCGATGACCTGTGCCTGGGTATGCAGAGCAAAGATATGAAGTTTCCGGAGTCAACCCTTTCTGCTGGTTTAGCTATCATCGGAGACTACTTTCAGAAATGGAGACTATGTCCCAGCATGAGCAAAACCGAATCAGCTTGTTTTCACCTCAGCTGCCACCTGGACCACAACGAAGTGGAACTTAATCACAATACCAACCCTGAGTATTTGGGGGTAACGCTTGACCGCACTCTGACTTTCAACAACCACCTCATGAAATGTGCTGAAAAACTGAAGATCAGAAACAACATTATCCAGAAGCTTGCTGGTTCAGGTTCATCATAGGGTGCATCCGCAACCACACTCCGAGCAACTGTTTGGCTGAACAGTACGCATGTTATAACAGTCGAACGTCAGCTAAACTCAACAATGCGGACGTTAACTGGCGCCGCCAGGTCAGCACCCACAGAGTGGCTTCCTACGCTCTGCAACATAGCCCCTCCCGAATTACGGCGAAATAAAGTCTTGATTCGGGAACACAACAAGATCTGCTCTGATGCCAGCCTCCCGATTCACGATGGCATACCTTCAAGCCAATCTACCAGGAAATCCGCCACTGAAGAAGGCCGAACACCTGCTAGCCTCAAATTTTAAAGTCACCACAACTTAGCAAAATGTATGGAGTAATTCACCTCTCTACAACCAAGCTCTGATCAAGAACCCTACAAACGAGGTGCCTGGCTTCAACATTCGCAGGAAACTTTGGGTTACGCTCAACCATATCCAGACTAACCATGGTCGCAGTGGTAGCAACTTTTTTAAATGGAGAATGGTATCATTACCAAAATGCGACTGCGGTGCACCATACCAGACAATGCATCACATTTTAACTGAAAGCCCCATCCGAGCTTACCCGGGGGATCCTGCAGACATCTTCAACGCCACCGCCGAAGCAATTGATGGGCTCGATAATCTGGACCTAAATCTTTAAGTCTCCGTAATAATGTCATTGTTACTTGCTTTTTTATACATATGCTATATACATACATATGTTTCCTCATTTTGTTTGTTTGTTCACTGTAATGTACATAAAACTCATACGCTAATAATAACTGAAAAGGAGATTCGAGAGTCAAAAGGAAAAGTCAAGAGATATGGCTCTAAACTGTAAGTCCATTCCATTTGTGCGAAAAAATATAGCACGCACAACACGAATGATCGTTAGAAGCTAGGTCCTGGATCACATACAATCTGTTGCGGCAATTGTATGAGCAGCTGAAAAGCACTCATTATTTCACTAGGGGGCTTCCTTCAGTCCTTAAACAAATTTTTCGAATGAACTATGCCATAGCTGCCAGTTGTGTTTTACATCCCGAATGTAGAGCAAGTCACTTCGTACGGCAACGAAATAATAACGAATTCGCCGAAAAGGGGAAACTGTCTTAAAAAAGAGGAAAACGTGTATTTGAAATATTATTTTCAAAATCACAAAATCTTATAATAATAAGTCACCAATATGCATAAATCTTCGTTGTCAACAAATGATTTGTTTTACGAACATCGTAAGTAAGTATCAAGTGAAGTCCATGTGTTAATACACGTTGATAATTTCTGTTCGAAGACGGATAGTAGGAAGGCGATACGCATTCCGATCGCATTTTTTTAACGTTTTGGAAGTTTTTCCGAACGGATAAGGCTCAATATGTATGTATTATATTGCGGGGAAAATAGACTGAAGAAAAGGGGAAAAAATGGCAAAATGCGACACAAAAAGGGGAAATTCATTTAGAAGATCTGGGAACACTGGGTGTAGGTCACATACATATGTAGTATTGAGGGCAATATGGGAGCAGTGTCCTATGTGGACATATTAAGAAACGCCATGCTACGCTATGCTTAGGACAATATGCCTCTTCGATGGGTGTTCCAACAGGATAATGATCCTAAACACTCATCGAAGTGTGCAAGAGAATGGTTTCTTCAAAAAAACCTCAGTGTTTTAAGCTGGCCTTCTCAATCGCCAGACTTAAACCCAATTTAAAACCTGTGGCGAGAGGTCAAAGTGGCGTTAAGAGGCGTAAAAGCATCTAACAGCAATAATTTATGTACATTATTCAAGTCTGCGTGGGAAAGTTCCACCTAGGAATGCCAGAAGCTGGTCGATTCGATGCCGCGACGGAGCTTGGCTATTATAAAGAACAAGGGCTATTCAACGAAATACTGAAGTACCTTTTTGAAAAAAATAATTCATTTATTATGTTATAACATTCATATTTTTGTTCTAATTTGTATTCGGAATAAATAACTTTAAGAATCAATAGCTGTCCCTATTATTTTGTACATCACTGTATGTATAAGTGCAAATTGCGTAATTGTTGGCGTGCAATATTTTCTACTTATAGTAGCGTAAGTATTTTTCTGTCATTATCCATTAAAATATTTCTGTATTTAGGGCGTACTAACTAAATGTCGGCACAAGGAGAAATGCTAGAAAAATAATTCTGATAATATCAACAGTTTGAAAGTTGCCGGATCGCAACTGAGTCCTTCGACGGCTGGTTTAGTGGTGATCGATAATGAACAATCCTTTTACACTGTGATGAGAACTGATGCAACGCAACGGAATTTGTGGAGCCTTATATGCCCACTATTTATTGAATTCGCGAATTTAAGAAAGTATGCACTATCCTGAAAATCATAAAGTTCTTGGATAACTGCATTGTCGAAGCATCAAAGTGACGATCAGCTACCAATAATTTTAGATTTGGACGGCTCACTTTCAAAGAAAGGAAAGAGGAAAAAAAATCATGGAACTTAAAGAACTGGAACTAAGGAACTCAGGACGAAGCTATGTATCAAAAAGGGGCAAACTTTTTTCAAAAATATTGAATGCCCGACAACGATCAGGCAGGCTTCCGAGCTGGGTCCTCCTGTATCGACCACAAGGTATTGATCGTGCGGATCATCATTGAACAATGCGACGAGTACATACATATCTCCGCTACATTTGCTGTTCATTGATTTCGAGAAGGCCTTCGACAGTTTGAATTGAGATGCAATATAGCAAGCCATGCGCAGGAGATGTAAACCAGAAAAACTCGTCGCTATTATAAAGGCTACCTTTGATGGCGGTAAATGTCATGTCTTACACAACGGTAAGGTGTCAGAGAATTTGAATTCCGCAGCGGAGTACGACAAGGATGCATTCTTTCGCCACTTCTATTCCTTGTGATAATCAGTGATGTGATCTGGGCAGCTCTATCTGGAGGAAACATAGGACTGACGTTTGCTGGCTCTCACACAGAATAATGGACCTGCATCAGATGGCCCATAATCTGGAGTCAGAGGCGAACAAAGTAGGGCTTAAAATAAATACGACAAAAACAAAGGCCCAAGCACCTCAATTTCTCAGGAAAACAATAGAGCCGCTCAACTTAACATTGCCAGACAGAAAGTAAGCAGCTTTCTTTATTTAGGAAGTATAGTCTCGGAAGATGGTGGTACCGAACTGCATGTGGACCGCAGAATTCTTAAAGCAAAGGCTGCGTTCGGTATGCTGTCTAAAATATGGATAATCAATGTTTTCACCACAAAAAACAAGATAAGACTGTTCCAATCGAGCGTCGAAACAGTGCAAATGATGCCACCGCCGATAAGGAGGTACAACCCCCGTTCATATCGAAGGTCGAACTCCAAGCGATCTTCGAGCTTGAGAAGGAAGAAATCCACAGGTATGGATATTCCAAAATTGTCCTTCGACACCTCCCTCCAGAGGCGGTAAACATTTACACCACCCTGTTTAACAATGCACTGAATAATGCATATTATGCGGCACGTAGAAAGGTAGCGGTGGTTCATCCTATTCCTAAAAGGGCTAAAGATAAGTCCAATCCGACGAATCTCTGTTGGATAAGTCTCCTTCCGAACATCAGCAAGGTACTCGAAAAAGTGATCAATAGGGCCCTACACAAGTGGGTTGAGGACATGCATATTGGATAACCAATTCAGTTTCAAGGCTGGGAATACATAATACTGTACATAAACTGGTTTATTTGAGCTTAAGAAGCCATAACTTTTTTGCATGAAATTACACAAAGTTTTGAAATTTTTTATGCGCTACTTAATTATCTCTTCAAAATGTATAAAACTTTTTGGACCTCCAAATCGGAGGTGTCCCACTTCGACAGACCGCCCCTGTCATACGAGCTGTCGTTTGTCGGAACTTCAGGAATCTCCACTTAAAGGTTTATACCCCGTATAAATCTGTAAGCAACTCATACGCTAAATAAAACTTTAATGGAGCACATTTTCAGAGCTGTTCTTATTTCAAATGATCCCTTCCATTCACAATCCTTTCCATTAGCATTGAGCAGAGCACAAAAAACTACGACCACTATAAGACGCTCTTTCGCTAAATAACTGATTATAACTGATAACTGATTGTAAGGCATGTCCTCTAGGAACTCATTTAGGACAAGGTTCAACGTTTGCAAATGTTCCAAATTAGCAGATTGAGTAATTACCGTTAATCCCATTAAAGTAATGCTCCTATAATTAAACTCCATATGCATGATTAATACCCAAGTCCTGATTAGAATGTAAGCTGATGTCAACGATAAATTTCCCTATTTACATTCAATTATCTATCAATTTGCGGTTGCGAGGTCCTTGTGTTCAATTATTAAAGAACAATACAAAAGCGTTGAGAGTGCCAGCAAGTCCTATCGAATACTTTCATGATAAACATGCAAAATTGCTACCAATTCGACCCGGAACAAGGTTGAATGTCACGGGCTTTAGCACCCTTCCACCATCCAAAAAGAAGAAAAAAAACTCAGGCAGTCACAAACATTGTGCTAAAGCTTTAACTTATGTCACCACTTTGCTAATTGCATCAAAAGTTACACATTCAACACGGTGGGATCCGCTTATGTTGGCTTTTTGCCAATCGTTGTAGAATGCTCTGTTGTGCAGCGTAATAATAATTTCAGCCGCCTGTGTCCTGTCGCCTGGATCCTTCGCTTCGGTTCGTCCTATGCCCCCCAAAAACTTCGTGTTCAACCGACACAAAGAGAGCGAGAAACCGACCTAAAATATGGTGCGGCAATTAGCTAGGTCTTTATGGTGCGGCCATAACAATTAGCTGTGACATCGGGAATAAAATACTGCAATTTAGCAACTTTGGGTTATGGACACCCAAGGAAATATGTATTTGTGTTTCGTGTGCCTTTTCGTGCAAGTCCATTGTAGGGCTATTATTGAGGTAATTTAGAAAGGCGAACTTAAGTACAGAGTGTATGGCAAATAGACGGGAAGTAAATATGAAATAATAGTTGGTTGGACTAACGCAAAAGTTATTTACGAAAGGAATGTTGGCCGAATGGCTAGAGATACTCGTATCTTTAAGGTCATTAGTAGTTTGCAGGATATTAAGAACCGGTAATGTGAGTTGGAAGGCATTGGAGCAAAGCATTGTTACAAGATATTTGCCATCTGTTCGGAAACAGAGGGTACTTGCGTTCTATTAAGAATGCCATTCAACGAGACTATCTGCAAGAAAAAGGATAGTCGCCGTCCGCTTTTTTTTTTCATTTAATTATGGTGGCTCTGAAAATTTCATATTTTTAAGAATGGCTAGACTGGTGTATGTCCAAAACGTTGCTATAGCTGCTTTAAGTGTACACGATCCCACACCTGATCAAAAAAAGTTAGAGTCGAAAGAGTAAAGGAGTTGATCCGCTTGCACGCAAGTGGCCAATTGCCAAATATCGTCTTCTCTGATAAAGCACCATTTCCAATTGAGCAACTTGTCAACAAGCAAAATGATCGAGTTTACCTGCCAAACAGGTCGTACGATCATTTCGACCAAAGAATGGCCACCACATAAATGCGATGTTTTATCGTGAAACTGTCTTGGAAGCTGTGGTGAAGCCATGGGCACGCAAACATTTCGGCCAAAGACCCTGGACATTCCAACAGGACTCTGCACCTTCCCACAAAGCCCAAACAAATCAAGAATGGCTGCAACAATATAGGTAGAATGCTTTTGCCACATGCTCCACATTAACTGATAAATACAAATTGGGCCAACGTTATAATTAAAAAAAAAAAAATAATGAGTAAAAGAAAAGACTTCGAGCGGAGGTTTGGTCGAAAAGATAGTTACGTACTGATCCTACGTCCTCTTCCGAAGACGCGTAAGTTGGTAAGGTTGGGAGGCATTACTTTGACGGTATATGATATACATATGTATATGGTATATTCGAATAATTAGTATGCCGGGTTTCTATCGACTTTCTTTTTCTTTAACGAATCCGCGAACGGTTCGAGTGCCTTTTATACCGAAAATTAGTAGAGATGATTACTCCCTCGCCAGGAGTATCAAATCTATCAAATCTATTTCCTTCTTGCTGAAAAGTTTGGGGGGTCGAGATTTACTTGCGCAGGTTTGCATCATCTATCTGAGCTGCAACATGCATATCAGAATGGAAAAACCTGCGAGACTGCGCCTTTGGCAATGGGACCTTTGACTGCGTGTGACATTGGTATTGTGAATTAGAGCAGTGCAGATGAACAGAATTTTTGTTCTGCGGTTTGTGGCCTCTATGTTTTGGCAGGTGTCCGCAATTCTTACAACAATTAGCATTTTCAGTTAATAACTTAAGTTGGAAAAAAAAAATTAAGGGATTGCGATATTGTGCACCGCAGCGATACCGCATCGGCGAGCCGGTGGAAAATCCAATACCGAGAGCTCAAGAGGGAAAAAATCCTGAATCGTAAGAAGGAGAAGACATCTATCTATGAGCATGAAGTCGGACATTACTCGTAGCACCGGAGTACCGAGCATGCATAAAGGACTTCCTTCATCTAGGGGACCTAAAAAAATGGCTTATTTTTTTTTTATAACCCTTGCCCATGTGGCAAACACTGCGACCTAGAAGATCTATTGTCCCATGAATGTTATAATTAATCTAAGAGACGTACTACCTCCCTATTGAAGGATAGTATATTCTTAGTAGCAGAAATTCTCAACTACGCTGGCAAACATATTTCTTTGTAGAAAATATGCCCACCAGCTTTCTGATGCTATCCTTATTAAGGTTAAGCATATCCTTATAGGAGTAAGGCATGATTAGCAGTTTGGATTGTCTCAACCCTGGGACATTTTCCCAGTGGTTCGAAGCTTGTGTTCCCAATTATTAATCAGGGCTTTGGCGGAAGACCAGTTGATGCCACAGTAAGGTTCACGTCCTATGAACGCAGTTTCTGAGCCAGCCCTAGCTAGTTCATCTACAAGCTCGTTGCCTGCAATCCCTTGATGACCAGGGACCCATCCAAGTTTTACCTTGTTGTGTCTGAAGTGACTGTAGTCCCTGGAGTCCATCTAATCTGACTATCTGAAAATGTACATATGTATATATTCTAGCGCCCTTAATACCCTAACAAAGGTTTATCCTAGCGCAGATCTCAATGGCATGGAGTTCAGCCTGAAAAACCGTGGGACACATTCCCATAGGTTTCGAGACTTTGGTGTTGGGTCCAAAGACACCAGCTCCAACTCCAGATTCCATTTTCGATCTGTCTGTGAACCAAACCAGACCTCTAGAGTCTAATGCCGGAACACCATTAGAGCAATTTGCACGATCTAATATTTCTACCGCAAATAACCTACCGAAATAGTACTCCTTGACCATGGTGTCGGGGATGGTATAAAACATGTCTCTTTTGGAGATTGAGTCAAGAATTTTCAGATGTCCCACATGGTCCCTGATTTATACTTGTATTCTATCTGCAACTTCATAGCACACCTAGCGGCTGTCTTCCTAATGAAGATTTGAAGGGGTGAAAGCCCAACGATTGTTTCTAAAGCTGCCGTCGGGCAGGTACGCATAGCACCTGTGATACCGAGACAGGTAATTCTTTGTAACTTCTCAGTTTAGTTGCTGTTGTCCCTTCACGAACTTTCGGCCACCAGACGATGGCTGCGTACGTGATAATGGGCCTCACCATCATTGTATAAATCGAATGTATCATTTTTGGATTTAGACCCCAAGTTCTGCCGTACAGGTGCCTACAAGCGCACATGGTCCTAGTGGTGCGCTCCATGGCGGACTTGATATGAGAATTCCAGCTGAGCCATTTGTCGAGGATGACTCCGAGGTATTTGACTTCACTGGAATAAGCTAGAGTGGTGCCTTTGATAATGATGGGTCCTACATTAACCAGTATTTTTTAGTAAAAGGCACTAGAACAGTTTTACAGGGATTGATGGATAGTCCTTCTCTGGACCTTAAATGACGCTATAGATGGTCGCGCTGTGCTTACCATTAATAAGTATCGCCAAGTCATCTGAATAACCAATGGCGAAATAGCCTAATCGACTAGAAGATTGTCTATGACTAGCGAACATAGAAGCGGTGAGAGAACTCCTCCTTGGGGACAACCCTTAGCTGCGGTCACAGACACTGGTACTCCTCCTGAGGAGGTGGTAATAATTCGACTTTCAAGCATGGCTCTCATCCAGTTGTTGGTCGAATCCTAGATACCTCTGCTACTGATTACTCTTGCTATTTAGCTGTAGCTATTGTTATCGAAAGCGCCCTCAATGTCAAGAAAGGCATACAGCTATTTCTTTCTTTAAAAATGCCTTAAAACAGTGAACAAAATTTCATCGAATTATTTAATGCTTTTTATTTTATTTCGGTGCAGATTCTAGAGTAGAAAATGAATAACCCTGTACATTTGCATACGAAGATTCCGTCACACTCATACTCGTAATCTCAAAGCTAATCCGTTTCCCTGTAACACACTATTTTTTTTTAATAAAACAAACTTTTTAATTACTATTCCCTGTAACAGTTCTATCAATTTAATATACATATGTATGTAATCACAAAGTTTTGATCTAATTAAAATCTCCTTCATCATAAATCTCGCACATTAGATATACGTACGTATTTAATCAATAATATTATGCAGGTCCCCATGCAAATCAAGGCAGAAATTAATTACGCTTGTAGAAAAGTTGCCAAACTAGTTTGGTATTATAATCCCGGTACCCCATTACTCTTCGGCAAAAGCTACAGGAAACAACGAACTGGATAAATAGTTCACTCAACATGGATTCTCATTATAAATGCTTGCTTAAACGCTATTATTTAAGAAATAGGAGAGCCTTTCCCAGGAAATGAAATTTAAACTTTTTCCCCTAAAACCAGCGTAAGGAAAACACGGAGGGGATGCAAACAGAAAAACACGAAAAAAAAATGGAAAATTTATGGTGGCAACTTTTTATCCGTCTCGATCAAATCCATCTTTTTCGCTCGCATAGCAAACCACTCGTTGTGTCGTTATCAAAACATTTAAACCCTTAACAGATGAAACGGTAGATGGATACAAAATGTTGATGGTAAATTAAGTTGGCACTGATTCGGAAACGCAGTCATTATTCCGACGTTTCTGTCCGGGTTTGTGTTTCGAATGTTTTTTTGTTATTGTTTTTTTTTTTTGTTTTATAACCCGTTTAATTTGTCAAAGGGAAAGTTTATCCTTCAGGCCGATTCGATTCACTTTGCAATCAGCAAGCGACTTCGTGGACCACTCAGAAGCTTGGGGACATAGCAATCTGATTGAAAATATACATTTCTGGATATTTATTCAATTTTTTTTATTCTTTGCTTCAGCTTTTAGCTTTTTGCAAAAATGGGTCTCTCAAGCGGCAAAGGATTAAGACCGTCCTCCAGCCTCTCAGTCTACTCCTTTGACGCTGATTATTGGAGAAAGTTTTGTCATAAAATTCCTAATTGATTGCCGTTTAATTGCTTTGTGTTTGTTCATGAAGAAGAAGAAGAAGGCATAGTGGGGCAGTAGAAACATTGCAAAGCACAGTTTAAATTACATATTTCAGTCCAAGGCGGAGGGAGACGGGAAAAGTTTTTCCTCGAGAATCTCGTGATTGCGTTGAATTTGGGAAACTCGGCAATTTGCGACAACTGTATAAAATGGAAATCAGATTGGGTTTAGTGTTTTTTTTTTTTTGTTTTTGATTTTGCTTTGTTTGTTTGTTGAACTTGAAGTGGAGACTGAAAGGGAAAATGACTGCTCCATACCGATAAGGTAGGACAAAGTTAAGGCTGATAAAGTTGGAACAAGGGCGAGGTTGAAATGTACATTTCAAAAATAATAGATTAGGTTTATAGTGATTGTACTCGTAGAAGTTGGCACGGCATCTCATTCCGTTTTCAGTTACTGTGGACTTTTGCTAAAATTTTGGAATGCCCTGAAGATTGAGTAATGCTTTTAAGGGCTTTATTTACGTAATATATTCATATTCATGAACGTGGGTGCGACACAAGCACGTCGGAGGTTTTCGTGGTGTCAAGTTATACTCCGAGGGCAGCAGTCTGATTCCGTTAAATATTTTCAACTTTATTGTGTCTACGATATTTTTGAATCCTTGTTCCAACCTTACATATATAACTCACATTGAGTTTGCAGCAAAGTGAAAATTTATGTAAGAGATACGCATGCACTCGGGGTGCTATGTATAGCAGCTCGTGCAAAAAACGTAGAAGCAATCTTAAGCCTTCCCAGAGACCCAAAGACCTCTCAGATGGCGCACCTTCTATGAGGGGCTGGTCAAGTATAGAGAAAGTGGAGAAAATGGAGTGGGAGACCTCTTTGCATGTAGACCTATCGGATAGTGCCCCATAAATACATCACTTGTGATGCGATTGCTTCCATTGGAGTGTTTATGTTCTAGTTTAGGCCAGATCTATTTGAAGGTTTGATTTTGATTCTGATTTTCCTATCCGTGATTTGCTTTTCTGATTGCATCTAGCTTGAATAAAAATTTACAAGTAGCAAGACGTATACCTAGGGTAGTACCGACTCTGTCAAGCTCGTCAACCTTGCAACTATCCGGATCGTCTCTGTGACCTGGCACTCAGCGAAGATGAATATCAAATTGCTCTCCGTGAGAGACGGGTAGTAATCTAGTGCGGTCTTGGATGTGAGCGTACACGACTCGGAACTTAATTGCCGATTAAATTGCATCTCAGCCAGGCTTCAAAGGCTTCTTGAATCGCAATAATTTTTGTCTGAAATATGATATTGTAATCTGGGAGGCGGAAGCGATACTGAACTTCCATTCATCAGCCCTACCTTTCATCCGACCAAATTTTTCAAAAGAATTCGTCTATGCACCTTATCAACGACGCCTCTAATGAACACATTTGCTTCTGGTGGCATAGTCCTTTTCTCTCGAATCAATGATTCACGATGGACAAAGGCTCTGGCAATCTTTTGTGACAGAAGCCGTTCGACGGCAAACTTCCTCACAATATTTCGTCGGTTTGGGTTTACTCACACTTACTGCATACATACATATGTACGTATCCTGGCTGCAATTAGGTAGTCGTTCGGGTCTTTATTGATCTCTTGGTGCATTCATATATACTATGTACTTATGCTTATAGGACGAGTGACTTACGCCGAACGCCGGTTGATCGATTTGATTGACGTTTTTATCCCTTTACGGATTTTGAGATGTGTTAACCGCATGCTTGTTACGAAAAACTCACGAAAAATCCACTAACATTAAACTATTGCCGGATGTGGTGTCGTGAAAACGTCCTCCTTACCCAGCCTTAAGTAAGGCGTTAATCCGGCAGAAGTTGTCAACAAACTTGATACTGGAGATAGAACTTATGTTTATTATTACGACTATGAGTCAAAGCTGGTGCCCATACAGTGACGTGAAAGGTGTGGCCCAGCCCCTAAGAAGTTTTAGATTGTAAAATCGGCAGTGACACTGTTGCCATGTATTTTGGAACACACAAGGAATCATGTTCATTAATTAAAAACCATTACTACGGTGAGTTATTAAAATGCTCACGAAAATCTTTTAAAGTTGAAAGGAGGGGGAGATAAACAAAAGGTCTGCTCTTACTTCATGACTACTATAAAGTGATATGGCTTCCAGAAGATATATCATCAGCCTTACAGCCCTGACCTGGCACCTAGTAAAAACTGTTCCCAAATTTAAAGCAAGGCTTACGTGGGAAGTATTTTGATGATGATGAATCGCTAGAGATAGCCGTAAACGAGCATTTTGACGGCAACCTAGGGAGTTTTTTTCATTGCCCTCATAGCTATCCAGCGGCCAACATGGCAAGGTGAGTTGTGATTTTGAAACGCATTAAAATTTATTATTTTCTCTGTTCACTTTCCCACCTTAACACCTGTCACATCAATTGTGATGCAGCTGTCATCTTCAAGGTTATTGGTACTGATAGTCACACTTCCTCCACTTATTTATCAGTCTACAAGTCCTTCTGCTGATACTTAAAAAAAACTTCCAAACTAGTAGGACCTGATTTGACAAACACTTTTTCATGGCTCAGTTATTCACCGACTACGATGAACTGGAACAATCACCACCCCCTCTCATGAATGCTTGATTATTTCCAAATTCTAGTATCAAATTTCCTTGCTCCATATAAGGATTTATAACGTGGTAGAAGTAGCATTATCGAAATCTCTTTCGTAAACAAATTCATTTCCATTTCACCCTCTTTCATTCGTAATAAATTCCATCGTTATTCGCAGGACATCTAATATTGTTGTTCGTGATATTTTCTTTTCTTGCTGTTTAACTTAATCACAAAGTGATAATTTATTATCAGGAAAGAGTTCAATCAACAAACTTCATCCCATACACTACAATCAGAGTTCGATACATCGAAGGACAAAGGACCATAACCATAACAGACGCGTCGTCTCTTTGTCAGTTACACTAACTTACACAATAAATTTCTTCTTTCGAACTACTTTCTAAGAGTCCACTTGGGTTTTCGTTCCTTTTTTTTTCTGCTCCTTTTCATGGCCTAAGTTTGTTGAAATTCTAAAAAAAAAAAATGTAAGGAAAAGCTTAGGTAGTTGTTATTGTGTTCGTTTACCAAGAACGCATGAGAATGACCGCCTTGATGCACTAGAAAGAACACTTCAACAGGATAAGAGAGCCTTGAGTACGAGTATGTTTGCCTTTCAAAGCTGTCCGTGTTTGCTTTACGTTGTTGATTATGATTTTTATTTATTTTTTTGTTTTATTGCTATAATCGTTGAATTCTTCTTCTCTGCAGGATACTACTTATTCCATTGTTTTCAGAAGAAAGGGAAACTCACCAGCTTGAGAGATGCGATGCATGGCAGCTTACAGCCATTGTCTGTACACCGTTCAAGTTTCCTTCTAATAACCGCTCGGAATTTTTCAAGTTTCTCAGAAGTTTTCCTGGGAGGATGCGAATTCTTTTGTAAATATGTAGATGAATAGTGTGCTGCATTATTTGTAATGTTTAAGATTTCGAGTTTTGTTGTTATTAATAATAACTGTTAAAATTGCAAGCGAAATTCACTTGAGATACATTAAAGACAAAGCGCATCCATGAAGTGCGCTATTGTTTTAAGGAAAAACTGATAGTATCTAGACTGCATTTTCTTAGCGAATAAGGAGATTTGCATTGTTGCAGAAATCTTCTTAGAAGTCCTGTACGAATTTTGTGAATTCCATGCGGTTGTGGTTCCATGCGGTTGGACGTTAGGATAAAAGCTTACAAGATGTTTTACTTCGGAACCGAACGGGGTAAAAACGGAATCGGTATCATCCTTGCGGCAGAGCTACTTGGCAACGTATTGACCATTTCGAAGTCCAGCGACCGTTTGATGTCTCTCAAACTGGTGGTACAAGGTGAAGTGTGGAATATTGTCAGTGCATATGCTCCCCAAGTCGGGTGCGAGCAAAGGGAAAAAGTTGGTACTCTCATGTTTAGTAGCGTTTCAAGAATATGTTTCCAGCTCGGGGTGGTGAAAACATTCTAAGCTTTGACACAACAGTACTGCTTTGCACCTCTTCTCCATCGTCTTCCTTCTATGGCCCTTTTCGCTGAGTCAACTACTTCCTTAATGACATCAACAGTCGAACGTGCCTTTTGAAATCCGTACTGATGCTCTGATAGTCCACCTGCTTCTGCAATTGCTGCTTCCAACCTGTTACTGATAATGTGCTCCGCCGTGTGCAACATACAGAGTTGGCGGTAGGCTGATGGCTTACCTTCCTGGGGTACTAGCCTCTTCAATCGATCAGGAAAAACTCTCTCACTCAGGCAGGCCTCACAATTGTCCACAAACAGGTCCATTCGGGTTTCTCTCGCCGCCTTAAGGGATATGTTCATTTGCACGCCTCAATAATCTTTTCTGGTGATAGGAATCCTAAGAATTTGCTGTATCGCTATTGGTGATTCGTACTCCAATGAAATTTCATTTGTAAAAAAGAAGAACGAAATTAATGCTTCGAAGGACGTTGATCCTTCCTTTTATATTGCACGATGCTGAGTGCTTAACCATAAGGAGAGAAACAAAGCTTCTTTTTATTCTTCTTCAACTGCTGCAGAAGTCATGCACTGGTTCGGAAAGTTAAAGGAGAGGCGGATGCCTAAGTCTTCGGGAAAGAATCCGTCCTGGGTTTTGGACCCATCTGTGAAGATAGACAGCAAATCGTTGTATAGGACATCGCGCTGCGTCCATTCTGATCTGTCCGATATCGAGTGTTTGAAGCCTTGGCTAAAATCGATTTCAGTATGCAAACGGTCGTAAATACTGGGGAGATGGCGATGCATATTAAGAATGCTGACATGCACAGTGTCTAGCTCTTTCCATCAGGGAGAGCTTCTCAGTCAAAGAGCAGAGCTGGTCGCCATTTGCTTGCCGACGATGTCTATTGAAGGTGAAGCATTTTTTGAATCGCCGCTGTTGGAGAGGCTCACAGCGCAAACACATAAATTAAGATTCCTTGAACTATATATTTCCAGGAAAATCCCCATTTCTGCCGTGACTATGGGGCTGGATGTAAAGTACTTCAAACCCAGTCGTGTTATAATGTACTTCGTAGACACTGTTCGCACATAAGCTTTTTTGATAGCCTTTTGCGGCCAACTAAATAATAGCTACTGTATCAATACCAGATGCAGAAATAAAAAAATCCTATAATCTGACCATAAAAGAGCAACTTTCAATATCAAGGACATAGGCACCATTCCAAGGAAAAAAAAACATTTAGAAACAAAAAATGCAATTTAAAGAGTGTTAACTTCGCCTCTTAATCTGAACAATTGACAGGAATACACAATAAATACACATGAACCCAAGAGGCTGTTCCTCAAATTGAAAAATATCCCCAGTAATACCTTCGGCTTATTGTATCCCGACAATGATGATGATGATTGCGATTTTTTTTTTTCTGTTCTCCTTTTACTCTTTTCCATTCCAAATGAAACAAGGAATCCGTCCGCTTTAATAGTAGAATGAGTTTTGAAATTTCCTTTCGATCTCCAAAATAGAAAGGCAAAAAGAATTCTTCATCCTGGGTGAGCGATGAGGCTACAGAGGTTTTCCCTTCCATATTCGATATGCTTTTGCTCTTTTTCGTTGTTTTTTTTTTTTTTTTGCTTCGATTCGAGGACGTTTCAGTAATTGCCAACATGGCACATGAGCACGAGTCGTCAGAGAGGAGACACTCCCGCTCGCTCCCCCTCTCCACCCCCAACGGGAAGTGTATATTATATTTTCAATTCTTTTTGCCAGTGACAAGGGTTAAAGATGTCAAGCAGCAAAGTGTGGGAAAAAAAGGGTGAACTTTCGGGATTTTCATTCGAAAATAAAGGATTTAACTTAAATCACATTCCTTTGCTTCGAGGAGCTGTTATAGTTTCGATTCTTCCACTCTATCTGTATAGCATACTATGAAACTCTGATCTCTAGATGGAAGACTGAGTTCATTTATTGTAGTTAAATAATGATAGTGGCATGTGGAATTTAGTTAATCTCCATAAAAAAAGGAAGAGTTCACTTAATGGCCCGTAAGAGACGATAGTGTAGAGGGTGAATTAGAAACCAGTTTTTTTTTTTTCGGATACCAGAGAAATGTTAAAACTTTCGACGCTAGAGTAATATTTAAAATCTTTTAGTTATGGCCAATCGATGGCAGTTTGAAAAACAAGAAATAAATTTAATAAATGGGAAGGAAAAGATAGAGTCGTTAGATTTTATGGTTATAGTGTATAAAAGTCATGATTTTTATTTTCTTCTATGAGAGATCGGGAGTGCGTCCATATACAGTATGTACGGATATCTTAGGAGGTTCACGAGAGTCTCATAAAACGCTTATAAATTTACACTGTCAACTATATCGTAGCAAAAGCAGCAGTTTTCTAAGATTGAATTTTTTTTTTTATTGATCGGATTACTTTTTCATATTTGCGAAATACATAAGGGGGATTTTTAATTTTTATTCTTGTGTTGTTGTACCTTTCTTGCCGAACAGGCCGGTAAGACTTGATGGTAATATTGTTGAATTATTTAGATTACCGCAGGCGGTTATGACATTTTTAAGCTATGGAAGCCTAAAAGGTTCAAGTCCCTAATAGCGACAATAAGGCATAGAAGATAAAAGAAAGTGTACATTTCATACAAGAATTTACTTAAAAGATGAAAAATATGAATGGTACCATGAAAATTGACACATATTTTGTTAAAATGCTCCAAGGAGGGGGTATTTTATGTCACTCAGTGCAAAAGCAGATCAGAGGTGGTACACAAATTTGAAGTATTACTCCAGTGGTCATATGTAGCATATTCTTATATGACGCAGCAAAGACAAGAGTAAGATGCACCCAATTAAAGCCGGTGTGCACCAGGACAGCGTCTTAAGTCCTTTGCTATTTATTGCAGTCCTAGACTATCTGCTTGAAGGCAAAGTGACGGACGCCAAAGTGCATCTGTTAATCTTTGCTGACGATGGAGCCATCATAAGTGAGGATCAAACGTCCCCCCAAAGATCACTTGAAATGGAAAAGTGTTTCGAATTAGTCCAAAAAATACAGAGTACCTGTACTCGCTATTCGGTGATCCACTCCGGACTAGTTCAGACATTTATTTGAAAGCAAAGCCGAACAAAGATACATTCTCCACTAGAGACACACCAAGTTCTCTAAGCCAAACTGGCCAGCATTTAAGACGGCTTGGAATTTCAAACTTTTTGAACGTTTTGTGCCTTGGGACTGCGATTCGAAGATTCTTTTCACCGAAACCGTACTGTCTGTTCGTCCGATGCGACCGAGCCAGTATAGCCGTCGGACCTCTTTCTTTTTGGACTACATTCACACCTTGAGCTCGTAAAGTTTTTCTTTTCCGTTCGTCTTTCTCACACATAGGACTTAATATCCGAAAATGGATATTTCTTTCGAAGCAACCCAAAATTTAAACAGCCTTCCTGCTTAAGTGATGTTCCTTTATTTAGCTTTCAAATGGCGCCAAATTTTCCTACCTGCGCAGCAATTGCAATGAAAGCTTGAAAAGCCAGACGCTAGGAACGCCTAATAATGTCACTCTCGGTTTCGAATCCCAGCATCTGAACGGACTTCTTGAAGTGAGGATATTACATGACAGAGCGTCTCCTAGATGAAATAGACATCAACAAGGCATATATGTATTGTACCGCATGTTTTCCAGTATTACGCGGTTTAAGTGGACTTGTGATCAGTCACCCCCTCACACAATCCTTGTTCTATGCTATCATAAATTCAAGATTTGTCTTAATGTGAAAATTCGACCTTCTATCCTTCTGGCGGGCCTAGAGTCTCACTGATATGAGCCACCAGTTGGGCGAAGAAAGAGTTAAATTGTATTGTGACAGGATATTGTATGCAACATTTATGCCTTTTTTAATGAATGAGTGGAGTGGGGGAGGGCTCAGAGAGTTCCATCGAAGTATTGCGACAGAAGATATTTGTACTACCCTTTGTGAAATTGTTTTAGTCTTCTATTGTCAGGGCGTGACATTTGTGCATAATATGTTAAGTATTTTCAGTCCCCAAGACATAGTCTGCAAATGCCAGATCGGCTAGTGCCTATTTGCTTAAGGTGGTACTTGAGAGAACAATGGCCAGCAATGTTCATTGCTAGAATCTCTTTCGATCTTTCGCTAGAGCAATCTATAAATTGCTTTTTATGTTTAAGACCCATCTATGAGTCCCAGTGTTAGTGCTTTTCATGTTGCTCCCAACAGTTTAGCTTTATCTTTACGGGTTCACTGTCTATGGATTTAAATTGAGAACCACATCGGGGTACTTCGTCAGCAATTTCATTGCCTGCCATGCAGTTGTGGCCAGGGACTCACGTGAGTTATAGAGTGTTGTGTGCAGCAAGGATACAATTCCACTAGTTTGAACTCAAAGCTCTATAATTTAAGGGCTTTAAGAGCTACTTGGCTATCTGAATGCTTGTGTATGATCTTTGGAGGTTTCTTCTAATGCAATTCTGGCACGTAGCTCTATATCATAGGCTTTGCTTAGAAGATAGAAGTACGGTGACATAGAAGTACAGCAGATTTGGAATTGAGGAGGCTAAGTTTTGGACTTGAGGCCCGTCGCCAATAGCTTGTTTTTTTTAGAGCATCCGGCTTCTGGTACGACATCGGAACTCTTCAACCTTCATAAACCGAGACACAGCGTTGATCAAATCAAAATGAAAATTGTGCTAAATGAAATCCATTACGTAAGCCAAATTCATCGAAATTAATTATGAAATAATCGAAACTGTTAATTGACAGTTAATTGAAGACAACAAGCCCCCAAGTGATCTGTTATGTATTTACATTCCGAAGCCAGCGTTTTACTTGGTAATTCAAGTGAATTACATGATAAATCGTCATTCTACACATTCCGATGGTATCCTATTTATTAGCACTCCATTTGAAGGGTATTTCATAGGAAAACCAACTGACAATCTGAACGCCATTTAATTTACATTTTCCTAGAAACACATTTGCCTTTGCGCAAAACACCCTATGGAATAACTTTTAAATGGAAAAGCTGAACGAGTAGGTATACAACTTTTTAATGAATAAACCACGTCCACACATCCTCAATCCATTTAACTTATAGCCAACAATGGTAGCGCATGTTAAAATGCATTCGCTGCTACTGGAACTCCTGCGAAAGCTGTTGCTCCTTGCTATACGACCGGTTTTGGCTGCAGTGGCACTCCATCAACAGTGTTGCACAATCTAATCGAATAATAAATGAGTTCTCCGTTCTTCGACTAGAGGGGTGAAAAGGTCAACATACATAGCTGCTTCTGCTACAACTAGTATTCCATCATGGGCACATGGCAGACCCCATCTTGCTATTTTTCTTCTGCTCCTCCTTCCAAAACGATATTTTCGAATGCGCAAAATTAAAATCAAACTTTTCACAGCAATGAAAACCACCCGGAGTTATTTTAGTGCAAACAATTTATGTTTATGGCCGAGTATATAAGTTTTGAGATTTTTGCACAACTACGAGAGAAGGTCGTCGTTGGAGTTGTTGTTGTTGGTCCAACTAGTATGACGACTCCCCCATTTTGGGTCATATAGTGACTGTGTGTGACCTGTAGACGACGGACGACGACTGTGGATTACAACCCTCGATCCAATTTGGTTCCAAACTTCATCCAGTTTTCATTTTTGGAATTATTAACCAAGTGTGCTGTTGTGAAAGTTGCTTAAGCTATTTAGTTTGCTCCTTAGTGGGCTGGGCCCGCCTTGGTAGAGGATAATTTTAATCCTTCCTCAGCATTGCTGTGGTGGGTGGTGAGTGAGGCTGACGAACAAACTTATGGACGACTACGAAAGGAGGATAAGAATTGGCCATTATAGTGTGCTGTGTCCCCTTCCAATTGATACGTTGTGTCCTGGCTTTCAGTTTAATTCAATTAATATCGCCAGTTGATATAATTGCAATGAGAATTGCTAGTGTTGTGCTTGTCGGAATGGCGCAATAGAGTTAATGAGCTTTGTCACACTGCTCAATGGGGGATAGAAGTTGCAGATGTAATTAACCGATTCGAGGGATTATGTGTTTCTGTAGGGGATACTTTGCCTGTGAAGGGAAGTTGAACGCTTGATTAAAGCGAACACAGTTGGATAAAGTTTTATTGGTCATTTCTGTGTACTGCATCGTATATTCATCGTTTTGAAGCTAAGGTGCTTAGATTTCATAACAGCTCTGTGAGACATTAGGTGGGGTGGGCGAGAGTAGTAGATTTTCTTCGATGTACATGGATTTACTTTTAGTGTATGCCGCACTGGGTGGTACTATTTTTAGATTACATAATAAAAACTCATTTTTATAACTAAGTGCGGCGTTATTATACGCTAAAGTGTTCTGTTCTCTTGTAAATAGTATTTCCCTGCGTGAGTATGGGTTTATAAATACACACAACATTTGTCAATTAAGTATGTTCTTTAATACATGACCACAGATCTGAAGTCCTCCAACCTTTCAGACCTTTCGGATCGCTAGGCTAAGTATCCTGGCAATGAATAACCTAAACTGGACCTGAAAATTGAATTCACCCGAAATTTTGGAATAATTGCGAAGAAAAAATTCCACAAGCTCGATCTATTCTCTAGGATAAGGTAGTATAAAACGTGAAAAGGTCCGCAATTTTAAATTTTAGTTCGTAACTTGAAATAAAGTTTTCATTGTGTAATGTGTAGCACAGCGCGGTGATAAAACCTATCTACAAACGTAGAGAGAACTTCGTACTCTCATTTATAAGCAACCAAAGGGAAGGATAATGAAATGAAATATTGACTCTCGTACATATCAGAATTCTCCAGATCGAATTAGCGTTGGCGTCTGTAGTTCCAGTCTCGCTGAACAATTTAACGTCAGTGCTTTCCAAGATCATGGAGAGTATTGCAAACAACCGACTTGTAGGGAAAAACGGTCCATGGTATATTTATGGGAAAAATGGAACATAATGATTGGATGACGAGCTTTTGACAGGGTGTGGTGTATTGTCCGCGCACCATCACCTTAGGTTAGGTTAGTTAGGCTCTCCGCACCGGAGTGCAGACACACTTAGACCAGTAGACCATGGATCAAAACCATTTGGCCACTCAGGGACTAACAGAACCAGCCGGAGCATTTGATAAAGCGATGGATGCACATGACGCCTAAGGACGCTATGTCACCAAGGTGTTCAAGGAAGGGGGACCCTAAAGGAGCATTCTTTTATGCGACAGAGCTGGGCAGTTACATAGGAGGTGAAGGATACTTTCCTCCTCCTCCTCGTCCCTACAGCTTCTGCAGAAGTCGTTAGAAAAGGGGCCAAGTTTTTTGGCAGGTTGGCCTATAAGACAGTGTCCAGTGAGAACACCAACAACGCAGCTGATCTGTGATCGCTTTATTTTGACCAACTCGGCACTACGTTTATGGTCCAGCCTGGGTCAGATCTGTCTCGAGATGAGATACGTTGATTCGTTTTCCCATCTAAGGTTGGTCATGCTAATAACATTCAGCTTTAGTGGATGCTTACATGTACCTAGGTGCATACCTAGGGATTACCTATCAGGCAGAATCCTTAGAGTAGTACCTTGCCTGGCGAGTTCGTCTGCCCTGCAGTTACCTGGAATGTCTCTGTGGCCTGGCACCCGTCCTTCGGTCTTAGAACCATCTATCAAAATGTGTACCGAGCTCCCATCGATAGCGGGGAATTGTCCCATTCATCGTACGGAAGTTTCGGTCAAAACTCATTTTCAGCGGGTCTGTGTTTTCATGTTTGAAGTTGAGGAGGTCAAGGATCGAGGAGTGGCCAACGTGATATCTAGACCACTGAGAGAAGGCTTTCAGACGGATGGCCGCACAGGCAGCGATCTGTTACCCGAAAATATCTAGGGGCAGCAAGTTGAACATAATATCCAGTGCCGCTGAAGGAGTAGTTCTCAGTGCACCACTGATGCAAATGCATGTAGATCTTTGCACCTTAGCTAACTGAGTAAGGTGGACAGCCCTGTTAAGAGCGGGCCACCATACGATCACGCCATAAAGTAGAATAGGCCTGATAACGGACACGTACAGCCAGTGCGTGATTTGAGGTTGCATACCCCAGCTCCTACCTATGGCCTGTTTACAGGAGTGGATTGGCTTTCCTGACGCGTTCTAGTAGATTGGCTTTCCAGTTTAGTTTTCTGTCCACAATAAAACCCAGATATTTTGCTGTATCAGTAATGGTAAAACTGGTGGTCCATGAGTGGAATAATCACCTTTCTCAGCCCCCTTTTCTACTCCCTCTTTAATTCTAACCTATGTACATATGTACATATATCCCTTTCGCAAAAAAGAAAAATATTTACCTAAACTTTATATAAAGTACTTCAACATATTTAGAACTTATCTCATGAAGATCTTAAAGGCATAACCAGGGATCTGAAAAGAAATGGTGAATGATGGACCCCATATGCCTGAAACATAATGTCGAATACTGCAGAAGAAATAGTTCGCAGTGCAGCGCTGAGGTGTGAAGCTCTGTTACCAAATGATCACAAAAGTATAGGCTTGATTACAGACACGTACAGCCATCGTATGACTCCAGGTCACATATGTACCTCGAGAGATAGAGACCTACATTTGTTTTCTGACGCGTTCAGGTAGTAGCAACCCTGTTGAGTTTCCTTTCTAAAACAAAACCCAAGTAGTTTGCATTTTCTACAAAGGAGAAACTGGTGCGATTAATCGGCGGAAGTTTGACGAAAGAATCTTTGTATTTCCTAGTGAAGCGAACAAGTTCGATTTTATAAGGATTTACCCCTGGAGGTCCATCTATTGAGTAGAAGTAAAGCATATTGGGGGATTTCTCTGAGAGTATTTGAATGATTGCCTGAGGGTAATCATGTCATATGTCATCTGCATAGGCAATCAGTCTACATCCTGTCCTTTCGAGAAGCCCATTGCCCACCACGTTCCAAAGAAAATGAGACAGGATACCACATTTGGGTATATCAGTGTGTGTAAATAATCCTGTCTGCAAGCAATTGATTGATGAAAACTCCAGGCGATGTATCCAGTTACGCCTGTGATTGCTTCTGACATTGTTAAGAGCGCCCACAATGTTAAGGATTGCCACCATAGTGTATTCCTCAATAATGCGCACGAGCGACGTTATTTCGGCAGAGCTCCATATGTTGCTCTGAAGTCAATTAAAGATAGTATTTCTCGATCTGTGTATTCCAGAAGGATTTTAGACTGTTCACACAGTAATATGCCTGGATAGTGAATGTTAGACATGGGCGGGCGCCGAGTGCTGGACGATAAACATTGTAGCAAAGGAGCTGTTTGTTGTGAATTTTTGGTCCTGTATACAAGGAAAGCGAATAGAGGAGAAGATACAGCTTTGAACTCCATGAAATGTACCAAGATGTGGATGTAGTCCAAAAGGTCAACATACGTCTACTACTTTGGCCACATCGGCTGCAGTCAAAATAATCTTCGATTACCAACTCCCAGATTCGAGATGACAGAGAAGATCGAATATTCACTTTAAAGACCAACCAATCGCGAATGGCAGAGCGCTTAGTCTTGACAACTGGAAGTAGTGTATCCGAGATTGGCAAGGATGGGAGACTACCCTGTCTGAGGCAGCTTATGGGTTGAGAGCCTGTTAAGTAAGAAAAGAACAGCTTGTTCTCCCTTTGATCATACGGATGGTAGATCTTTGGAATTTATCTAACGCTAAGACATTTACTCGTCTTTTACCGAGAGAGAACGAAACTGCAGCAAACTATTTGATATTTACCCCCTTGATGTCCACTTAATTATTAACTTTTGATACATTCAACATATCTAGCTTGGTGATGACAGTTTAAGAACCCAGCGGTCTTGTGCAACTTTGAATTGTTAATCCGCTCAAATGTCTTGCTTTGACATCCACCAATGCTTATTGTGAAATTTGTCATCCATCCGAAGACGAGCCAATCGATTTCAATAGGCGTGTTTTAGTGAGAATTATGCAAAGCAAAGTAAAAGTTTCTCACCAAAACAATCCTCAGTCAATCTGGCTTAGTAGTTTTTTTAATATTTGAAGATTGGTGCATCTGCTCGCTATCAGCCTGACATTAACTGTCAAAATATTCGACCTCTACAAAAATTTACGGAGGACTACCAAACTCTAAAAATCAAAAATCTAAAAAAAAAATCCTTTCAGCGCCATCTGCAATTGAGTGTTACAAGCTATTCATCCCAACTCACTTTTCACTGAAAATAAAAGCTAAAGTAGTTGCCAGTAATTTTTTATTGTTGCACCTACTCCGTGTTAGATTTTATTTTACTTTACTGAGTAGTCTCACCAAAACACGCCAGGAAACAGTCATAAAAAATTTTTTATTTATTATTTTTCTCTTCAAATAAATGTTGTGCTATTTTATAATGTGAACAGATAAAGCATTTTTCAAAGATAACCCATAATTCCCCAGCAAATTTAATATTTTCCATTTACCATTTGCCAAGTCCCTACTCAATCGCAAAGCCGAAGCAACTTCTAAGCCTACAACCCAATTAAAACTGTGGTCGTCAACCGCAAACCGGGTTCGATCCCAAAGGATATTCCCCACCACAGTCATCTATAGATAAATCTGTGAACATCAACTAATACGTGAGTAGCAAATGTACCTACACAAGAACATCTCCGACCGCATATGCCATTATCAAATCTTTAAATCCTCACAAGATACTCCTAGTCGAAAGTAACTTTTTGTGTAACAGAACATCAGTGGCGTAGCTATGATTTGGGATTTCCTCAAGCTCATTTCTCCCCCGCACACACTCAGAATGCCGACAATTATTCATCTGTGTCTCCTCGGGAATACACAAGGCAAATAATGTGCAAATCTACTTCTACACGAACTTGTTTTACCTTACTCTCGTCTATTGACGTGAAATATTGTAAGTATCTGCGCAATATTTTCATAAAATATTTCTCACAGCATAGATTAATGGTTATGGCGAAGTGCTTCGGCCAAAAATCTACAGTGTGCCAAGGCAAAGGACCACCACCACCTTGTGGGATGTGTGGGCTTGACCAGGCAGCTCTCTAGATTCGCCTTGCGGCGACTACGGTACTGTACCTATAGCATTTAAATTTATGATCGAACATTTGTTGTTTGTGTGTGCCGTTGTGTGGGAATTTTTTTTTTTTTTTAAGCAAGCATAAGACTTATGGGGTATGAAAGCCGTACGAAAATCTGCTGATGCTGATGTAAGCGAGTACCCTGTCCAAGGATAAACAAGGATATTGCGTGGAAAACAGAGGGAAACGAAAAAACATCCTTAAAAGTAAGTTAAGGCGGATTATCTGCGTGTAACGTTTATCTTTGTTCGTATGTCTGTGAATGTACGGCTTTTTGTTTATAATAAACTCAGAGGCGGAAAAAAAAATACAAGGTAAAGCTGTTTGATTTTGGGATAGAATACGATAAGCTTTGATTTCATTTTTGTTTCCAGGGGAATTGTTGGTTTTTTTTTCCTTTTTCGTGCTTGTCTCAGATGGGACTTCTTGATGAAGATGGAGGCGTATAAGAAAGGAGCTGAAACAGGTAAAATGATTGCAGGTAATATTGTAAACAAAAATGACAAACAACCGGTGTGCTGCGTTGTTTCACAGCCGTAATGGAGCATACAGCGTAATTAGGAATGAATTAGGATCTCGTTTTTCAAGCTCATTTAAGAATACCAAATTAAAATTTAAGTCGGAGGAATATGATGACTCTAAGAATGGAAGGGAAGGTTTGATAATGCTAATGGATGGATGGTATTGTTCAGAAACCGAAGACGAAGAGATTTCAAATGACCTTGTTTTGTTTTTCTATCTTTGTACCTTGTTTTATTAACATAAACACATAAATGTACATATTATCAGGATATTCGCAAAAAATGTGTATGTACACTTGTTGTGGCGTCAAATAACGAGGCCAATTGGAGCGCGTTTACCAATGTTCTTTCGTACTGAGTTTCTGAGAAATGTTTGTAACGAAAAACAAAACACAAAATCAAGGACGATAAAAAACACGTGCCACTGAGACAACACTTCTTTGCTGAGTGGCTACTACATGGGTAGTAAATCAGCGATCAAGGATGGCTGACGCATGCAAGATGACCGGAAAATGTATTCTTTACACCACAACTAGGAATGCGTAATCAGCTAAAAGATTTTAAGTCTCTAATCACTTGAACCTCAGCCCAGCTTATTGGTAATAGAAACGTTTTAACACTAAGGTGAATTCTGCTACTTCACTTATTCTATACTAAGACCCTTAATCTGCACTGCGAACTATAGGATAGGTTTGTTTGGTGACGTAGACGATAAGGTCCTACTGCGCTAAACTTAAATGAATATATTTGTGTGGCGTACTGTCTGGCTGTCAAAGAAAAAGGTAATATCCATCAGTATAGATGGAGTTATCACTCACTGGGATATCAGTTTCCCATACCCCTGGACAAGGCTACTATGTAGTCTGTGCTAACATCTGCACCAATGCAGTTCGGTAGCATTAGATAGCATGCTCTGTCGAGTCTTATCTCCAGGCTTGACTGTTGGATTAATCTTACCGCAGATCTTCCTGCAGGTTTTCCTACAAATAGATCTAAAGGTAGTAGATTAAGTATGGTCTTTATCTATGCATTGGGTGTGGTTCTTATTGCTTCCGTGACCCCAATGCACGCCGTTCTCTTTATTCTGGTCAATATCCTGAGTTTTTTTTTTTTATGAATGGGCCAATGGATGCGGTCACCTTCGAAAGATACTTATGCCCGGGCTATGAGCATCCACACCCGGCACGCTTTTACCACTCTCCTTGCGGAACTCCTGTATGGAACTATGTATAGTATGTGCTCTGTATCTACCGTTTCGGCTTTTTTTAATTTCTCGAATCTACGTTCTGCATGCTCGTTATGTTAAAACAGGTCTCCAACCAGTCATCCCCTGAACTTTTCACATGGCTCACTAGAAGCTCATTGCGTGCACTGCGTCTTCCTTTCATCGGGACATTCTGGACAGAAGGGCGAGCTATTGTGCCCAAATCTGTGGAGGTATTTCCGGTAGCTGATCAGACAAGAATTGCGTTAATTGGTAGTTGCGGTCCCTATGTGGGAATCAGTTTGTGAATCCATCTGCATTTTGTCGTGTTATCCCACCTGCCTTGTTACAGTGCGTCTAAGTCGGGTGGATGGAATTGTTGGTCTACATCGTTAAAGTTTAATGATCTATTCTTCCTGACAGCGGTATTCGATTCCTTATCGCCTTTTTAAAGTCTGCAGAAGTGTTTTTTACATATCCTCAGCATCGAATGCGTTTCTACTATGATGTTCCCTTGATCGTCCTTGCAGACTTCGGTTCGGGTTTTGTAAACTTCCAAAGCTCATTCCCGCAATAGCAGCTCTCTATTCATTTATCGCACTCTTCCCATGCTCCTTCTTTTCGTCCCGAGAAGCCGGTGTTCCTCTCTTCTCTTCTGCTCATAGTGCTCGAAGGCAGCTCTAGTCCTTCTATGCAGTGCCGCATTATGTGCTTGGCAACGTTTTCTAAATAATCCAGGCATTCTTTATCTTCTCTGTCCTTTATTCAATTTGGCTAGCAGTTTTTGTCTAAGGTTCGCCTAACCACATGGTTGACTAACGGTTTTGGTAATGGTTTCAGTAAAACCATATCTGCAAGTATATATCAAAAATACTAAGCTCTTCAATTTTGCAGTGAACTCATTTCGATAAACACGCCGTCACTGGTAGTCGCGCCTCCTAACACAGAGAAAATTCTCTATTTGAACCTGGAAAAGTAACATCTACAACATTAAGAGAGTTCCTTTTTCGAATTTCGAAAGGTTACTCATCTGGAATGCCGAGAAGAGTGCATGCGCACAAATGCGTTCCACACAAATGGGAAATGAGCAGGATTTCTGGTTTATGTAGATATCTATTCCTTGAATATACATATATTAACGTGAAGCGAATTCTTAAGATAAACTCGTTTCCTTTAACTAGGCGACTTAATTATTTAATGGATTATAGCACCTTTACGGTTTCTTATTGTCTCGTACTCTGGATGGTTACTGAAGGACACCAGGCGATGTCACTGGTATGCAGAAACAAACATAAATTATCTGCTTTAATACATACATGTGCATCTGTACATATACACTTTCATCTGTAAGGAGCAGAAAATCAATTTAAATATTTTCTTTTGGTGAGGCGCATTCTCAAACCGGTGATATGCAACAGGATATCGGGAAGTTGTGAAGGTATCACAGATTTCACTTGGCGATATACATATGTATACTCGTATATGCACTTGTAGATTTCAGATATTTTGAAATGATTTACTGTATCTACTAGCTTATTATGAAGCTAATGACATGGGCTACGTGTAATTGTTGGCTTGTGGTGAAAATTGTCAAAGAGTCCTCGGAGTGATGGTTTTTGTTTTTTTAAAAAAAAAGAAAATATTTCCTCTCTACTTATTTGAGTCTGATAAAAAGCTGCATGCATGCACATATAGAAAGCACCATGCCCCATGCGTCATACACGCACTTTCTATTCAATTTATATACAAGGCCATAAAATAAGCAAGATGCGAATTCATTTTTAGTAATATTCGCGAAGTGTGTCATCAGATACAGATTGATGCTACCAATTCTGAACACACCGGAAGTATCTAGTAATCTTTTATTAGAAGTCTAATGATGAAAGCTGGAATGTGCACTTCTTTATACTGCATTCGACTCGCTCAAAAACTTGATATTTTTTATGTTGAGCAGATTTCCTTTAAGTCAAGGAGTCACAATGACCTATTTAGGTAGCACTACAGTTCGGAGTAAACTTGTGCCTTATTGGATAAGTTCGATATTCAGCTAACTACTAAGTGCTCCAGTTGTGCACTCCAAGATGGTTGAGGTCCTTATCTACTTGTGCGCGTCACCTAAGGCGAGAAAGTTCTTTTTCTGCGGTGTCCCTCCAGCTTAGATTCGAAGAGTATGCAATCCAGAGCGTTTGAGTCCATTTCCCCCACATATTCTAGCTATCTCAAACGCCCAATGTGCAGTTTTTTGACTAGATCGATGCCGGTGTACAGCTCGCATAGTTCGTCGTTGAATTTTCTCCTCCAAAGCAAATAGGGCTGAATATACCTGTATTAAGAGGAATTTTTCGTTCGAAACGACCAAGTGCATACATATATTTTCATCCATCCCTGACAAAGTCCATGATCCAAAGACTGGGGCGGTTAGGGGCTTATTTAGAGTCGCTCTAGGTGTTCATGACGAGGTTTTACTACTTCATTACCTTCTTAACCTTACGTTCGCTTGATTTTTGAGTTCTTGTTATTGTCAGGTGTAATAGGAGCCAAGGTAAACACGGCCCAGTACTACCTCGAAGTTATAACTGTCCAATGTGGCGTTCTGCCAATAATGCCGATATTGTCGGCGTGTGCAAGCAATTACAAAGACTGTCGGAAAAGTGTGCCTCCGGTATTGGATTGTGAATTTCTGTCTTTCTTTTCAATCTTTCCAAAGATGATGCTGAAGCAATCAGATGACGTCTAAGTTTGTATCACCTTATCTATTTTTATTTCTATATCAGAAGTCTCGGTGAGATTAATGCTGACCTTGATGAAGTAGCGATGTTGAAACCAGCCATGGCTCTGCATAATTCGTCTTTAAAAATATTGTCGTAGGCGGTTTAGAAATTGGTCTATTGTGAATTTTCCTGGTTTAAAAGTTGACTCATAGGGGCTGGTCAGTTTGTTAAGAAAATGTTTCAGATATTTCCACAATATGGCTAGGAAGCTGATGCCCCTGTTATTGGCACAACTGAGGAAGTTTTCCTTCTTGTAGATCGAGCAAACAATGTTAAGATACCCTTTATCAGGAATACCCCCATCTGACCAGTTACTTAAAATCAATTGGTGTAGACTCTCTACTAAGTTATTTCCAGCTGCTTTAAATAGCTGGGCAGACAGACCGCCGGGACCAGCAGGCTTCTTGAACTTAAGTTTGAATGTTAGTAATAATCGTCTTGGCGGAGTCCATTCGGAGCTGATGGTTGGTACATAGCACTGGTGGTTCAAAAGGACCCAGTAACCGCTATTGTGCCGTTTTAACATCATTGCTCACGTGACCTCTTTGTGAAATTATGTTGTTGAGGTTAAATTTAAGAACGACTTTAGCTCTCTTGTTTTGGCTCGGAACACATTTTTTTTTTTATAATTTGCACGCACTTAAGGGGTTATGAATACCCTTTTAATATCTACACACAGTGCTGCGTTGGTAGGAAGACGGAGAGGGAGAGAGAAAGAAAGAGATTGGTGTAGTGGTTTGAAACTCAGGTGTATTAGGTTTCTCATTAGATCCAGGGATGGTCTCCAGATAACTGGGGAGATATGTTTGTTCTTTTTTTGCCTTCGCTTCTGATTTTTTCCCCAGTCCACCTGATGTCATAAGCATATCAATCATCTAACAGAGCGAACAATTGTCCCAGCTATATGACAAACTTACTGCCAGTGTTATGCCTTCGCAGTAGTGTTGTCATAAGCTTTCGCAATTGATCGGACTGCCTCTTATCATATAATGCTTACTGACATCAGGGTTTGAACTGTGAACCATCGGCTTGACAAACGATGACGCTACCACTAAAATAGGCAAGAATTCCTTTTTAGCCCAATGATTTCTACTGCGACAAAGGGCCTTATAGGAGAATGTCCCAATATCTTTGCGGGCTCTAGTCTTTGGTTTGTTTATTTTTCTTTTATCAGCAAAAATAGAAACTAAATGCCAAACATATTTCGACCTATTGTACCATCAGGCTTGACAGTAACCCCGCTTTTGTGTAGCTATTGGGGATACATACTCAGATTTTAAATGTTTTGCCTTGTTCAGTGGGTGTGGTTTTTCTTCCTCGGTTCCGTCACAGTCATGCTTTCTACCACTACACCATGGCCACCCTGCCGATCCTAAACGGTGTGCCATCTGTTGGTTTTTTCTGAAATGAATATTTGGACTACGTCGTTTAATATTTTTTAATGATTGTTACTTTATTGAAAAGAATATACCTTCCCATTAGTTACGAGAAATAATTTCGTTCAAAAGGCTGCCGCGGCTGGTTCGGCAGTAGCCCAACACGTCAACCCCATTTTGCAGTACATTGTCGACGGCTGGTTTACTCTGTTGTCCTCGAGATGAAACAAATTGACGTTATTTTCCAATGCATTTAAGGTCGCCTCAGAGAAGCAATACCCTTTAACTCTTTGTTGATTTGAACCGCACGAGAATACTGTACTAAGAAGTGGAACTGATGTTCATTTGTTGACCTGTCTTGGCTTTTTATGCGCCGAACGAGAACGTAGAAAGATTTTATCATCCATAAGCATGCCAGCTTCATGAATTTTCTTTTTGAATTTCTCTGCACCGGCCGCTGAAGGAGCTAGGGCTACATTTCGACTAACTTTTTTTTTTCAAATTTCGTACAATACCTAGATATATTTTTTAAAATTGCTCAATGTTGTTCAAGTGTAACTTTATTCATTTCTTACCGCGGGGGCTTGAATTTACATACCTATCAATATTTTAAGCGCATTAAACAACAAATTGCCCATCCTTTACTTGGGAGATCATTTGTTTTAGCCCTCTTGAGTTGGGCCATACATTTCACCCGGTATTATGATAGAACAAAATTTAAGGATATTTTTGCCTTGAATGCTTCAAACGAAATGTGTGTACTATTTCTGCAAGTGAGCCGAATTGCGTGGACGGTTTTTCAGTGTTTTCGTTTTTAAAAATATCGCTTTACTCTAGAAGCCAAGTCACGGTTTTTTTTTAAACTGATTGCCTTCTCAGCTTAGCTGATTACTACTGCAGAAGATATGTGGACCGAATCAATGGCTTTGATAGCTGCTTGGCTGTAAATGAAGACATTTTGGTCTGACGGTAAGATTCACGGATAACCAATGACTTTGCCTTGAGGACAGTGAAATTTAAGGGCTGTACGATTTTTAGATGTCTGAAGACTCAAAAACACACCCACATCGATCCAACATTTGAACCGCTTATAAAGCCTGTTAAATTGAATTTATTTAGTATTTAATTGAAGTATTTAGCCTTTGTAGGAAATTGTAAGTCACAATTACATATTTATAAAGTCTACCAAGTCTGAAAGGAAACTTATCTACCAATTCGACGAGTAGGTTATCTTTGACAGTTTTACTGAGAGTTCCTGTCATCGAGTTACAACCGAAAACGAAGTGGGAGGAGGCATCTTCTCCAAAGATCTGAACTCTTTGATCTCTTTCCCTCTCCCATATCATTATGACGTGTTCCAGCAAGGGATCGCACTGATTAAGTAAACTCTGTCATGACTAAAGTGGAATGCGACGTCTGCACGAGATGTTTACCTATTTAGCGATAGTCGGAATCGAACCGTTATAGGCTGGTTTCTATGTATCCCTTAACGATATGCCTGGGCAGTTAACAATTCTTACATTTTCCGAGTATGAGAGCATAGAGATATTCCGAGTAACTACATGGTTGATGAACAGGGATTCGTTCATAAGCCGAACGACACGTATGTGGAATAATCTTCCAGGCTCTGTGTCTGAGCCATTAACTTGCATTAACTCGTTGGTAGAAATACCAAAAGGCTTGTTCCATTCAAAAATGACTTCTGCAAGAGGAAGGGATAACTCTTCATCGTCCAAGTGCTTTCCCTGCCCTCTCCATTCATGAGAAGTTCCACTTAAGACCGCACTCCATTCACAACCTACATAAGTCAGGTACTTCCAATGCATCACAAACAGCTCCAGTTGGTTTTAGACGAAGTCTCTGCGGAAAAACTAGATCCTTGTGAAACTACAACTAATCTAACTAATCTCTGGTCAAAGTGTGTCGAGCGCCCACCTCCACTTCTACCGAATGTAATTTAATACTTGTCCTTTTTAAGAGCTAGTGCAAATCATTAGGACTGCAATATCTACCTTTAGGGGCAAGGGGTACCTTTATTCAACAGATACGCATGGACTGTACAAATTCCACTAAATTTTGGTTTCATTTAGCAACGATATAAGGATTATGATACTGTCTTAAAAGCATCCTTACAAACAGCCAATAAAAAATATGCGTCTGTTGCCATGGGTAACAGACGGCTAGGCAGCTACATCTTCAAATTACACAGGAAGTTCAACTACCTTAGGCTCCAAGGTAACTCAATAAGTGAATCGTTGTAAGTATTTAACCTTTCGGTTGGCAAAAAGGCAGGTAAATCGTGTAAACTCCATCACGTCGATCAAATAATGTCCAATCAGAGGAAGCAGAGAGAAGCACTCTTGTTTTTTTCAGAAATCGAAGCTATTTTTTTAGTTCATTATTCTATCTCAAGGTAAGACAATCGAATTATACGATGAATTGAATTTAAAAAAAAAATCACCATCAAGGTTTCATTATTTTCAATTTACAGAAATGTTCAAAGCCAGTCGACGCTTCCTTTTTATTTCTTTTCGAATAGATTTGCCATTACAGTGACTTCCTTGTAACGGAATATTTCTACTTTCCGACAAAGAAGGTACTGACAAAGTTTTCAATCTATCTGAAGGATACAACGCAAAATAAACATGTTGACATACTCATCATCCATCGTCCTTTTCCAATATTGCCTTGAAAATTCCGTAAAATAAGTTCTGGAGCTATACCTTTTGCACCTTCCAAAAAACGGTAACTTTCAAAGAATGCTTCCCCCTTTTTTATGACCCTACAAAGTGTCCCTTCGGAAGAGGGATTAAAGTTATAAAACCAGATTTCAGCATTAATTTCAATTAAGTTCAATAGTATCATCAAAATTCTCCGCAATGCGATACCCAAGCAAGACAAAAAAAAAAAAAAAAACATCCGTCTACAGAGATCTCCCCATTGTGTTCACACTTGAAAGGTTCAATTGATTATATACCCGGATTCCCTAAAGTTCTGACGTGCCAAGAACTTTATGAGGATTATTAGGATTTATAGTCTCTTAGTTTGCAGTAACCTTGGCAAATTGTTTTGTATCAAATCTGTACACAGGGTCTGTGGCGAATGCATGGAATATGTAGGTATGATGGTAATAGTTTGATCCTCTCTTGCCAGTTTAGATACTTTTTTCTTTTTAGATTGATATGCTCGTAAAGGTTAAGATAACTTGCAATACCTAGTGCATAAAATTTATAGAAATGTTCGCGTTCATGTTAGTACAGGGTCGTAAAGGGAAGTAACATCTTCTGATAGATGGTGGTTCACTACAGGATACACTCACATAACCTGTAGTGTGAGTTCACGCAATGTAGGATACATATCTTTGGGTTGAGTGAGATAAGATGTTTCGATACTGAGCAATAGCACTCTCCAGTCATGCTCTCTGGAAGCATGAGGAGATCCGAACTTGGACTGATGCTAATTCCAGCAGCAGCCTCTATAATGGTAACTTCACTGTGATTGGACATTGACGTCTAGCTTCCAGAGTAAAGTAAGAAAATTACCATCATGGCGCGACTGATACTTTCTATAGCCATTTAGGCTCCGTCTATAACCAAACACCTAATGAGTGTACACTAATCAAGACTCGGATTGCAGCGGCCTAAGCAATTAAGAGAATCGAGCAAGAAGCCCAAAATCGCGTGAAAAATAAGAAGGTGCAGTAAGCCAGTAAGTCAGTACATCGACTCACTTGCTTAGGCTGACTGCAGGGCTGTCTATAGCATCACCAAGGAGCTCATTGGGGGTCGAAACTTCAAACAATATCCACTAAAGAGTTTGATTGGTCATTTTTTTAATTTCAGAAAAATATCAGCTTACTAGAGGGAGAGATTTTACTTACTACTTAGACGATAGTGATATGATCTCGACTAATGAGTCAACAGACAAATCGGTGGATATTTATGGTATTCCTGCGTCAAGATCCTCGGCAGAACTACTAAACTCGCCCATACAAAGGGCGTAAGAAATGAGCAATTCCCACAGGAATGGAAAGGAGGCATGATCATCGAGCTCCGAAAAAGGCAAACCTGATGGACTTTATTCCAGGTTTGAAGGTTGCAGTCAGTTGCTTGGCTTTATTTGTAAAAATTCTGGACTAAGTTTCCGTCACAAGTCTCTTTGCTACCCTTGAGCTGAGAGGCTGTGTAAGCCCTATTTTCTCTCTGCAAGGCTTTTCTTTCCTCCAGTCTTTTGGCTCTGTACTCCTCTCGCGCTAGGCTTCCCTTCTGCTGCAACGCCTGCAGATATGCCCTTTTCTGCCATCTTTTTCCGATGCGTGCACTCATTGTTATGCCGCGGAATTTTTAGGGTGGTGCAGTGTAGGCTTTTCCAGTGAACCACTGATCGTTGACGTTTGTGGCGGGTCATGGCATGGTGAAAAGTTTTCGGTCAATCGCTCTCTGTAGTCTCTAGTTGCTCTTGATATGCCCAGTCGCTCGGCGTTAACTTTCCTCTTCAGTGTGGATCTTGTTGTCATTCTCTTTTGATAGTCGAGCTTTAAAGTGGACGATGATCAGAAGATGATCCGATTCAACTTTTCCCTCCCTGAGAGTGCGTACATCGAAAATGTTTGATGCATGCCCCTGATCAATAAGCATGTGTGAGGCTTCCTGTGTGGATTCTCTTATGGGGAAACCTAGTACTACTAATAACAGTATTACGAGCTTCCGCAAAGAAAACCGAGAAACGTTATCTGACATTTTGTCCTGGAGGCTGTACTCTCCTCTCCCTAATCGATTTTAGCATTAAAGTCACCGAACATAATTTTGACATCGTAGTCAAGACAGACTCCGCCCAAAAATGTATGGTGCAACAAACCGTATGTGGTTCAGAGCGCAGCTTTTCGTGAGAACTCATGTCTCGTGTTGTGCGTGTTATACTTTTTCGCAGGAAGTGAAGAGACCTACAGTTTAGGGCAATATCCGAAGGATTATTTTTCTTCCTAACCATTTAAAGCCTGCTCAGTGCTATTTATTAAATTATAAATAATAAAACTCAATTCATCTGTACCACATCGTCTTTGGTAGCATCTAAAGCGATTTATTACACATTTTAAGTTATTCTTCGCGGCAATAAAGTGATTATCTTTCGTAATCCTTATCTCTTCATCTTCACACTTATATATACATAGGTAGGTAAGTACACCCTAGCACACAATGAAAACGAAAGAAAATTCCTTCATTACTCAATCAAGAACGTGTTCATCCTTTAACACACAATTCTTCACAGCTGGGTTCCTTTGAGAATCTCCCTAATTTTTCGGTAAACATAAGCATCGACTGGAAAAATTAAAATCATAGTACGGGAAATCCCTTAATTCATATTTAATTAAAATACACGTCAATGGAAAGTGCTAGGACATTGGTCCCGAATTTTCCATGCCAACTTTATCAAAACACATCGAGCGGCAGACGTCAAGGTTAATGGTAACCTTCTGAAATTTCTCTCTAGCAACTATAGATATACATACATACATAGTATATACGTTTATCTGGATGAAGAATATTGTCGTATCCCATACATTGACGAGAAAGGACTTTCGTTTCTTTCTCCTTTTTCGTATTTGAAACCATCTGCTGAAAGTATAATTAGAAGATGCTGCCATTCGTTATAAGACCCACTTCAAATGCTATGCTAAGAAACCTTAATCCCTTCGTCCTTGAGAGCACATGTAAATATTTACAATACGGACGATTTCAATTTGAGGTTTCGTCGTCTTGGATTGTAGGAACACAGGTGAAAAGGATCAATGTTGGTTTTCTGTTTGGTTTAGTTGGGACCCCAGAAATGTGTGTCCTATGTGCGTACTTGGTTTTCATCTCTGGGAAATTAAATTGAAACGACGTGAGGTCATTCACGTGAGCCGTAGATTTTTAAAGGACTTTGGGAATTTCTTTGGAATTAATTTTAATGGATAAATCATTATAAAATACGAAACGAACTCGAGAGGCTATCATCAGTAAGTTCCTACAGCTGATTGAATTTTAGTTTAGGTTCGGCTTTGATTTAAAGAGGTCTAGGGAGACGTGCAACTTTTCTGTGACCTAGACTCATTTCTGGAGCTATTAGTCAGCTATTGCTCCAACCTATTCGCTGCTTGAGTACCAGAGAATGTCACGAAGTCTGTAACCTCCTCATATTGTTAAAGTGAAAGAGTTTCTGAAGACAAAGTCTGGCTTAGTCAGATTAGTTCTTTAACTAGTTCCATGCAGATCAACAACGGCCTGCTTGCGATGCACTTCCAGGTTGTGAGATATTTATAAAAAAAAGGTGCAGGAGATACAGGAGCCTAGGATACCGATAATACACTTTAAATGTCTAAACGACAAAGAACTTCAAACGAGTAAGACTACACACCTAGAATGTGCCCACACTCCGGATGTAAATCAAACACGTTAAACTGTCCTCTCGCAGTACAAAGCAGATATTCCTGTAATTCAGATACGATAGATACGCTCGGCTTTACAAAATCAGAAAGATTACAATATCCGACGAGGCTAAAGACTCTGTTAACGAGGAGTTTTATAATCTCCTGGATGGTGCCTACGTAGCATGTTCACAGTATGATGACAAAAATCGTATTCGGGAACTTAAATGCTAAAATCGGTAAGAGAAACGTCTCCAAGACAACAGGTAAGGGCTTCCGACTAATCGACTTTGAAGCAGCTCGTAATACTATGATGCGTAGCACTAGGATGCCAAAACAACAAATCCACAGAGCAACCTTGTTGTCTCCAGATAGTCGAATGGTCAACCACATTGACCATGTGCAAAAATATCCTGAAAGTGCACATGCTCAGAAGAGCAGACGCATACTCTGATCATTAGTTCCAAGCAGATTTCGAATATCCAACGAGCAGAAGCTGCGAATGGCCCAAAGAGACTACATCGACACCTGAGTGAGAAACTCTCCGCTGGGCATTCATATTCTAGTAGAGGAGGATATCGGACCAGATATAGGGCACACTCAATCGAAAATGTTTCGTCAAACTTTCCAACTTTCTGTATTCTTTCTTTACTAATGCGATGTCGCTATAGAGCCAGTACAGTTCTAAGAAGAATGTACTTTATCTAATTAAATTGCTAAGACCTCAATGGCATTCATATTCGGGCTGCTGTTGACTTCAGTCAAGTTTCCTACACGCGTGTAATATATTTCCGGATTATATGAACAGTGATAGAAGGTACAAAACAATGCCAAACATTCGGAGTTATATTGACGTCCCATTGTTCTGCATCTCGACTCATTTGAAATCAAATTACCAGTCTCTTCCCGTTTCTATAGTGCTAAGCTGTGCACCACATATGACTTGTATTTGAATATCAAATGATGGCAATGAAGGCAATTAGCCCCAGCAGAATTCAAGTTGAACATTTTAATTTAAATCCCATTGTGAAGCATCACAACAAAGTTACACATCCTACCAAACAACGATCACATATTTAGGTTCATTATCAAAGGTTAACATCGGACTTAATGTCGGTCACCCACGAAGAGCGAACAAGCTAAATAAAATGTTGAATAGAATTATAAAATGTTGAACCACCAAAGCCCAACAGAATATGTACAAGGTAATATGTATGTACCATGGCTGTGTTATATTCGTCTCCTCTCTAACTAAAAGGACGACATCCTTCGGGCAGAGTCTGTAAACAAAATTCATCCTCTCTAACAAAGCAAATGGTATTCGCTTGAGGCTGAACAGCATCGTGTCGCATCAACTCTCTCACCAGCAGGAACGCCGAAAAGGATTTATAGTAGCAGCTACAACACATACATCATGTCGACCCCTCGTGTTTACACAACTCATTTCGAAAGTGTGGAAAGTGTAGGATGCCGCTTTAGGATGCGCGACCCTAATGGAATTCCCTACTCAGCAAATAGGATTTTCTTTTTCGGTAGAAGCAATCTGCCCATCGGACTTTAACTTTATCGGGAATGCAAGAGGGATGGTTACACATTTTAATTGCACCATATCCTGGAGAATGTATACTTATTCCTTGATTTTGTAAAAGCAGGAGAATGGTTCTGATAGCACTTCTGTAGTACACAAACATAATTGGAGGGCTTACTCTGAAAATATTCTGAGCAATAACCGAGCTTAATGGAAACGAAGTGCACTTGCTGCGGAGGATGAAGATTGCAACGACCAGCGCAGATATTTTGGAGTTCTTAATAGGTTTTAGAGTTGAGCATTATCGTTCGCGAAAATAACCGCCCTTTGTAAGGATTATCTTGATAGATGAACTTTAGAAATTGCTTGGCATTACATAATTCGCTTGGTAGTGCTTGTATATCCGAAAATCCTTAGTGGTTAGTTGGGCACAGAACATAGAGCGTTCCTTTGTGTTAAGGAAGTGGTGCAAGTTACTCAGAAAGATCTTAGTTCAGCCATTTGGAACACGGAGTATTTGGTAATCCCTTGGAGGCGTGTGGTTGATAATAAGCTTTGGAAAGGCAGCCTTATGATCTGCCGCAGTAGAGGGATAATCGTTGACTGTTCAGGCTTTATTGGTGGTGGATGCTAATTACAATTTAACTTATGTTAGGTAGGTTAGTAGGGGGAAATAATCGTTTACACCGCACTCATGCTGGGACATTACTGTGCTCATTGCAAAAAAAAGGAGAAATGGAGTTCTCCTCGCCGCAGAGTTATCTGCCAGCGAATAAAAAAATAATTTTTTGAAAGCACGTGTAATCTACTGTACGTACTTGGAATACATAAAACCGATCAACATTTGCGGGTAAGGCCGCCTTAGCTTTTGGGTCTTAGGGCATCCACGACCATTCCATTTGATTCATAGAAATATGCTGTATTTATATGACAGCCTAACTTCGTCCTAGCTGTCGTTGCTCCTCTTCGACTGTCCTGCGCCATGCATGTCTCGGTTGGAGAGCAGTGGAGGTGTCGCCTTTTCGAATTTCTGATATATCTTATTTATTTAAAGTTCTTCGTTGTGTTGCCTATGATATCCTGACCCCCATTCTCTACCGGGGCTCCGCAAAAGAAATGCGGTCAGGCCAGAAAATCTGCAAGATATTCTCTAGACACCGATTCAAGAACGATTGCAGCTTTCTCTATACAAATATATAGAGCAGCACGGATTCGAGATTGCATCGAAATTGCTATAGCCTACTATAATCTCTGGAGTAAGTAATGCCCACATATTCATATTTGTAAGTTATGCATTCAGTATTTACTCTTTCTGCAATAAAGTTCTTGCGTGTTGAAATCGGGGGCATGGACGATACGGATAGTTTTCGTGCTTAAAACGGTGCAGATGTACATATGTACATAGAGGCATCCATGCCCGGTCTAAAATTGCGTCGGACGACAGTCTAATTCTCCATGCTGTCGCTTTACCCATTCCTCGACTGATAGTCCACCGGCCATTTTGAGTTGTTTCGTCCTTCCTCCCACTTCTGCTGAGTTTTTTTTCCCCCTGCGCAAGAACAAATGTCGTTGTATTGTTCTCCCAGTATATAGTCATTTGCCTTATTTATATTTTCTGGTTCCTTCAAGTCTTCCTGGAAGTCTCCCGATTACACAAGTTGCCACATCGCATTTAGTGCGAAAGACGCACAGAAAGAGTCTATCGATTGCCTCCGCAAATATTTTTTAGCACGCATTGCATCAGCTCATATAGAGCCGGTAGTGCCTCGGTCCATTAATTTTAGGTTACGATAATGGCAACGCTGTCCTTTCTTTTGCAGATAAAGGATGCTTTTTAAGAGGCGCCGGGTTTCCGATTGGAATAACTGTCAAAATAGATGTATCTTTTTTAAGTGTTAATGATGCATTGAGCATCCAACTAGCATTCGGTAAGCCAATTCATCCACCAATGGCTGCTCTACGTACATACATGAGACCGCGGAGTAATCGGCAACTCTATGTGCAAAGGTACTAACTGTTACTTACTAACTTTGCGTTTGAGGTTGTAAGCTCCGTGCAAGGAGTGCATATGGTGCACGGTATGCCCATACGTATTGCACAAATTCGGGAAAAATGTAATCTTCATGACAAATTATACTATACAAAATATACTGCAGTAGCTGGCTCTCAAAACACACTTAACCTTCCGACCACAAGTGGGGTTGCCCATAACCCCATTACTTCTGCTATTTACGTAGAAAAAAAAAGCCATCGGAAGGTTAACTGTCATTTCTTGTCACAGGAGTTAAAAAATTTTCCATTCGAAGTCCTACAAATAAAAGGATATTGCGGACAGCTACATCGCAGTCTGTTGTAATGGGGAAAAATATTTATCAACCAGAGGACATCAGATCTTTAAGCGGCTCCATTGTCGATGCCGTCCTGATTCTATGTACACCGCAGCACAACTCATGATAGGTACTCTTCATTCATTTCCATTGGGATTTGACGCTGATTTAAGTGACGGAGCCTACTCGCCCTGTCACCGAAACTTCTTGGGGCTTACAAATCACACCCTCCATTTTGGCCACTCTTGTTCGGTTACTCACAGCTAACCAACCACCTACTGACCGACCTAGTAGCCTGAAACTCGACAGTATGTACACACGTACATACATACATATGCCGGCCGGAGTAAATTTATTTATTTGCATGCCGGCATTTATGGAAGTCAGAATTTCGATATCAATCCCCATCACCCATCTCATATGTACATATGTATGCCATAAAACTGAGTGAATTGCTTAAAAATTAATTCCTCGACATGGCGAAAAATCGCGAACAACTCGCATTTCCGAAATCCCAACAATATCCGCAAGCTATCCACTGCTTCATAAGAGCACCTGGGTGTATGTTCTGCTTCTCCATACAAACTACACCCACATGCATTATTTATAAGACCGCAACGAAAACTCGTAAATTTTACAAAATATGCTTGAATGTTTTTTATGGCTCCTTCACAAATCCACATAATGCTATCGCTATCCAAAGTAAAGTGAATAAATGGACTCCCTTTGTAGCACTCTAGCGGTTTAGACCGTGCGTACTTATACTCTCTGCTCGTATCTAAGAATGTATGCAGATAGCTCTCTGTGTTGTGTTTTTTTTTTACATGGAACCAGGAAGCGAGACACACGGAACTCATCAATCACTCACCATATAGAAACAAACGTCAAAACATCCCCCTTCCATGGGGATTACATGTCGCAGGATGGGGGTAGAAAATCTGTTCCACTTTCTCTTCTCGTATCTATGTAAGTCTTCCGCTGGGAATCTGACTAAATACCGTGGAACGCATATAAATTGAAAGTAGATCCGAAAAAGTCTTTCGAGACTTTCCTTTTTTATACCAACTATGTACATATGTACGTGGTTAATTACAGTTTCGCAGACGGTTGTCGAAACTAAGAGAAACTTGTTAAGTTAACATGTGCAACGGTTTTAGGAGCAGCAGCCAACTTGGTCCTTTCCTGCGATGTGGAGTTTGTTTACTTATTCAACGATAAAAAGTAAAAGTGCCACTGCAGCTTTAAAACAAGGATGTTAGTGAAATTTCTTTTAAGAGTTTTAAAACTTTTTTCACTAAAAGTATGCGGAAATGACAGCGTTAGAGTGAAAATATTGGGTTTTTTCTGTGAAAGATTGGAGCCGTTGTGCAGCATAAAGCCCTTTGGATATTTAATTTACGGGAGTGAAATTCATGTAGTATTAGCCATTGATGAGTACTACACATCTTGGAACTCCGTAGAAAGGAGCTGTATAATAGAAATACTATCAGGGAAGGCAAAGTGCTAACGATACTCAGAAGTAAATAAAAAAAAAATTCAAGGCTGCACACTATTCAAGAAGTTCTCATTCTTTGGAGTAGATATGTATATGTAAGGCACTCAAATAAATAAGGCATTTGAAATGATTCGTAATCCGAAATAGTCCCACTATACAGTTTTTTTTTATATATTTTAACAGGACTTTTTCAAAGTGACGGGGAAAAGAAGTTGTATTGCCCGAACCACACTTTTATCGTGTTCAACGTCGATTCACGGATGGTGCAAGACTGTCCCAGCCCCCCAACCCACTGCCCAATAGGGTAGTTGGAAATTAGTTTTCTTGGTAGAACCGCAGATTTGCCCTTCATTGCTTGGTTGTATAAAAGATAAGGGTGGTGAGGTTCAGATAAGGGTGGCTGTCTGTATCAGGATATAGAGCATAGACACACTTAAAACAGAAGAGGTCCTTTTTGATGCCATGGTTCTTTCCACACAGGAACTAATCGAACCATCCGAAGCTTTTAATGATAGGGAAGGTGCTCAAGACGTTAAGGACGCCAGTTCTCATAGATCTTTTTTTTTAAATAAAAGGGTTCCTAATTGGACTTTTCTTCTTTGGGACAGGGCCGGACAGATCCAAAGGAGATGAAAGACGGTTTCTTTCGCTTCTTTATCCCTGCAACTGCTACAGAAGTAATTTGAAAAGAGACACAGACAGTGTTCCGTGAGGACACTTTTTTACGTGAACACCACAAACCACTCCACTTTCGGTCTTATATCAGCCTATATGAACAGTGAACAGAACTTTCGTCCAAAGTGACATCGTTGTCCTATTCATTGCGGTCAGCGATGTTAGTTCAGAAGTAACCAGAAGTTACATATGTATCTTTGCCGGATATATGTATATAGGTACAAGGGCAGTGGATCTTTGCACTTTCTCTAATTGAGTCAGGTGTGATCAGTCCACCACACGATCCACCATAAAGACGTAAAAGCGTGATGACGGATGCGTACAGCCAGTGCGTGATTCGAGGTTACGTACTCTAGCTTCTTGCTACAGTTTTTTTTAAGGACTAGAGATCTAGATTTGCTTTTCTTCCGCATTCAAGTAGATTGCCTTTTCCAGTTTGTATTTCCTTATGAAGAGGCCATGTTCGGTTTTGTGACGATCCATTCCACATTCGGAGGCCCATCTATTGAGTAGTAATAGCAATTTCATCTGCATAGACAACCACTTTGCATCCTGTCCTTTCTAGATCGATTGGTAGCCCTTTGGCTAATAAATGTCAGAAGAGGGAGGGTAAAGGAGAAGGGGGTAAAAGAAAACACCCTTTTATATTCCGTGAGTGACAACCCATTTGGTCGATGCTCCGCTCAGCTGTGTATTAATAACCCTGCCTGTAAGCAATTAATTGATCAACACTCCGAGCGATGTATTCACTTTCAGACTTGCAAGTCTTTTACTGTTAAGCTTGGAATGTTTTCCAAGTAACCAGTACATTTCTTTATTTCCCAAGATATGTTCTCAATACATTTTTACTTTTTTCAAAAATGTAGCGGAGAAGGATGGATGTTCTTAATCACATTCATGCTTCTTTATTACGTCTTTTAAAATGATCCTGAATTTATCAGTACGGCATTCGAAGATGTAAATATTTTCAAGATGGCATTTACTTATGCGTTTGTGATACGTAAGACTCACTGCATTGTCTACTAGCCGAAATTTATGGCGGTTTTTGTACTCAACGTAGTCCAGACACCTTTTAGTTTCTTGCCTTGGGAGGCCTGTAATCCCTGTAATATCCTTTGCCAATATTCTTTCTCCCAACTCTCTGTAGAATCATTATTGCGACATCAATTTTGATTTCTCGAATTGTCTGTGCTAGCAGATCTTAAGGTATTTCGCCATGATTGAGGTTAAGTTATATAATCCTCATTAGGTTAGGGAAGTTGGTGGGTTGGTTAAGAGAGAAGAGACTCCTCTATGCCGTACTCTGGTGATCATAGACTCAGCGCAATGAAACTATGTCCATTATGCGCGAGTTATGCATTAAAAGTAGGCATTGCGGGCAATAGAGCCATTGTAATGGTATCTAAACACATAGATGGAAGGCTAAATTTTCGATTACATCTACAGGCTCACAGAAAAGGCGGCAAAGGCAGCATCCGACAATTGCGGGCCAAAATATGAAAGAAGACTGTTCTTGATAAAAGTGGCAGCCCAATGTGCCTTTATGGATTTTAAATCGGGCCGTGGGAGTCAAAACCAATAAAAGAAAGTTATATAGGACCAACGCACAGAGCGCGGCGTGTGTATGGCCGCCATGGTGCTGATTGATATCAAATGAAGCCCAGAAGAAGTAAAATTCTAACAAGTTCAGGGCGTTTTTGAACTGTTTCGCGCATCCTCACTGCCCAAACTTCGCAGAAACCATCGAAGATGCTGAGTACGCCATGTTTTATAGCCCGCACTACGGAGCTGAAAGGAGAGATTCTCACCCTGGAAAAAAATAACCAAACTGACGGTGAGAACGCGGGAAAACTGAATACAACCAGCGAAACGTTGGCCATAATAATGTAGAAACAGCAAGTACAGCAAACAAATCGAAGAACAGGAGAGGATTAGAAAAATGCAAATGTGAAAGAGCCAATTAAATTCTTGACGGTAGTGCCGCGAAGATTAGGGGTAGATGGGTAGGTTTAATTGGTGGAAATCCCACACTGTTACTGGGTCGCGCTTTTGTCTTTAAAAGATCACAAAGGTGTATTTTTAAGCCCATGCAGAATTAACTATCGATGTAATAAGTACACTACTTACTGTGTCTGGAATATAAAACATCCTTTCGATTCGATCTATTTGTGGAAGGACGGAGTTCTTCGATGCCCTGGAGTAAATGTATTCACTATTCAGAGAAATTTGTTTCTTAAATGGTGGGTAGTATTTTCATGGACCTTTTCACCACCTAGTCTATAGAAGTCTTCATTGATTAATCGTAGTTTCTTCAAATAATACCGTAGAGCTTTATGACCCGTGCTCCCTCCTATAAGGCTAGATAGGAATTTCCTGTTATTTTGTACAAGTCTGCCGGTTCTTTCTTTATTAAATAAAGGCACAGCTTCCTTTTTGTAACACATGTGCTAAGAGAACTCCATCTGTTATTTGCCTTTGTTGGAATTTGATTTTCCGTTTGGTTCCTAAGTGTTCGCTACGGTACGTTCGCCGTGTGATCGGCGTACTCCGGGTCAAGTGTCGAGTCTCCTCTAGCCAGTTCATCAGCACTCTCAATCCCTGATATATATACCTTCATGACCAGGGATGCAGAAGAATCTTAATTTACTATATGTACCTTAAGCTCTTCTCGACCGCAATTTATCGCTGCATGCCAGCCGATTAAAAAAGGTGATATGCTTACGTGGTTTTGTCTTCATCGCAGCCTCTTATGATCGGTATACTGATGATTTCAGTGCACATGAGAATGCAGGAGAGGTTGCACAAATTGGATGTGCAGCCTACGCCTACGGTAGGTACAGACTCGTATATTGTGCCAATCTTCATTATATCAATATCTGGTTCAAATAAGTTAGGGTCCCTGAAGCAAATGCAGAGAACCAAGGTCGATTTCTATTTGAGTACATACCTAATTCTGACATTGGTTTTGAAATCATCGATACCAGAGGCGAATATTAAGATCGCTATTGCAGACGGAACGATACCAGTTAATAAACCACTCATCGAGTTTTTCCGTTCCCTCTCAAGTGACTGTTTATCATATCACTTCATAAATCGATATTTCCATCTGTCGCATAAAAGACGGATTTTAAATTTATTAAGCCCAAAACCCACAAGAGGCATAAACTCTTAGCACATCGTAGAGACAATAACGTACGAAAAACCTCTCTGCGACCATTAAATTTCCAAGCCAAAAACTTCATAAGCCCAAAGATACGAGTACGATGCAAATTAAAAATGTATGGCATACGGCTCCATACACAAGGTGTCACTTCGATTCATTTCACTTGCCAAGACATTCCAAGGGGGCGGCAGCGACAGGCAATGAAAAAGTGCTGATGAAAAAGTTGTTTTCGCCAACTTTATGATGAAGACAATTTCCTCGGTGCCCTGACATCACTTTGGGAATATAAGTGTTGACTTTGGCAGGAGTACACCAGGACCACCACACTCCGCACGCAATTGCTGAAGTGTTCACGAGTGTTCTATCGCTTTGCACGGTCTGTGCAAGGATATACTTTTATTTTTCTATGAGGGGTGAGTGAATTCGCTGGAGGATACGTTATACATCAAGAGAAGTTTTCATAGATTCACCCGTCGCGACGTTTTACGCAGTAATTACGTAATTAAATAAGATAAGAGATAACAGATGTCGCACAAGATCAAAATAAAAAACGTATCAAAGCAGGAAATGAATTCTAGAGAGTTTAGATTAGCGCAAGACACCGCTTAGGGATGCAGAAATAATCAGTTGCTACTAAGTGAATACTCATACCTTCCTCTTAAATAACAAGCTAGACTACCAACTTATAGCTTCGCGCCCGTACCCATGAAGGAAAGTATCTTAAAAAAGTAGGAAATCACAGGAACCGTATTAAATTAAGAACGACGTGATCAAATATGACGATGATGCCCAATTATTGAGCATCATCAACATAATCATAGAATATCAGGCAGCTCCCACAGCAATGGAAAGACAATCTTCCAAAAAGGTGAAGAAAAGCTATGCTTTTGGCAACAAAGATCAACAATTGATGCCATATTTATAAATCGACAGATCATAGATAAAGCCATAAGATACAACTGGTCATACTATATGTATGTATGTGCCCCGTTCGTCTTTGAAAAGCATTCGATAGGGATTTGTTAGTGCTGCGTGCACTGTTCTTCTGGAATCATTTCTTATGCCAGATAAGGCTCCGATTTGGAGTTCACGTGCCACAAGAAAACATTTTTCAGCATCACATACAATACCTCAAAAAATTGAGCATACGAACTTAGGAGCTGGGATCCGAAGATTCGTGGAGCGTCTTTGCCCATGTGCTTGATGTGTTAGAGCCAATGCAGTCGACGTATCTTGGTCTTTTACACTACAATCACATCTTGGTACAGCTAGTAGAGTTCGCGGTTGTATCTTCTCCATTCGATGAAGAATTTTTTCGCTCAAAAGTGTCCAATATCTGATCTGCTCTCCTGATTGACATCGAGTACTCGGCGCCGTACAGCAGAACTAGCCTCCCTATTTGATCCCATTTGCTTTGCAAAACTGAAGTAGCACCGGTTTCCAAGTGTCAGTCTTCGTCCAATTTACACTCAGATGTTGACTACCTCTAAGTTGAAGCTTATAACAGTGACGACTTTTCGTAGGTGATGGAGAGGTGGTGTTTTGTTGCTTGATTCTTGCCTTTTGCAGTTCAGGACCAACTCGTTTCGTCTGTTCATCAACTGTCGTGAAATACTACTGCCGTCTGGTAGCGAACAATTATGTCGATCTCATAAGCGTATAAGTGGACCGCCGCACTATTTTTTTTTAAATCTGCCCCTTCACAGGATTGAAGAAACCACATGGTAGCGCATCTCATTGCCAAAATCCGTTCTACATTTGGAAGAAATCAGAAGAGCTACTTCCAAACTGCACATTACTCGTAAATCCCGTGTTCACCCGACACAGCTGAATTGCTTTTGGCGTGATCCCAATGCTTGATTGATGATTTGGTGTATGCACCCTATCAAAAAATCAGCTCCGCATTTAAATATCCCCGCTGGTGAGCCATCAGAGCCGGTGATTTCAATATTCTTCAACTTATAGCTGCGCCAACCTCTCCTATACCGGTTGAGAGGATTACTTCTTTGTTAACTGGAAATGGGCTCTCTTCTTGCCCCATCATTTTCTCGACATCATGCCGATTTAGTAGCTATTGCCAAAACACACTAACAATTCCCTGTGCATCTGCGACTAAGTTTCATTACTTACGTTTTATCGTCCAAATACCATTAGTGGAGAATTGTAGACCACACTCCTTAGTAATGCGGCGCAGCAGGCGGGTTGATTCGTGGTTGACCAATTTTGGTCTCATTAGCCGAGCTAAATAAATATTCTTTCTGCAGACCTACGAAATGCAAAACAGGACGTCGTCCTGCATTCAGCGTTAAGAGTGTGCCGCCTTCTGTTAGGGGGTACACCGTGTCAATTCTTAATCGAGAAACAGTTCGGAGCGGGTTTGCCTTAATGGAATGGAAGTTAACTTTTAGGAGCATTAACTTTTAACTCTCTCCAAAGTGAGCGCGGTTTGCGCCCCAAACCTCTTGGCAACCCCTCCCCCTTCCTCCCCCTTTCCCTCATATCCATTTCTATGTCCACCTAAATAAATTTTCGACTTACTAGAGGAGAAGTTTTTTGTTTTCTTTCTTGCTTTCTTTGCTGAGGGCCAAAAGGGCTAAAAGGCGCGTATACCGCCCCAAAGCTGATTCATTGTGGTGTGAGCGGTTTATAGCACCTTTCTTGGTTTTTGCAAACCTCGTCCCGGTGGTTTCCTCGTCCTAACACCGCAGTCATTGACTCTGTGTGTGTTTTGTTGTTGGTAAAGTGTTTTTTTTTTGCCTTCTCTTTCAGTTTTGTTCTCTGTTTTCCACAAATTTCAACAACAATTCATTTCACGTAGCGGAATTTCATTAAAGCGAAGAGTTTTTATCCCTTCGTTAGCACCAAATTGGCAAGTTTCAAGTTGTGTATTTGGGTACTTGTACGGAATTGGCTCCGACACCGCAGTACGTTGCACCGCCCGCCAATCCGGCAGCTGCCTTCAGGCCTGCCTCAGCACCTTGTCGGGTGTATTTTTCGAATAACAGTGTTTTCCTTTTTTTCTATTTGACTTTTGTTTGATTTCGCACACGAAAAAGTCATGGAGTCAAGAGGCAGAAAAGCGTATTTTCGTGTTGGAGTATGAATGTTTCATCTGTTATCCTAGGAGACTTTCTCGCTCGACTCAATTGATTCGGTGAAAACTCTTGAGCTGTTTGTAATGGCTTTGGAACGGTATTGAAAATTACTTGGGAATAAGTGGGAAAACAGAAGGGAAATTAGTTGTAAATGGTAAAAGGTGGTGGGTGTTGGGTGGTGGGCGGTGGGTGGTTTACTTTTTCTTTTCTTTTTTTTTTTCGTTAGGCGGATGGTATTTTGCTCTTTGGTAACACAATTGGCGAGGTAGCATTTCAAATGTTAAGTGGTATTAGGAGTCGCTCTTGGCATTTAAATCTTCGATGTCGAAAATAAATCAGCGGGGATTTTATTTTATTTTTAAGTGTGGTATATACGAGTCCTTGAATGTTTTGAATTGAGATATTTTTTAACGGGATTCTCTGATGGTTGAAATGAAAGCAAATTATTGTATGATTTCGAGCAAACAGTATCTGATGATGAACAAGTTTCATGAAGCGATTGTCGAAGAACTCTCATTGAAATGATATTTCGAAAAGGGTCCAAACAAGCTTTCGCAATCAGCTTAACCTAGTTGCGATATTTGGAAATATTTGAGGCATGGCATGGCAAGATAGATAGAAAGTATTTCACTGAAAATTTATTTTTCCAGATTTCACAGAGTTTTTTTAAATAAAAGACTTTTCAATGAAAAGAGCTGTATGCGAGGTGGATGTAACCGTGAACGAGAACTCATGGTCGTCTGATCGGATCCGATGCCACTCAGAAGACCTAACATGTGGTCCTCACAATGAAATACCTAAATTCGATTACGACAAAATATTCCGGCTTGATCTTGCAAGCCAACGTCGTAGGGGTTCACAATACTTAACGAAAGAGAAAAAACCTGTGGCGAAGCATAAACAAGCCCCGAATAGGAATGATTGTCGACCTGGTCGACCCTAGTATGCGAGGAAAAGGCAACGATCTTCAGATTTGTACGTTGAATGTACTAATTCTAAATAGACCATAATGCAGGCGAATAGCTGGAGAAGGTCCCAATTTGCAAATTTTACCTCCATCCATGAAGTGCCATGAGATTCGCCGTCCAAAGTTAGGATCAAAAGCTCCGATATCCACTGCACTCCTATTATTATAGGGAACCAAAAACAGTTTAACTTCGATGCTGATTACCCACAGACTTTGACAAGAAGTCTAGAATTTCGTAACAAAGGATTCGTATGTGGATTTTCCGGAAACCGCAGAAAGTCAGCCAAACCAACACTATCAGGAAGCTTAACTTCTGCAGTCGTATCAGATCGTCAGAATCTTGTAATACCATCATTAAGTGCAGCACCAGTGAAAAGTAAAAAAAAGGGACCCATCTGAGGTACTGTATCGCATGGGTTCTTAGCGTTTTTTAGTGTACCTTCTAAATTTCTAAAGAGTGCATTTATAGGCACATGCAGTAAAGCAGAACGATATTTGTCCGTGAGCTCAATGAGCAGAAGAAAAATCACGAACATCAGCTTCTAGGATAAGAAAAAGAAGGGCACGAGAGGCGATTGAAGATATTGTGACAGAATTAACGCTAGAAACTCTTACGAAATTGTAAAATGAACATGATAAGGGATACAAGTATATGTAAGCTACGAACGACAGCCTGAAAAAGCGAAGAAGCACACATCAATGTAGAAGTAGATAGGCAGTCAGTCCTGAGTATTTGGTTAGATACTTTTACAGATTGTAGCACGAAAACACTATGACCAAAACACCGCTGTAATGCAGAATGAACCACTCTTTTAAGATGAGCATCTATAGGACATACACCCACTTAACTATATTGAAATAAGGATTGTGAATAGCTGATGGAGCTTACTTGGTAGGGTGCCTAAACAAACTCAACTCTGGGTATGGTCGAACGAAAGAATACTCAGTGAATGAAATGTTAGCATCGTTTGCAGATTCTAAAGAAAGGAAACGCACTAAACGACACAATCTTCTAAACATCTTCGTATAAGACTCCATTTTTTGATCGATTTTAAGGCCATTTAGAACTGTGACAGATAAGCTACATAAAGTTCTATCTTGTTTTGCCTAGAATCTTCCAGAAGAGGGTGTTCAGTCCTTCTTTGTTATCCTATTTATGCCAGAGATCTCTTCTGGGCACTTCTAGGCAACAGATCAACATCAACCTGGAATGAGGTTAATTCGAACCCCATGTCATGTTCGATAATACCTGAGACTGTATTCCTGGAGCAATCTGTAGCAGAAGTTTCGATGATTCGACCAACGCATAGGTAAAAGCCTTGCTAGAAAGTCGAATTACGCATTACTTCCTGGTCAGGAGTAGGGCCGGGCTACTTTGTCTCAAATGGGAAGTCTTCCTCCCATCGTATACTTAATAGTCATCGACATCAACACGACGATTTACAGAGATAAGGCAGCATCGCCATTGGTTATGCTGATGACTTGGCGGTCTTTATTAGTTGAAAACTCTGCACGACCAATGCTGGTATCATCCAGGGGGTTTAACTACATGTTTTAGAATGGTACAGTAAAGAAGGAATCTGCATACATACATTAATTCTTGCCCGACCGCCATAGTGCCAAAGGCGCATAAATAACAGAAGCTTCAGAGAAATGTTTGTCCCGATATAACATAAATACCTTAAATAACACATCTACTTTGATGGATTTTGCCACCCACTTCTGCTGCTTTAGGGTGGTGTTGGTTACCGATGTCGATGTCCTTCAAATACTCCAAAGCCTTGCAGACACAAAGACTGACATTATATAACAACATATGCTGTTGAAACAAATACGAATAATAGTCTTAAGTGGCTGTTGCTCGGATCCTTGCATTGTAAAAAATCCATGTTACGTCATTCGTTTGCGCTCCCAGCTGTTTTTTTTCTAAGGATTTAACTTGTTATTCTCAGTTTTATCAATGTAATCAGCTTGGCAAGGTAGAAATTTTTTTCATTCAATAAGTACAATAACTTAAAACTTTTTGCTTCAAAAAGGACTTAGTTTTATAAATGCTTTGTGCACGATAACAACCTCACCTCCTTACCTACATAAATACAATCCAAATCCATTCAAAGGACTTTCCGGGCACATTTTACTCACAATCATCATTATTAAGCACTCCATTCGGCCTAAAATCATTTGAATAGAAAAAAGGATTACGAAAGGACATTTGGCCGAACATTAACGAATCGCAAAACACAATGCCTTTATCGGATAAAGTTTCACCTAGAAACAGAGTCCTTTCCACCGTCACACCCTCTCTTTAGCATTGCTATCCACTAAAAGTTCAACCGACTTTCGAATACAAGTTTAATGGGTAAGGCGTCATGAGCCCTTTCACTTGATTCCTGAAGGTCAACATCGACACAGGGAGAGAGAGAACAAAAGGAGTACAATTATAGCAACGGCACGAATCCTTTTCTTCATCTGTACATGTATTTCTTTTGGGAAATTTATTCAGCCTAACAATTCGGAAGTCGAAAAGAGTTTGCCAGCTTTAATTGACCCTCCCCAATGGGGACAATATGACCCCAGTGGAAAGGGCTAATTTTCCATCGAATGCCCTTAATGACAGTTATTCAGGAGATTAAACAAATTACACGAACCATGTCAAGACATAGGCCGGCATCATAGGCCGAACAAAGTTACAAATCAATCCTATTCCCAGCCATTAATAATTGCCACGGAATTCCTTGGGGCCGAATATTTTATTCGGTACGCGCTAATTGGAAAGCGAAAGAAAGTTTCATCGGCATAACTTTTTCCGGTTGGCCTTAATGCGGGCGGCTCTCGACGACTTCGTCAGAATACGTACTAGCCCATCAGTTGGGAGATGATTTGAAAGAGAGGGAATTTTCCATGAACGGAAGAAATTGGAAAGGAAAACTGTTACTTTTATTATATTTTGTTGAAAGTTTCTTTGCCGAGGACGATGGAGTTTGTCCTGGAATTGTGCGGAATATGAATGGAAGGAATAATGAGTGATGCAGGGTTGATTGAATTTTATGTTTTTTTTTCTATCTTTTTAAGTGCTTCATTGTACATATTGATAGGGAAACTGTTTATGAATCTGAGTGGCTTAGACGTTCGTAGCCTAACTGGTGGCTCATAATCAGTCTTTGGAAAATGCCTGGTATCCATCACACCAACGAGCATGAAAGGAAATGCTGTTGAAGTAATGAAAATATTTATGAAAGCTAAACCTAAATCGCCATGAGGCAACCCAAACCCTTTTTACACAAGCTACCTGGGAACGAGATGCAACAATCGTATCGGCTGTATGATAACAATGTATGGTTAACAGACGCAACAGCAAAGCTGCAATCTGAACCCGCGGCATACGATCCTTCCCTTAGGGCTACAGATCTTACACTCAACTGATCCTTATGACCGTGGAATTCGACAGTTTCTTTGACATCCATGGTAAGATGGTAGAGGTTGAAGTTCATAAGCACAAACATGCGTACAACACGCAAACGTATAAACAGAAGTACCTTAAACTACAAGGGGGAAACGCTTACTTATTAGGTGGCGCTACAATTCGAAGGAGACCTGTGCGTCCACTAACATATCGCTCCAGTCAGTCGCCTCCAATTGCGCAAACGAAGTTGATTGATGTCCCGTTTGCGCCACCTATTGGAATGCATTCGAAGACTTTCTGAGGTGTAGCGTTGATGTACAACCGCTCTATATACCCCAAACATCTTAGTCTCCTCGGGTTAGGCCGATATCACTGCACAGGCCGCATGGCTCATCGTTTAATCCACTCAATTTACTTACCTTTGTAGTATTTTTCTCCTTTGCCCCATCTGTGGTTGACACAATCGTCCTGGCTTTGGGCCATACAGCAGGGCTGGGTTGGTTATACTTTTGTAGGGTGCTACCTTAATTGTTTGATAGAGTACCTGATTACTCATATGCCATCTTATCCTAGAGAAACAGCGATTTGCAAGAGTGATTCTTTGCCTGGTCTTTGCGGAGTTTAGCATAGAACCTAGACAGTCAAATTTGCTGATTATCCCAAAATTGTATCTGCCCATGGCTGCACATTTTAGCCGCCTTTTAGCTGCCTCTGCCTCAAAACTTGCAAATGTATATGCACGTCATCGGCTTAAGCGAGTAGTTGGTTGGCTTAGGAGTTACGTGCAATCCTATCAAGTATTTCATGATAGCACGTCACCTTATCTAAGATCTCTCTTGATATCATAAGGCTCACAAGGTTTTGATGGAGCAGCAGGAGTTCTTCATCGTCATCCTGCACAGACACGTGAGCTTGGTAGGGATATCAAAACTATAAATGGCGCGGCATAGCTCATATCTCTCCATGGTAACTTTGAAATTGATGATAAGAAGAGTTATACATACATACGTCTATAGTTGACGCAGTTTAGATGAGATATTGCCACATACCTTCACTTCATTTGGATCGGATTGGCGAGGTTCTATCATCGCCACTGCTGAATGGATCATACTGTCTGGAGTTACAAATTAAATCAAATGTGCTATTGACGAACAACCAACTCACCGGTAGTTCGCGGAATACATGTGAAGGGAGCATAACCAACATAACCAGACCTCGGAATGAAGATTGGAAGATTGCAGGGAATATCCAGGGGGAGAATTGAATGGGCAATTAGCTCCTTCCAGCCTTTCAAATCACCAGGTGTGGATGGGATCACAGCAGCCCTATTGCAAAGGGGGCAAGAGGAACTACTACCACACCTAGTCAGAATAATGAAAAGTAGTCTCGCACTGGGTTATATACCAAACCAGTGGAGACGGGCGAAAGTTCTGTTCATATTAAAAGTGGGGAAGAAAGACCCAGTCATACAGACCGATTAGCCTAACATCGTTTCTTCTCAAAACAATGGAGAAAGCTGTGGATAACCACTTAAGAGAGGATGTTTTTAGCGCATTCCCATTTCATCATCGTCAACATGTATACAGAACAGGCAAATCTGCAGAGACCGCTCTCTATCAGCTGACGGAAATTATTCAAAGAGTTCTTGAAACAAAAGAGACAATAATCTGCGCCTTCATAGACATAGAAGGGGCATTCGATAACACTTTCGCATGAAGAATGAGTAAGCAGTATCTAAATGGATGTATGAGGTACTGAGAACAAGATCAACAGAAACTCAAACATCAAGGTCAACACGACAAGGGGATGTCCGCAAGGAGGAGTGCTTTATCCTCTAATGTGGAGCCTTGTTGTGGATGAACTACTTGAAAAGCTAATAAACCTGGAAGTCAAGCTTATGCTGATGACATTGTACTGATTGTGATATTATACAAAGGGGCCTTAAAGCAACTCAAGAATGGTGCCATACGGCTGGGTTGAATATAAACCCGGCTAAAACCACAATAGTACCATTTCCGAGGAAAAGAAAAATAAAACTAAAACCGCTTCAACTGTCGGGCGTGTTACTGACACCGGTAAAAGAGGTAAAGTATCTAAGACTATACCTAGACAGTAAACTAATGTGGAAAAACCACACAGAGGCGATATCCAAAAAGGCTACCCGCGCTCTAATAATATGTAGGAGCCTTGTGGGCAAGTCCTGTGGACTCAGCCCAAACATTCTAAGATGAATGTACATATATTGTCATTGGGAGGCCAACAATCACGTAAATCAGGCAAAACGAACTAGTCTGGTCACAACGAGGGAAAATTCACAAAAGTGCAAATACTTGCGTGCCTCTGCATTACTGGGGCCATTAGAACATGTCCAACTGCTGCCATGGAAGTACTCTTAGAGCTGACTCCGCTCCATCTCGTAGTGCAGCAAAGTGCAAAACGAACGATCCTAAGGATGGCAAAGGAATGTATTGGAAGGTAGAAATGTGTCAGCTCGAAAGAATGTGACGCACTTTTAAAAAAACTTCCCCTTCTGGCAATCCCTAGGGACGGAAGTATTAGAAAATTGAACTCTGGGAAAAACTTTTGTATTAAGTTAAGTAATAGGAAAAAATGAAGCAACGAATCCGCAACATATGGACTGAGCAACCACGCGATAAAGTGTTACACAGACGGCTCGAGAACTGAGGAAGGGACAGGTGCATTCTGAACCCATGGGTAAGGGTACCAGCATCTTCAAAGCTAAAATACATGCTGTAGACAGATGCATCCAATACAATCTCGAAAGAAGATATAGAAACTGTGACATAACAATACTGTCAGTCAAGCAGCTATCAAAACATTCGATTCCTATGTCACTAAGTCGAAACTTGTTTGGGAATGCTGAAATAAATTTAATGAATTAGGAATAAACAATAAAGTAACACTTTGCTGAATGCCCGGTCATGTCTGATAAAAGGCAATAAAGTAGCAGACTCACTGGCAAGAGAAGGAGCTGCATAACCCTTCATTGGCCCTGAACCCAGTTGAGGATATGCCAACCATTGACCCGCTTCTCATACTCAGATTCCTAAAAGAAACTGGTCTGGAGAGAGAGCTCTAAGGTGAATTATTCTCGCGAAGGCAAAGCTAGAGGATATGACCCTCAAACACAATTCTGATGGAATTACGATGCGAGGTGAACTCTAACGAGGGAAAATCTCTCCAAGGCAATATCAGGGGGCACAGTGACCCTACACAAATAATAAAAATAAGTATTGACGAAGGGACCCTGTATGTCAACAACACAGTTAGCTCATTTCTACATGAGGGCAGATACAAAGAATCTACTACTTCACATACTGTTTTCTACTCAACCATACATTCCAAGGCAACTTAATGACAGGATGGTGGGTTAAGAACTCTCCTTCTTTTCAACTATTATTCCACGCGCAAGTTTCGCTGTTCTTTTAACGTTTTTGCAGAGTTGTCAGTAGTAGATCCATTCATATCCAAAGCCGTTATTTACTTCCTAACTAACAAATCCTAACATAAAGGATCCTTTATGTGCAGAGAGTCAGAGTTGACCGAAGCCAGAAGCCCACTAGTAAGATATGAGTGCTAACGTTCATCCAAGAAGGGTTAATCCGCCACAATCTCTTTTTCAACACCCTGACTCAGAGGTGGAATTCCTTATACATCTTGGTTCCGATTATGCCGGAGTAGTTCACTTGAGGTGTTTGCCAGACTGTTGACCAAATCAGGGGTAGGTATTCTTTTGTCTCCATCCTCCATAATGAGGTTGTTTTGCTAAATTTCTGAAACGCTTATTAAGCTCGTACAGGTTAACAAGAGATGCTTCGTCCGTTGCAAAACATACGTGCTGAAGAACCCAGTTGTACTTGCGCAGGTCTGCAGTACACATCAAGAATGAAATACAGCGAGCACCAAGGGGAGGGGATGATATGGTCTTGCGGTTTTTTCTTAAATAAGTGCAATTCTGATGACACGTTGGCAGTCGATGGTCTTCGACACTTAATGTTTGGCGGCAAATGAGAGTTATAGAGATTTTGATGGGCTGGCTAAGTACCTGGCTAACTGGAGAGGCTTGTTTGTTGAGTCCCAGGTTTACCCCAAACTGCAGCTCCACCAAAGTACAGAAATTTCTGTATTTGTCTAGGCAAATCACTTGTAAGGGCTTTTTCTTTGGGACATGGTTCCGTATGTACATGTGTTGGTACGAGAATTCAAAACCACCCCGATTCTCACATGCGATTTTCGACTAACCACACAATTTTCAGTGTGTACTTCAAACGTTAGAGAGCTTTTTTCAACTATGATGCCCCAAGGGAGCACTTTGAATTTCGAAATGGACTACAAAAGTGGGCCCACTGTAAGCGTTACAGAAAAAGAAAACCAAATTAATAAATAAAGCATTCCAGGAAGAAACAAATAAGGAAATATAAGAAGATACATTCCATTCTATTCTCGTTCCATATCTGTGTGTCTGTATGTTATTGCTCCTCTCTCTTGATTTTTTTCTAATGAGTTTTCCATCTGAAAATCATAATCAACATCGAAGAGATGATCCGACAGAACGCACACAAACAAACTTTATCAGTAGAACCAGGATAACTTCATCATTCAAAAGGAATTTCCATCCTCAACGACAAGCCGATCTTTAGAAAATATTTTGCCTTTCCAAGCTCATTCCAACCATTCTCCCCCTCATATGAGGAGCATAGTGAGTAAGGAAAATTAATTCTTGACGAAGGAAGGAAGAGCAAAGAAAAAGAAGCAAAAAAAAAGAGAAACACCCAATGAAGTACGAGGAAAGGAAAATTCACTAATCTCAAGACATCCTCTGTCATATCGCATATACGCTTTGAAATGTGATATGAATTACAATTTAATTCACTGCTAAAGAAATCCTCCGGCTCAAGGCTGTCAGGATGGCAGCCAGGCGCCCTTGTTACTTGTTGGTCTGGCATCCAGGCGGGGCGCGTCGGAGTTGGAGTGATGAGGGACCTAAACAGCAGATAGTGTATGTGCGGTATGTGTTGTGTGTGTTCTGCGAATGTTTGCAGCAGTCATTGGACGTGGTGCTATGATGACATTACTTCATTAATAATTTAATTTGTCCGTTAGATTTAATTTTAAGCGACAGATTACGAAGTGACTTTCGTCAAATTGCAGACAAATAACGGGCGAAATACTTGCGCTGCCATAGCCGGCGGGGGAGCAACCCACTTTCAGCATTCACCCATAGGGAGGAGTCGTTCGTTGTACATTGTTTTTAAATTTGTTGTTAGTGACTTTTCGGAAAATGTCCTGAGGGACTATGCGTTTTATTTAGGGTGTACACACATGCAGAAGCGTACAAACTCGGCAGTGGTTATGAACGTTACGAGATAAAAAAAAGATTTAAAATGGGAAAGAATGCTTATTGAATGTGCATGTACAGCCAGGAGATATAGAATGACTGACATATTGGGAGTCGTTACAGTTATTTATTAAATATCCTCTGTAAGCAAAAAATATACATTTAAAGGCTATGGGCTTTGCTTTAGAAACCATGAGTGCTGCGGCCATAAAAAGGACATACAAACTGAAAGGCGAGATTAATTGCATTGAATACATCAGTGGTTTGTCAGCAAGGGTGCGGTGGCATATTCACCTAGCAATGACTTGAGAATATTCACATTTGTCAACCATCTAAAGTGCATATAAAAAATTTCCGTGACCAAGTTGTTTGATGGCTGTTACTTTTTTTACGCCGCGTAGAAGTATGTTGCATCTGCCGACGGCTGTTGGTTTGATAAATATTGAGGAAGACATTTTATAGTCAAACACCTCGTAGCTCTGTGTCATCTTGAAATTTCTTGGGAAATTGATGAGCTGCTCCTCTAAGCTGGGGTGCATCTTGCACCACAAAACAGGATAAGTGTCAGTTGGTCTGTGGTCTAGCGAGCCGTAATCGCAACTAATTTCTCGGATACAGACGGAAACTTCGTTGACGACATTTGTCTGCCGAATACGGACAACAATTTTAACCTTTCCTCCGACCTGAGCGAGAATTCTTGCTTTAAAATATGGACATTTTGAGGCTAAGTGAAATAAAATGGTTTGAAGTTGGTGAATACACGTCGTCAAGTACGAATATTGTCTTACTCTGGCAGTCCAGATGGATTCTCACGTAGCAGTCTCATATCTTGAAAAACTAACAACTAACTGGATACTGATTTCTCATCTGACTTGCATCAAATATCTAACGAGATAGACCACATTGCGATAAGCCGACTTGCTTTAGGACATCTTTCTGACATTCAAAACGGGTGTGGATCCGATATCGGAATGGCACGAGACCACCATCTTATGATAGCTCATTACCGCTTCCGTGCATTCGTTAGCAGCACTCATTCCAATTTGCTTACTATACTCAAGCATAATACCGACCGTCTAAAAACTAAAATTGTTCGCCCTATGAGAAGGATGAATTTGACCGGTCTGACTCAGGCATGTTAAAAGGCATCACTATCCAGATCCCTGATGAAGCGAAGTATCTAGGAGTGATGCTAGATGGAAAACTTTTTTGGGAAAAACATGTCAAGACGAAGACGCGCTCTCAGTCTTCTGGCAGTTTAAGAGTGCTTTTTGCAAGGTATCACCATGCTAGATCCAAAGATGATAAGACCTTTTCTATCTTACGCGTCGGTTGTTTGGTGGAGGGGGCTCTCACGTAAGAATGTGACTGCCTTCTACTCTAAACTTCAGCTTCAGCTATCTCCAGCTCATCTAAAGTAACCTCGAATCCACTGCGAATGTTGAAATACATATATCGGGGCTTTTAAAAATCGCCTGTTCGGGGTTCAGAAGCTTTGCGTCGAGTTGGAGGCTTTTGCGGCAGCTACATATTAATGGCCGCGGTGGCTCACGTAAGAAAGTGACTGCCTTCTACACTAAACTTCAAGGAGCAGTCTGTTTCGGCTGCACGGGAGTTTCTCAGAGTATGCCTGGCTCTGCTCTAGACGCTCTGTTTGATACGTATATCATGGGTTGTACTACGAGTGAACAAACCCTGGAGTTTCGATGACCTTGCACAACACTTATCCTATCACCTTGATTCAATGGATATGCCATCTGATGCAATGATACCGGAACTTCGGCTGCTGTGCGAAGTTAGAGTCGACTTTTCTTGCATTTAGAACTGGCTTTGGGCAGAGTCTGAACCTGGATTGCGCCGTTCTTGAACCTTCACGGATGGGTCCAAGACCGGTCAAAAGTCTGGCACTGAAGTTTTGGTGGAGACCGCCAAGACTTCAATACTCGTTAGGTGAGCCACTAATTTATAAGCAGACGTGTATGCTATCCTAATGACTACCGACTATATTGTTAAGAGTAGGTGGAAAGGTTGGAGTATCTGCGTCTGTAGTGACAGTCAGTAAGCGCTTATGGCCTTGCTCAACCTTTTAACCCGTTCCAAAATACATAGTTCGAGAATGGAAGAACTTTTTTAATGTGGTCGCAAGACTAAACTCTTTAGCTCCTGTCTGGGTGCTTGGTCACAAAGAGATTGCAGGAAATGTTGTGCAAGACATGTAGAGACACCTACTTAAGCTGTATGTTTTCAGCAAGACCCACCACAGATGGAAAAATGGCTCGACTTGTCATATTTCTAGACAGATCTGGCCTAAGCTGAATCAGAATCTTAGCGTCGAGTTGGTTACGCTTAAGTGATCACAGATCAGCAAGGTAATCTGAGTCCTTATGGGACATTGCCTGATGAACACGCTTAAAGTCTCTCTTCCAAAAAACTGAAGCTGCAGAGACAAAGGAGAAGAGAAAGCTATCGTTTACCTAATACGCACCTATAAAAAAATGCTCTATTTAGGGGCTCTTTCTTCAACAACCACAGTAGAAAGATCCATGGCAGCATAAAGGACCACTTCTAGTCTAAGTTTGTCTGTATCCTAATACAGACAGCCACCCTAACATAAGCATAAAAACCTAGTGCAAGACGTAGAAGGTATTAGTGCTAGTAAAAGGTCAAAGGTGCAGCAAATACTATTACCAAGAGCCCATTGGGGAACGCAGCTCCTAGCAACCTCCCGTTAAAAGCTCAGTCTGCTTCGTACTAATATCGGACGAGTTCCAGCTCATGAGATGGAGGGAGCACTTCCAGACTGTGCTATCTCATTTGGATGGTAGGCCGATGGTCCCGAATATGTATGAGCCTACCGAAGCAACAAATTCCTGCATACATACCTAGCAATACAGAGCTGCAGCCGGGATAACAAACAAATAACAAATTTTTGGACATTGATAGAGTCTTTATCGAATTTTTTTGAAGTGGACAATAGAGGTGACGTGATTCAACCTATTGAAGCTCTAACCATTATATTTTATGGTATATCACTCGACCCTGGTAAATAGAAATTAAATAGTATTGATGACTGATGCCCAGATGTGATCCTGCACCAGAAGGTCATGCCAAACCAGTCCTTTTCATCTAAATTTAAAGTAAGCTTCAAGACTAATTAATAGCTGCTTCGCACATTTCCAATTACTCATTCGATGAAGCAAGCTTGGTCCTTTCTTCTTCAATTGTCAATTGGTAACAGTTGTAATGAGATCTTTCGCTACAGATGCTTCAACCAATTAAGGATAATCATTTGGCAATTATCAAGGCACAAAGCAAAGCGTCAATTAATTTAACGTGATTTCATCAGCAGTATCCAACACCCGCCCCTCAACAAATAGTCTTAAACGCATACCCTTAAGCAAATTCAAAAAAAAACCCATTCAACTGCCAGCACTAGAAGCTCATCCCTAAGAAAATTGATGACATTTGAAAACTAAATCCTCAAAGAGCTTCGGTCACAGGATGATTGAGCATTTTATTTGCTTCACTTCTTCTCCTTGTACCCGGTTGCCACCCGTTTACCCGTTTACCCGTTAGCAATTTATCGCGTTGATTTTAGTTAGAATATTTATGGACGAAAACAAACGAAGTGAATTAATGAAAAATAATTAAGTCATCCTGGGTATCCCTCTTCTTTTGTTCGCCATCATGAATATCTTTTTTTATTATTTTTTTTAATTAAAAAACCTTTCATTGTGCTAACGCAAGGATACACACAAAATGGGAGAACTCTTGATAGTCCACGGCGATGATTAAGTGGACAGGGTGTACGGATATGTGATGATTTGTTAGGGAACTGAAATGTCAATGAGTAATAGTGGAACAGAAGTTGGGGTTGGATAATAGTGTGGGTGGATTTGTTCCTTAAGCTTAGTACCTAGATTTGTGGAAGGATTGTTTCTTCCCGTTTATCATTTTTATTTTTTTGCATACATAGACACTCGTATGTACATATGTATGTAGGTGGTAATAATAAATCTCAGGCAACACAAGTATCTCTTGCCAATTCGATCTTTGGCCAGGTGCCATCAGCCTTGCACGTTAAGTTGATGAGGTTTCTCTCCACTGGCGCGCCGCACCAAAGGTACATTTTTTTTTATTACAGTGTTGGCTCCATTCGCGCCAAATATCTCTTTCATCTTAGCAATTCATGCTACCACGTGTGAGATATAGGGAGCCTCGAATGTTAGCGACATCTTATCCGAAATGCTTCGACGCGCTTCAGCTATCTCCAGCTCATCTAAAGTAACCTCGAATCGTAAAATCGCCTGTTCGGGGTTCAGAAGCTTTGCGTCGATTTGGATGCTTTTGCGGTAGCTACATATTAATGGCCGCCTTGGCTTAGTGGTGCATATATCACATTGCTACCGGGTGTATATACTTGGTCTGTGTGCATCCTGTAGAGCCATGCCACCGCCTATGTACATTTTATGCTCACGAGAATCCTAGTCGTCAGACGAACTACAAATTACAGACTCAGGCAAACGTGGAACTGGTTCGGGTCCTGAAAAACATCTTCCAAACCTTGTCTTGCAAGTTTATCGTTTCTCTAGATTCTAGTATGTTCTGCCACTCAGCCAAGACGCTATAAATGTAGTTTTCTCCATCCTTTTTTTCACGAAAAGTGTCTTCACTTGGAAGATAGACGCATATAAACCTTAAAGAGAATAAAGTCCAATACTCTCGGTCTTCGCAAAGACATCAGCACCGGACCCATGTCTAGTTTTGGAACCATCCGAGGGCCATGACCCATTCATAACAAACATTCTGTTAATTAACATTGCTCTAATCCACAAGACTAAAATATTATCTAGGGCCCGCTGTTTGACGGAATTTACGGAATTGCCTATCGCACATTCCTTCCTATTGGTCCCGCCTTCATTCCTTCTAACAAAATTTTGGGAAGCGATCTCGCACATGTTATATCTGGAAGATCACACCGTTCAAATCAACTTTGCATTTTAACTAGTTTTTCCGTGCCTTTATGCAGAAAAGAGGTCAGACTAAAGGGGCTGAAAGTCTTGAAGTGTTGATAGTCGTTTCTTCCAACCTATCGTATCAGTCAAGCAGCCATTATGGCACTGCAGTCCACATCGATAAGATCCAAGGTCGTAAAAATATAAAAAAAGCGACTGGATGACATCTCAGTTGCCAATTCGGTGCCCTATGCTGGGTACCTGGCCACACGGATATCTCCGGTAACGAAAAATCGGACGAAGTAGTAGATAAGGGTCACTCTTGAACTCTTCGTGGGCCCTCTCTGAGGATAGTATATTGCTCACTGCCCTGCAAAGGAAGATAGACATTGAGTCTAATGAGGAGGTTAATAAACACTGGTGCCGGTTAGATACATGCGCAAAAAGCGACCTATTAATCTTACGGAACTCTGTAAGTCGCAGGGATATCCGATTAGCTGTTGGCGTCGTGACAGGACACTGTGTGATAGGTAATCACGCAGCACGGTTAGGGTTACCGCATAACGACTACTGTAGTAGCTCCTTTGTGACTGTCCAGCGCTGGCCACCAAAAAAGGACGTGCTCTTAGCAGTTACTTCTTGTCAGAACTGGACGAGCTAGGTAACACTGAGCTAAGCAAACTCTTGAGATTCGTACATTTATCTAGGTGGTTTAACTAAGGCGACGAAGACTGAGACTTAGGTCATCTTGGCCTCGTATTTATGATGCGTTTGGCCTCTACAAACGTTGTCTTCAATCTTACCCGGGTCCTTTCAAAATTTTAAAATTCCTTATAACTACCACAATGCAGCTGTCTCAGATTGTACAATTTTTGAACATTTTTGAACTGCAAGCGTAGTGAATAATTAATTGTAATTTCTTTCTAAGTTCTGGCAAAACACATTGTGCATATCACAAAAAGCGAATTTATCTATCGCAGACGAATCCTTAACGCTCCATTAGAATTGCCATAACCGCTTATCTGCTTAGTAATCTAAAGGGTTTAACGAAACGCAATTCCATTAAGAATTCATTTTGATTCGCTTCACAGAAGCCCTTAACAAGTAAAACCACATCGTCATCATCATCATCATGGGGTTGTTTTACAAGACCGCATTCTGGGAGCGTGCTGTTTAAGCACCCATTAAGTGTGCATATCAACACAAAAAAAGGACGCGTACAAAAAGAACAACGATATGAGGTTATATTCACCACGAGCAAAAAAAAAAATTAGGTCACTAATACCGGCCACTATACTAATAATAAATTGCACTTGAATGCGTACTTTGTATTCTAGGCACGTTCTTCATAATCCGTGCATTTCCTGTAAATGGACCTACATAACGCGAATAAATTCAAATTATTGCGCTTTGTTTCTCTAACCCATTACACGACACATGCATGTAGTTACATAAAAAAAAAATACTCATACGTATCCTCTTCATGAGCAATGCCTCACGGCAATGCCATAAAGAGTAGAAGGGGTTTATTTAGTTTGCTGCGAATGCTGGCCCGTATCTAAAGTCATCCACACACGGGAAGCAAAATGAATCACTTCGCGTCGTCAGGATGTACTCAATTGGACACAGGATCCAATGAATTTCTGCAAACTCTTCTATGTTTTAATATGGCAAATGCAATTTGCATTGTAGTGGTATTTCAGTATTGTGTCTCGAAATTGACAACTTGTGCGAGTATTGGTTTACCCCGATGTTTAAAATTTTACCCCGTGCGCAGTAGCCATCCCTCTTCTATAAGCTGAGTTTTACCCCAAGGGAATTGATCCAGTGTGCGCTGGCCTAAAGAGTATATGCATAGCGGTCAGCAGGCCAAATACGAGCTTACAGCCCAATCCTGACGGAAGCACCAGAGCAAAAAGTAGGTTGCCACAGAAAAGACTTTGGAAACCATTAATTGCGGAGGCTGATCTACTCCAGTTTATGATGGATGAAATGCAGTCCTCTAACCACCGCCAGCAAGGACAAAACGAAGGACAAAAAATATACATACATAAACTACCAGTCCACTGGTGGAATGATAAGGCTGTGTACTCGGCGAATGTACCAAGGCTCTAGGAAGCACTGCATCAACGTCGATCTCTATAAGAGAAACATTCTCGGAAGAGGAAACTTGGAAAACATCATTAGAGCGAGCAAAGACAGAAGAAGTAGGCGTAGCAGTAAGAAAGATGAAGCGCAATAAAGCAGTCGGAAAGGACAACACACCATCGGAATTCTGGTTAAAAATGGACACCGCAGAGTTTAAATGGCTCGCAGGATCCCAAACCTTTGGAGAGAAAGTTTTCTTCAAAGGCGACACACCAAACTGCAATAACTATCGTTCAGTCAAACTTATGTCGCACACGATGAAAATTTATGAACGTATATTTACGGCAGAGATGAAAATGTTACGGATTTCGGTCGGAGTTACAAAGCTAGAATAAAATAAGAAACACGCGTGTACGGAGAAGCCTACACATAAAGAAACCGATCGCTGAAAAGCTCGAAGCTGACCGACTAAGTTGATACTGCCATGTGCATAGAAGACCTGCGGACAACCCGGTAAAAATGGCAATGACGATTCACGTTCCGACAGAAGCACGAAAAAGGGGCCGAAAGAAAAGCAATTGGATTACTCAATTACAGAAAAAGCTACCACTCCTCGGCCTGCGCGATGAAGTAATCCGAAACCGAGAATCCTGCAGACGGATACTCTGATCCACAAACTTAGCTAACCCCATGAGCGGCGCAGAAGCAAGGCAGTAAAAATGGGAGAACTATATAGCATTAGATGTACTTGTACGTGCTTTATAATTCAAAAGCTATAAACGTAAAAGAAGAAGAAGAAAGAGAGAAGCTTCGCTAACACCTGAAACCAAGATCATTAAAACCCGAGTAGCTCCGACCAATTGTTTCTGTAGACCTTCTCTATGATTCTGTAGACGGATACTCCCGCACCTGCGCGCATTGTCCACTGCGTTTGAAGCTAGAACGTTGATGTGTGTAGTTTTCCTTATGAGGTACTAGAATTCAAGCTTATCTCTCTCCACTGATGTAACTGTTAGAATCGGAGCCTTAAAGGAGATTCATTCTTCAGTCCGCATCCAGGAATTCTTAGTCAGACATGTGCTATGAAATTCCAGTCATTTTCCAACACTCGAGTATATTTTGTGCTTCAATTGCAAGGTTCGTCTACATTGGTTTGCATGGATGCGCATTTTTACCTGTTGTGGGCCTAAATTCTTCGAACACTGAAGGGAAGCTATCGGTATTGTACGTGGTTGTGTATATGTACATATAGCATATTGGAGAAACTACTCTTCACGAGGCAATTGACGTTGCAGAAAGCTACCAATAGTTCGTGCGTACTCCGGCATTAACATCCCGCTTCACCGTAACGATGTTCTCTTTAGGTGCCGATTTAAAGGCGATACACAATTGGCTGTAAAAATTGTCCTCCTCGCCCCAAGAGGATATGAGGCTGCTGTGTGCTGTTATAATTATATGATTTCAGCATGAATTCCAACTCATTTCCCAGGCTAGAATAAGACAGTGTTCTTGGTCTGGTCAGCGACTGATATTCCCAGACCAGTCGAATTACCGTTTTTCATTGCGTACCTTTTTTTTGGTGAAATCATTTATGGGTACTTGGTAGCCCGTGCTGCAAGTTATGCTCGATTTCATGCTCTAGGATGTTTCCAGACCTCATGAGCAAAACCATATGTTTATGTCTTTGATGTCGTTGTGTCACTTTCTTCAAGGTTTAAACCACTACCACCACCGCAATGTAGTCGGTGTATCCGATTATGTCCACTCTTCTTGGTCTACACATAAATACATGGTACTCCATCGTAAATTATATTGTACAGGACTGGGCGCAGAACTAATCCCTGTGGGAGAACTCATTCTTCAAAATAATTTGTAATTATTCGCAGCAGGAAGTTTGGCACTCAAATATTCCTCAGCGCTCTCATAATAAAGCCCCAGCTATCCAAGTTGAAAGCGTTTTTGACGTTGAGGGTAACTACAGCGCAGTATAGTTTTTTTCGTCCTTTCGTAATACCGCAAGCTGATTGTATCGCATTGGTGGTGCTTAATTTTTTCCTGAAATCGTATTGTCGGTTGAAAAGCCCGTTGTCTCCTTCGGTATACTGGTCTAGTGCTAGTCGGTCTCGAATAATTTTTTTTCCTACGGTGTTTAGAAGACACAGTGGACTGTACAACGAGCGTTGTTCTGGGGAATTGTCACATTTTGGGATTAGTAGTAGCCTCTACCGTTTCCATTGCATAAGGAACTTTCTTTTTCCAAGCTCCCTGTATAGATGTGTGCAAAAGTTTCCGACTTACTAACAGAGATACAAAAGTTTTGGTGTGTAGATTCATCCTACTTCCTTTTTAGTAAACCAACATTTATTGGGAGCTTCTTTGAAGCTTAATGCTCATCATACCACGTTAGACTTTTATTTATCGAAAAAATTCCTCTGTCTGTTAGTAACCATTCTAACCAAACCCAAGCAGTGATTAGAAGCTAGTCGATTTCTAAAAGTCTCCACTCAACTGCAGCGTGATGAAGACAACTTCGAGATTATTAGAGCAAACTACTCCAAAGCTGCAGCTGGACGAATAAGAAATTTAAGCTGTTCTTCACCTGCTATGTAAAAACCCCTATCTAGATAAAAAATATAAAATTAAGAACTCTTGGGAATTTCACTTTTGATGAGGTGGGGGACTTGTTGAACATTCAGGGAAACGACCTCTTACGTTTCATATCTTTAACTTTTTGATATCCTTACAGGATCTCAGGGCACAATCGACCAAACTGTTGGTCTACATGAGGCAAAGAGTAATATCAGAGGCCACTGATATACTTAGCTACCTAAGACCGAAATAAGTTTGCTCTTTAAGATATCACTCCAACATGGTTGCTCCTTCTTTCATTACCCTTGCATGCGTTAAGAATAATAATTCAGCGTCTGGCTTCCTCCGTGCTTTAAAAGAGCATTTCCACTATTCCAGGCACGTCCTAACGATGCTCTACGATATATTAGTTGAGATATCGCACTCCCTTGTTTAACATGGACTTCATCGATCTATCGGTAGAGTGTTATAGAAAGAAAATCCGCCAGCATTCTATGTGTGTGTGTGTCTATGCTCCTTTGTGGCATTGTTCTTAATCAAATCCGTCACTTCGATTGAGGATTACTATTTTTTTTTATCAATTTGTTTGATGCCAAAACAATATACAAACATGTTGAATCTTCTCTCGGCCCACTAGAGTGCCTCCAATCTGTTGTACGTAGTGCCCTTTAGTTCTCGAAATGATGAATTGGATTATGGGTCCCGTGGAGACGTATAAGCCTATTTTGGCCATTAAATCGAAGGTTAATATCCTTTTTTTTCTGCGTAACAAGCTGCTTGTCCTTTTCTCTGTGCATGTGTGTGCGTCGACTGTTAAGGGAGCGTGTATAATCAAATGAAATATAAGATTGGCGTTCGCTATTATTTCCCTTTCGTGATTTATGCGTTTTTTTTTTCTCCCATTCGTTCTAAGGCAATTAGCATGGTGAAGTAGAATGCATCAATGTTAATCTAGTGCTTTGATCTTTCGCTGAGATTGCAGTGTAATACGGTCGCGGTAGTAGACCCGCCCTGTAACTACGCAAAACACGCAAATTAGTAATGAACTGATTTTATTTTACGCTGCATTCGTGGCCCCAGAGCGAAACGTCCTGCGAAGGGGGAAAGTTGTGGCGTAATAAACATGCATTATGTACCCTATCTCCTCGAAGGACCGCAAGAGGTGAGATGTGGTGCACAGACTGAATTGACCGATGGATTTACATGTACTATCAGAAGATTGAGATAGATATCATTGGCAATAAAATATGATTGAGCTGTCCTTCTGATTTTGATTTATTGCGACTGTAATTGCAGATTTTGCATTTTATATGCAATGTGGATGTACTCGTGGATGCTCGTAACATGCGTCAGGAGATAATAATTCCTATTTGTTACCTGTGGGTGGGCTGGTGTTTTTTGCAGGGTGGTATTAAATAGTCAATTACCAAAGTCAACTGATGGTTTGATTCGAATAAATCAATCACTTCATGTCCAATAACAAAAAGGATTGCAATGAGCAGGAGAATTTTGCTTTTGTATTTTCGTAAAATTTTTTCTTGGTCGTGACTACGTTAGGTTGGGAAAATGTGTACCTCGATAAGGGCTGCCGCGAATGCCTATTGTTCCATTGTGATTCTACTTGCTTTCATATGTATGTATTTGTTCAGGGCTAAACTTCAACCAGTAAGCAACCCTTTAGCACGGTCCTTAGCTAACGGCCTCTAGTTGTTCCTCTATTGCGTTGTATCTCCAGATCGTATTCAAAAACTCTGCGGACTGGAGCAGTGGTGTCCATTCAATCTACAACGTCCTAGCCTTAAGTCGCTTAAGATAGTGGTGCGCACTTTTTTAATTAAGTTGTTCTCCCTGACCATCTTGTATAATATATAAATAAAAGCTTATAATAATTGAGTGTCCTTAGTTCTTCGGTTATGGCCTTACTACCTTCGTTGGATTGGTGCTAAGGGCAACAGACATCGCTCTCTTATCTTGGTCATCACATAGTAATGGTATATTGATGGTCAGATTCAAGAGAAAAGAGAGAAAATCACCGTCACACAGTATTATGCGTCGACCGTAAATGCGACTGAAGGCCATTTTTTGTAGCCAATTTGCTTTCGCTCGGCCAGTCAATATCGTTATGTCGACGGGATATCAAAGCCAAGGTAGACAATGACAACACTATGTTTGAATATGCTATGGGGATCTATGGCCTCGGACACCGTAATGAAAACGTCGACCGGTTCGTACATTTCTGTATTGCCAGATTTGCATACGCTTTAAGATCACAACGTCATGCTAAGTTAGCCATGTCCCTGGAGAAGCTTTAGCACGACCGCAACGAGGCTATCGAGATTTTTTTAAGTCTGGCTGCCATGCTAAGAACAAGACAAGAAAAGAAAAAAATATGAGATGATTGTGAATAAGCTGCAGTATTTTCACGGGAACTATGGAGATAACCACTACTGATTAATTTATGGTTACCAAGCCACAAAGTTAACTACTCTCGACTCGTGAAGTGTTTCTGTTAAAAACAGATCAGCCTGTTGTCAAGTTGTCATGTCAACAAGCACTCTGGCAACCACGATAGCTTGGTTTTAAAAGCGCATGTTCGTTCTTCCTAGTAGTTCCGAACCTGGGGGCTGGAATTTAAAGATCGTCTTGGCGGGAGCGTTGTTATTCATACGCTCGATTTGGCCGAGCCAATGCAGTCGATGTATCTTGACCTTTTGGGCCACATCCACATCTTGGTAAAGCTCGTAGGGTTCATGATTGTATTTTCACCCTCCTTGTACAAATATACGATCAAAAATTCGAAGTTGAAATTTTCTGTCGAAAGCGATGTTGTCTACGGATCTCAGCATTTGTTTTTTGTCGTTCCTCCTGTGATCACTCCTGTCCTAGGCACTATCTACTCCAGCACTAGGTTTAATAAATCACATGATAGTGCATCTTCTTGCCGAAATCCAGCACAAGTTTTGAATAACTCAGTATAGCTATGTACTTCCAAGCTCATGTAGCTTGACATTATCATAGCAGCAAGACTTAACCAGCACCTGCAGTATTTAGCCGATGATGTCGAGCATTGACAGTTATGACATTTGCGAGAGATGGGACCATGAAAGAAACCTTTTTTTGCGTTTTCTGGGACTCAAACGTCGAATATCACGCTCAGCAACGTACTAACCACATAGCTGCAGAGACCACAGGAAGGCGCTTTCATCCGATTAGAAAACGGCATCCCGTGTGGACCAGTGCTTCAGTATCTTTCACTGATGTGAAGAATGATGCTAACGCGTGGAGGTTTTTTTTATGTGAGAAGGTGGGAATCTTGTAAAGACGAAACCGAAACTCAGTAACAGTTCGGAATTTCCACACAATAAACCTATTTTCTCTACTAGCTCCGGTCCTTGTGGAACTGCCGTCAAGTATTTCATCGCGAGGGAGGATTTACGCCTTAGGTGTTCGGCTTAATCATGTTTTCAGCCCGCTGCGCTGCGCTGCGTTTCGTTGTCGCTCCTGTCTTCGCTGTTCCCTCATAATGATCATAGTGTCACTTACTGCGCCCCAAGCATCTTCCCTGCTCAGCATCGGTCTGATGATGTTGCCTGTGGTTAAGCCCTCACCCAGTTTGTCCACCAGTCGAAGCCGCCCTTCATAACATCGCGGGTATTAGAACATGACGTACTCCGCATCCTCGACTGCTTATATGTAGGTTGGGCAATACAGGTAGTCATCGTGTCCAAATATGTGAAGCTAAGCTCTAAAGCATCCACGACCAGTAAGCATCTGAGTGGAAATTGAGGTCCCCATGCTTCCTGTTGATCTTAGCGTCTACAACATCTCGTCATTGTCCTGCTGCGTCGTAGGAAGTTTTTCGGAAAGCGCTGCATACTCTGAATGCACTCATTCTGTAATGTGCCTCCGTCTTCTTTTTCTACAATTTCGCCTTCGATGCCAAAGTACTTGCTAAGAGTAGTCTCTCCTTGTATTTTATCCACCGCTATTCGGCATAATCACTGCGATCATGCCGTTGTCATTGCTGCCTTTTCAACTGTATGCTGCAGATGTTGCTTAGAAGTTAGCCTTGCATCTATGATAACTCCAAAGTACTTCAACTCCGGTTTCGAAAGGTGCATGGACGTAGAGAAAGCTCTAAATACATATAGGTACCTATAAGTAGCATAGCTAGCTGTAGATATCGAAACAAGAATTGCTGTCATTCATGTAATATTCTCTGTATTTACATATGTACGTCCCCACCTCAACAATAAATGTACCACACATCTAAAACCACATGAAACACATGCGGTGAACTGCAGTCCATGCAACAAACTATCCAACTTAACCACACTTTGTCACATGGTTTAAATATCAAAGTATTTGTCATTTCCATTAAAATCAAACACCAGGACACACAATCGGTCGATAATAATAATTTTTTAAAAAAAAACCCTCTCTTCCTGCCGTTACACAAACCCGGTGCCACAAGGATTCACCCAATTTCCCATCCATTTGCGCGCATTTACCAAGTCAGTCAGTCGGCAGATATTCACAATGGCATCTCTGTCATCCGTTATATAAAAATTCTATCGTTGACATCAGGACGAACGAATGTGTGTTGGATACGAACAATAGCAGCAGAAGCAGTAGAAGAAGCGCGTGCTCGTGCGAATGGTATGTGACGCTTTTGGTATGTGCGATGTTTTACTGAATTCATATCATGTCCTTGTCACGTCCTCCTTAATTATTATGACTGTAATCATTATTGAAAACGGAAGTTATTACATGATGCACGCACACACCAAACAAACAGCAAACACGTACATACATATATGCGGATTGTGTGCGGCATTTGGCGGTATGTTCCATCCGCTACATTGTCGTCCTGGTGCGAAATAAAAATGGAATCCATTCCTGGTGGGAAAATATCTTTTCATATTGCGTACACCTTGTCAGCGACTTTTTTTTAATATGTTATGGGGGCCTGCAGAAATGTATTTTACGAGGGTAGTGCGTGCCTTGGGCTATTGTGGGAAATTTTGATTCAGTTGTGGGGTTTTCTTTTTTGGGGGTACACTTTGAAGGTTGGCACTCTTAAAGTGAATTTTACCGAGGTTACCTATTATTTTTGTTTAAATTATTGGATGTCGATAGGAGGTAAACATAAGGTCGCGGGATCTATTGGGTGGTGGCACCAGTAGTGGTCCATTCCATTTTTGCTTACATCAAAATGTGTAAAAAACAAAAAATATCCTTTCACCCCTATTTCGCTGGATTGAATCAAGGTATCGCATAACCCATCCCAAGAATCAACTTGGTCGGGAGTCCATGTCAGTAGTTTAGTCGTGAACGAAGTATCCAAGTACCTGGCGACCTTCGGACTTGCCAGCATTTCCTGTAATGAATCTCTGTTCACATGGAGACCGCCACACATAGGGCCCACATATTCTGTCCAATTTGAACTACAACTTCTAAGCAAAGGTTAGATTAGGTTGACCCACTTCAAGTAGCCAGCAATCGCCAACACACTTAGACCAAGAATAGGTCCATTGTGATACCACATGTCTACTCTTTAAAGCAATTTGAGCTTCTTATGAAGCATGTGAAGCTGCTAATATTTGTATCTGTCAGATCTTTGTAATAGAAGCTTTTAAATTAAGTTTCCTTTTAGGGGAGAAAGAGAGAGAAATTAAATCCTTAGAGCGCTCTAGATCCAAATCTATTGGCCAAATCTGTTTTGGGGCTAGGCATGTTATACCACTGGTCCACCTAAGATTTGTTATCTCGATAGCATCAGCCTTAAATTTAAATAGCAACGAAGGATGGGTAAAGTTCAAAATCTGGCGAGTTCGTCAGCCTTACTGTTTGCTGGAGTATCCCTATCCCTTGGCACCCAACAAAGGCGAATATTGAACTGTCTCCATAAGAGAAGCTCGGCAGTGTAGAGCTGCTAATGAGTTAAGAGAGATCGGTTCCAAGTATTCAATTGCTGCTTGGCTATCCAAAAAGATGCGGATGTCACGTTTTTCTTTAAATACAAATAAGACTTTCTTTATTGCCATTATTTCCTGTAGAACGTCGCTGGTTTTAAGTAGACCCTTCTTCTAAAAATGTGTCTTCCCTCCAGAATGATTTGGCAGGGATGGTGATTTGGAAGTTTTCGTCAAAGTTTAGATGTGTGGTCCGTATTTTCGGGAGAGATTTTGAATTGCATATTATTCAGAATGGACGTGTTGCCAAACCCAAACCTCGCTCCAAAACGAACTCCTCATTGAGGGTTATCACTCTCCTAAAAAGGAAAGGTGCTCTCCCGAGTCAGAATCTTCGCCTCTTTTGTTAGCCTTACGGATATTTGTATCAAACCCTTAGCTTACTACACCATCAGTCTTCGCCAAAGGAGCAAGAGACTCCCTATTGATCAAAAAAAGGGATCATCTATAAAAACTTCTTTGCTAATCCAGCTTAGTTACTTTCCAGTTGTGTATTTAAAGCGATGTGTTACTGGCTCTCAGGATTTAGAGTATTTAATATATTTTGGAGGGTTCGGCTGGAATTTATGTGTGAACTCTCGTTCTGCTTGGGATATTCTCCCTTGCAACAACCTCGACCTTTGCACCTGCTTATTCCTTCCCTAACTTTCTTATTGCAATCTTGTAGCGATCGAATGGTCTCTCATCGGTAAAACCGGCATGTAAAAGATAACCTTGATCGCATCAGATTAATTCCAGAGCACGGAAAAAAAGAGAATCAGAAAGTCTTTAAAAGTGGCTTTACTTTAACAACACAACATGACAATATCTCAAGGAAAAGGAATAGCATTAAACAGCTTGTTTATACAAGGTAAGGGATTGGAGAATCTCCAAAGACGTTGCCTCATCTTTAGAACAGATGATAATCCCCCCAACCAAAAGGTCTTTAGAAATTTTAAGAAAACTAATTGGTCCTTCTCCAAGGAGACCATGAATAGATCTGTTCCCTCCAACGCTCGTCCAAAGCCTTAGACCACAGGAAAACTCGACCTCATTGATTAAACCCTCACGGGGGCCTTCACTGATGCGATCGTGAAAACTTACCCTCTCCGTACACCACGTGGTTAGAAAAGACATCCATGATGGAACGTCAATCTTAACACTGTTCGGGAAAAATGCAGACAACTTATCAATAAAGACGAAAGCCCCAAGGTAACGGTTGAGTCGGGCTTCTATAAAGTGTCCCCCGCTTTAAAAAAAAACCTTGATGAAAGGGAAGCTTCTAGCCTGGAGGTTTTCCTAAAGTATTCGTATCATTAATGAATCTTCAGAATTTTCTTTAGAAAAACATTCCTGTACTCAGCTTCATATGTACGTATGTATCCGTCAAGTTCAGACGGCCATTGAATCACGTCTAACAAGGAATTCATTGACCTGCTCATGGATACTCATTTTCCTGGTAGCACTTCGGTTGCAATAAGTCACGCGGTAATAAAGAAAGTTTCACAGTGTAGCAACTCTCGAAGAATAGTAACCACTGAAAATAGTCTTTGGGTCATGCATAGATTTAAGCCGCCGAATTAGCCGGACCCTGTAGGAAGAAGCTCACATGTTAATCCAAATGATCTCCCACCTACCAGGTTGTCTTCCTTTTTGTTGGAAACACTGGAGAGATTGGTTGCTACTCATCTATGCCACAGCTTTAGGTCCTCACGAAGGAGTGTAAGGCTGTACAGTACAGTACAGTGCGTACATATGTTTTGACGTCGAGAGCCTATTAAGAAAGCCCTGTCCTGCCAGGGATATTAGCAATTTCATGGATATAGTGAAGCGGCATATAATTCTCTGTAGACATTCTCTTTACTTCAATGGTCGATCTAGAATGTAACTCGTCTCTAATGGAGATGGGAAAGCAGTTAAACATTCACCTAGGCTTGGGTTCATGCCACAGAGACATTCCGGGAAAATGCAAAGCTGACGAGCTAGGCATATTTGGTACTCTATACTACCGGAAAGGCAAGTCCCTTTCAGCAAGAAACATCGCAGATAGGAGGATTGCACGAGTGTCAAATATCCAAAGAGAGAGAGAGATCAGAAATGCTCAAATGGTTTCATCTTGCTAAAGGCATCAAATATCAACTCCACTATCAGTGCCCTCACAGAACACTGGCCAACAGGTCTACACGCTGCAGGAGAAAAAAAGGAGAAAAAAAAATATCTTTCATTCCCTCTGCACCTGTCCAGCTTGTCTAAAAGAAAATTACTTTATCAAAGAGCTCTTCCCTTCGATAATCTCGGCGAACACAGAGGTAAACGTCGCTTTATAAAAAGCTCCAGTTGGTTCTCCTACGTAGTCCTTATGTAGCTGATTTTGTTCTAAATCCATCAAAATGGACCTCTTCTGAGTATGTCTGTTTTTTGGTATGAACACCCACTCTTAGCTAACCTAACTAAGGTACTGATGGGACCAAAAGGGACTTCTGTCGTGTGTGCCAGCGTTTTGTTGAAATCAATCAGTCCAACCTACGTCATCGTTAGGATGAAGCACTAATTGGCTTGAATTTAGACGATTGTTTTAAACTGGTAACTACAATCCACATTCTTAGCATACGGCTGAGGCAAGAGAATCGATGCACTATAGACAGCCACACCTTTTGGTCGATACAATCAGGTATCATTCAAATCATAGCACGTGATGCTAATTACTGGTAAGCAGTGACTATCCGAAAGGGGTCCGCAACAGTGGTCCACGAAGCTTTTAAATTTTTCACGGATAATCCCTTCTTTGGATATGGATTCCTATTGGTGGCGAACAATAACTTAAGGCTCGTTATGAATTATGTGTTCGTAGTGAATACGTATCTGTTTTACGGTCCAAAATATCTAAATCATTTCCACTAATCCCGCATCGATGCGAAATTGACTGCATTCACATGTTCATTCACGTGAATTCATAGTTAAAAATTAAATTCCATTGAATTTATGTGAATGGCAAATCATTGACTCCACCCCATGTGCCATTAAAAAGGATTACAGATAAAAAAACATCTATTTCCGGAGAATTATATTTGTATACCACGTACTGGTGAGAGTCCTTTGAAATGGTATTTTTTTTGCCACGTGAATAGCACCATATTGGGTAACACATCGTTCAAACCGGTAATAAAAATCACTCGTACACATTCACAAAGCGTTTCGTTTGTCCTTTTCATTTTCTTTCCTCCATCCAATAGGTCCTTGCTGGACTGAGTCTATACCCATTCAGAATGGGTTCATCATTAGTTGCACATACCTTCAGTTTTCTTCATAACGAGTAGGTACTAAGAGAATATAAAAACATAAAAATTGAAAAAAACAAAATTGGAAACACAAATATCATGAACCTTGCTCTTAACTGATTTTCATTCTTTGTATTTTTTTTTGTCGGGCATCCTTTTGTTGTTGGGAAATTTCATTCGATGAAAGGAGTCTAAATATGAATTATACTGAGCGACAAAAATAAAGCTCATTTTAATTTTTCGATTCTGCAGCCTACATTAAGATCTTGGTGAGATTTTCAGACGTGCCAATGAATCCTATGAACTTCTCGGATCTGCCGTTCAAGTGGCTGAAGGCCGGACCTATTGTTCTGATATACATAAGTGATCCATATGATCAAGAACTTGAAATGACCTTCTGGGCGATGAGCTATAGCTCTGTTCTATAGTTTGGCAAATCCCTAGTCGAAACATAATACATTTTTTGTCTTCCTGCCAAGCTCATTTGACTTAGTACAGAGGTCAACCGGGGCGATCCTTGAGCATCTGAAAGACAGTGAGTGCCAGCGGAACGTCTAACAAACTCCATGCTTTGAAATATCAATTACATTAGAAAAATTGTTTAGCGAATTTGAGAAGGCTTTCGGGAGGTATTCCAGAAAAACTCAGAGCTTTTATCAGTCCTGCATATGCGGATAATAAGTGTCACGTTTTACACAATGGTAAGGTGTCTGATGATTTTGAAGCCCATTAGGAGTGCAATTTGGTACCGCTATTATTCTTGGTGGTCATCAACTATGTACTACTTGCAGAATAGACGGAAGGTAACCAAGGAATGCAATGGATTATGTCATCTTACTTTATACACTTCGATTACGCTGACGACGTTTACCTACTAGCACAGCGGGTTAGACTCCCGCTTGGTTCAACGTCGCCGGATATGAAGCCGAGAAAAAGACTACTTTCTAACCCTTGGAAGTTTGGTCTTAGCTAATCAAAGCTGCGGTCAAAATGCTATCTAAAGTGGGTGCAGCACTTGGAAGGGGGAAATGACTTGAAAACTATTTGGCACAATCATATCTTCAATGAACAACGGGCTAAGTATGTACATACCGACATTATTATACAAAGGAGAAAGTGCCATTGGAAAGGTCACGCCCCACCACGCGGAGATAACTCCATAGCGAAATATACCATCCAGTGTGGAATCTGCTCACCGACGCAAGCAGAACTGCGGGGTGCCCTACGCAAATGGGGCGTAGAACATACAAGGAGGAATCAAGGTTTTGTGGAATATGTTGGAGCCTGCTCAAATCCGTCACTCCAAACAAGATGGCGCGCAGGCGCTGTTGATGCCATATGCCCCGCAAACGGTGAAAGGATTTAAGTAAGCATTGCAAAAACAACGAAAGGAGGCTTCTACTTCTCAAGTTTAAAAGGCTCCCAAGACTGGATACCGAATTACACAGCTCATTGGAGGGGTCCTAAGAGGCCAAGCGGAAAGTAGACAACTAAAGCATCAGGTGCTAATTGAAATAAAATATCTCAGCGCGACAAGGACTAGAGAGGAAATCTACCAAGACCTGTATAATGAACTAGAGGAGAAAGATATTGTTTAGTGCTGTTAAATCCCTATAGGAAGCATACTTTGGAACGTATTTAATAGCAGTCAGCCTACGAACAGGAGTGGCAATAAGATGCGCTTTGGGTGGGTAATCTGTCACATATGAGAACAAATTCTTCCAACTTTTTAAATGCTTCTAGGGTATGAGTCTCAAGCACAAACCAAGAACATGCAAACATGTGAAATCTGGCACATTGCTGGCACAAGGAGAACATAAACCCCAATCATTTCACAGGATCCCAATCATTCAAGAGTCAGGAAAGCCAAGCAAATTGTAGCTGGTTACAAGGCTGGAATGTCAGCCATAACGAAGAGAACTTAGCCACCGATGCAAAGTGAATTAAAGATGTGTTCAAGCAGCACTTTTAAACTATTCATAAGCTGAAGAATAATAAGGCCTCCAGTCTTAATATCTTAAAAGTGGAGGTATTCAAATACGAAGGTGATGTCTTGTGGGGTTTCAAGTATTGGTGGATGATAGCATGCCTTATGCAGAGTAGAATATCAGCTCGATAAGCGATCCTAAGTCTCACACCAAATATTAAAGCATATCCCTGCTTAATGCAAAAGTTTTTCTTAGTATGGCTTCCGGCCAGGCAGATCGATGATAGACCATATCTTCACACCAAACCAAATCCTGGAAAAGACTAACGATGTGTCAAGTCAAGACACATCATATTTTTATCGACTTCAAAGCTACTTAAGATAGCATTCATCGTCTAGAGCTCTACAGGACGATGTTTGAATTCGGAATCGCGTCAAAATCAATCCAGTTGTATCGAGTATTGCCGAAGAATAAGCCATACAATGTGCAGTTTGGAAGTAGCTCTTCTGAATTATTCTAACCGTGTACCGGATTTCGAAGGAAGATGAGCTGCCATGTGATTTCTACGCAAACACAATCAATTTTTACCGCATTGGTGCTCATCACTGTCTTAATTTCGGTAGTGATCTTCCTTGAAGGAATTCCGGTAGTTGTTACCCCCGGCAGCTTAGTGTGATTTGGGTGTATATCACTGACGAATACACCGATATAAACTGTAGCAAAATGGTTTTAAACCTGATAGATGGTGATTCCATAAACGGTTCTACTGTCGCACCCTACAATTTGAGCTTCATGTAGCCTTGGTTCTATGCCTTTTGTGCCTTCTACCGCCAGTATCTTCTGCTTCAAAGAACAAACATTTTTTCACAGCGTTTCAATGTTCGTAGATGAATGTCTATAATGAGTTTCTGATTGTTTCCACTTTTTGCAAGAGATTTTCTCCCAATTGTCGTCGCACTATATCAGTTTTAGCCAGTTAATGACATACTTCGGCATTTTGGTGATATCGCGAGAACTTCGAACAGATGCAGTACGTAATTGGTCTGTGGATAACAAAACTCTGTGATCTCGTACCATCCCCATGACGATTCCTTGTCTGCTTTAGACGTCAAATAAAAGGACATCTTATAAAAGGGCGACTGTTGGACGTTGGTTATCTGTGAGTTGAAAGCCAGCTGAATCCTTGCAGATCTTATGCTTAAACTTTCACTAGGCGATTTGTGTTCCAGATATCCATACACATTTCACCATTGTCGTTGCGGTCGACGAGGTTGTACTTTCCGATTACATGCCCCAGCCCCTTTTTATCATTGCTCTTAGGTCGCCCATCACAAGGACGATATCGCCGTTTTACATTCCATTGTATACGGGTTTGCTGGAGGACTTTTAGGCGTAGATGTATTGATGTCACTCTCAATATGTCCAATTTATATCGAATGTGCTCAAGCTCCCTTTGGAGAAATCTGGCATTCTTAGTCCCCATCATATCCAGAAACCAGTTTTGATCAGAGTGCGGTTGCGAAAAGTCGTCATCATTTGAACATTCCCTATCTAAAGCGTCGTGTCTGATGCGGCAGAATTCGTTGACGTAAATTGGTAATTCGATACATACGTACCTAGACTAGAAATGCTAGATCGGTCGCCCTTACATCTTCAGCCTGCTTGGCGCATGAGGATTTATACATGGAGTTGCTGCGGGAGCATAATTAGGAGGTAAAGCAAGCACTTCATCACGAACTCGATTGTTCGCTACTGGCTCAAACTAATTACTTGGCAGTCTAATAGCTTCCCTATTGCCCTCAATACAGGCCCTCCAAAAAATTGGCTGTCGAAAAAGGGCAGACTTAAATACTGCACTTTTACATCATTCGATCTACCAGAATTATTTTGAATTTTTATTGGATGCATTTCTCTTTCGCGTAGTGTATGTATACCAGTCGACCATAATGAGTAAGGTGACAGAATGTATGTGAGTGTATGAACGGTTTGGTGTGCATGAACGACCCATTCCTTGATTTTAGAATCCTAATCGACCGTTAACCCACATTGTCTACCGGGTTATATCGGGGAGCCTTTCCATTGGTGTTTGCTGGTGTAGCAGGAAATGGAATTTCTTTTTTTAATACACAAGGGAATCAATTGAAATGTCCGAATGGGGTAGTTATTACACATACGAGGATGTATATATGCACTTAAATATAGATTTTTATTTTGGCTGTATCCTGATGCCATTATTGGTTTTATTCGCTTTATTTCTGTTTTTTTTTTATTGCTTCGTTTTCCGACAGCATATTTATCGAATAACTAAAGTTCACACTTCAATTGAATTGGTAGCGCAGATATTTATCTGGAACTGGATTTGTATGTTCCCACTGCGTGGGAATAATGGTTAATTAAATAAATCTGATTTAAAAGCAAGTGGAAGAGTGGCGTTTCTTCTTAAAAACACTAGAGTGGGTGTACTCTAAGATATAGGAAGACTATTATGCTTTATAAGAAATCGTCTTTAAAACAAATAAACTTAGGAAGATACTTGTGGAAAGACAGAAATGTATACTACGTATGCATGCTATTTAGGGAGCCTATTGCAGGGAGCCGTGGTTTATTGGTTTGTGCGTTGGACTACTTTAGCAAGAGGTTCAAAGTTCGGGTTCCAGAAACCACTAAAAAAGGTTTTTCATGGTCGCAACCCTCGGAAATGTCTGATAAACATCCGAGAGTAATAACGGTCCAAAGAAAGCTTCTAGTTAGAGTAGATTATACATTTACAGGGTTTCAAATTGCGGGGGAACACCTTTCCCCCTATGGGTAACACAATGGGTCAACACTGACCTGAGTGCTGCAGGAGTCCTTTCTCTCTCTGCCAGCCCGCTTACCTAACCTAACCTAACCTATCTGGGTGAAAAATTATTGCATAGTGCCTTCTCTTTATGCTCTAGGTATATACATATTGACTAGTAGTCAGGGGTATTGTTTTTTCAAGCATGCCTCTAACATGAACGCCTAGCATTCTTTCCAAAAAATCCATATTAAGCTGATTGGACGGTAGGAATTTAGGCAGCTCAACAGGTTTGTTACCCAGCTTAGAGATAAACGCCACGTTTACTTTCCGTTAAGTTTTGTAGAATCTAACTCAGGTTAAAGCTTGTAATAAGGCTACCAAAGCGAAAAGAATGTAATGAACACCTTTACGATTTAAGACTGAAAAAACCATTCCTACCTGGTGCCTTAAGGGGCTTAAAAGAGCCAATTGCCCACTTAATTCTTTCTCGGATAATAGTTTCCAGACAGTGTTTGCTGTGGCAATTCTTTTAGATACAATGGCAGCTATGTATCAACTTCAACTTCCTCGTGAAGTAGACAAAAATGAAACAAGCTCAAAAAATATGCAGTAATCCTACGAAGTCCAACTCGAATGTGACCAATTTCGTTCTCGTTATTGATTTAAAAATTTACTCATTTACTGGTTATCAGTCCAAATAAATTCGTCAATAAAGTTGAAATTAACTTGAGTCCGAGATGAATGAGTAACGTTTTTAAAGGACTTTTATTTTGGCCCTTTCGGAAAAGCTTCTCCTTGTCCTGCTATTTATTTTCGTCTGCGCTTTGACATTCGAAGGGCGAATATCCGATTAAGTTTGTTAATTGTTCATGGTTTGTTAATTAATGCCACAAAAGTGCTGAAGTTTCTCTGTTGTCTAGTAAACCAGAAAAGGCATTGGCTGGTTGGCTTTTAGCATGACCTTTTACCATTTTTTGGAATTCTTTCAATTAATTAAATACCGTTGAAGCCCCCTTAAAGTGTGACCGTAGATTTCCCGGACATTCACAAGTCTAAGGAAAAGGAATATAATTGCTCTAATGCTCGTGTAGGATTGAATTTAAATTTTATAAGGAGACATATAGTTAACCACAAACTAAAGTCCATGTGGAGGAGATGTTATAATTTTGTGAAGAACTTTTTGTAATCGGATTGTGATAGTGCATCCAAGAGAATGAAATTAAAAAGCATTTAAGAGCGAATTATACTTCTCGCAATCTATCCTCTCGCAACTTGATGGGGCTGTGGCTCATACACAGCTCCTGAATGTATCCAACGAATGGCAAACGAACCAAGGACTGTAACCCCCTTATGCTGGGTGTTTTATGATACAAGACCGTGTCCATTGTATGGTTTGCAACCAATGGGTATACGGCCAAATCAGTAACACGTGGGTATACATGCAGCGAAATCTTGTAATGGTAACCGCAACCGGAACTGAGGAGTGAGACATACGAGACCATGACGAACACAGCAGAAGATCAGATACGAATAGTACACTTCCTGGCTGTAAATTTGAAACAGCTAGCTGCAATGAACTGTGCAATCAAATTGACCAGAACCAATTCGAAATGTCGTATCAGGTGGGCATAGGAAAACTTACGAGTTTTCGGCCATTGGATTCCACAGACTTAAGGGTATTGTACAGAATTAATTCCATTGAAACGGGAAACCCACTGGGCGATGAACTAGCATCTACTGGTGCGCTCAGACTCAACTACTGGTCCTTTGTACAAACCATGCATTTAATGATTTTCTTCCGACTTTCGGAGAAAGATGAAATGAAGTTCAGCGATAAAGAGCTTAGATGATCAGGACTCATCACGTGGGCCTCTAGAATCTGTCGTTGTATCATAGTCTTCCTCACAAGCAGCGCAGATGATTTTGGCGTTTAAGCCCAACACGTCTGGAGTCAGTTATCCTCAGCAACAGAAGTAAATTCGCCGATTTTTTTGCGGATATACGCGCGGTATATACTTGGTCTGGCTGCATTCAGCAAAGCCATGACGTCTGCTATTGTGTTCACGAGACTCCCAATCGTCGATGGTCTACTAATCACAGATCCAGGCAAGCCCAACGTTAGTTCAAGTCCTGAGAAAAGTTCATCTGGGCCTTGTGTAGCAAGTTCATCATTCTCTGGATGAAAGGGATCTCGAGTTCAAGAAATATTTTGGAAGCCTTGACTTGACTCAGACGCATATGCCTCCTTCTTCACAATAAAGAACTTGGCCATTGGGATTGCGTAGATCTCCGCTCTCCACGAAGCCATCAGCAACGGACATCTGTCTAGTTTCGGAGCCATACGTAAAGGTACGATAGAATTCCTTCCTCGACTGTCAAGTTGTGTAGCAATTGGATTATAGCTGTCCCTGCATCAAACTAAACCTTGGGCCGATAAATTGGATATTTCTCATGCAAGATCAGATGAGACGCATCTTTTTATTCATTTGATTTCTGCAGATTTAATAGCTGAACCACGGTAGGATACTTCCCTCACCACCTCGGCGTCATAGATGTCCACTGTAATGTGCTGCGTCATTCGTGAATGTTGCGTGTCCCTTCCTATTGACGGCATATATTTTGTTTTACCCTCGTTTAACGCTAGCCCCATTTAAAGCACTTCTCTATGCATACTTGGAAAACGCGCCGGTAACAGCCGGCTGCGTTCTGTCAATACTGTCAATATCACCGGAATATAGAAGCAGAGCACCAACTTTTGAAGATTGAACCTGCAGTGTTTGCTTGTGAAATTCAAACAATGTTTTCAAGGACTATGTTCAAGAAGTCACCTTGCCCAAATCGTTTTTGGACATCAAAGGTCTCGATGAGGTCATTACCGACCTTGATGGAGCAGCTATCGTTTTCTATCGTCCCTATAAATGCTTTCACTGACGGCTTTCGATCGATAAAGAGATGGTGGGTATCGTTTTGGATATTTTGGGTTTTCTCAAGGATTGTAAAAATTTAGTTGATTGTGGACTTTTCGGCCTAAACCCTCTCTGTTAAGAGCCGATCAGGTTGCTGACAGTATTTTCAATTGCCACAAGTTCGCAGAGAAGATTTTATACGGGATGCTGAGGGAACTGAAAGTTTTGTCTATCATCGTCTGTGTTGAATGATATCGTCCACGTTCCGCCTGCCATCGGCAATTGGTCATCATAAGACAGTCGTTAACAGTCGGCAAAAAAGTTTTTCCACATAATCAGCACCGACTGTGGCTCTACTACAAGGTTTCCTTCTTCATCTCTACATGACCTTTGTTGCGTGACATGACAGTTTTACCTTGCGTTGCTGTCCAGCCATTTCGATGATCTGGTTAACCTGAAAAGATTCGTTAGCGGAATTATGGATATTTCAGAAATTTCTTGGAAGAAGTAACTTCCTAAAGTTCTGTTTCTCAACTGACTGAGGCTAGGACAGTGGCATGGAAAGTGGGGTATGTCTCCACAGCTTTCTGTATCACCACATCTTCTGCATATGACGTCAGTGCTGAGATTTAATTTCATAGTGTGGTATCTTAGAAGATTATGAGTACTCCCGCCAGTAAAGATATGGTCTTCCTGTTTCCATAAGTTTTTGGTGCGGGACTCATCATAGTTTGGCCATGTTTTTCTGGAAATTTCGCAGGTGGGTGGTGAGTTCCATCTGTTATTTGCCTTCATACGGATCTTACATTCTACTCGCTTCCTAAGATCACAGAGTGGGGGTTTGATCCATTGGAGGACTTGGTTACGATTTATTGCAGATCCCAGACGTATAAGCTCATCAGCTTTGCCATTACCTTATATGTTCCTGTGACCAGGAACCCATCAGAGTCCTACATTGTGCTGTGAGCTGGATCCTCCGCTTGGGAGACACTGCTGTAATCAGGTAGTCTTAGCGAGCTTTGTATATTAAGCCTTTCAGAGTATAGGCCAGTCCAGCACCAGTGCCTATATCCATTTTCGTAGATGGACAGTGCTGGTTCTTTGAGTGGCTCCTCCGCTTCGCAATCCTCTCTACACGGACAAATGCAGGTGAAGGGTATATCAAAGTCGAGATATGGAGTTAGATAGTTGGAGAAGGTGTTTGACCCTACGTGATCCTTAAGAATCTGTGCATGCCCAATTGGGCTTGAGGTCCAGGCCTGCGATTGGCTAAGCCTCAGAGCGCTTTTGGTGGCAGATTCCTGCGTGTATAGATCAAGAGGTAGCAAATTGAGAATTGTTTCCAACTTGGAAGTTGGTGTTGTTTTCATAGCGCTGATACATGCAATCCTATCCTGTTTCGACCCCTTTACTTTTTGTGTAAGCGTGTTGGACCGTTGACATTAGGTTGGGATCGAGCCGACTTAGGATGTATACATCCAACAGTTTTTCTAAGGTCTTTAATATAAAAGTAGTTAGGCTTATCGGCCTAAAGTCTTTAGCAGTTGTGTGGCTTGGCTTCCCCGCTTTTAGGATAAAGACTACCTCTACCTCCCACCAGGTTTCAGAGACGTGTCCAAGCTGTAAGCTGCGGTTGAATAATCTTTGGAGTATTGGTGTAGTTATAGGTTTGGATCTGTGGAGGGTAACTGGATATTCCATCACACCCAGGTGACTTGAAGGGGGAAAGCCTAAGTCCGTTTTCAGGCCCATTTGTAGATAATGATAATGAATGTTTGCATCCATTTTCGTTAGGAATTATGAGCAATAACTTTATATACGTCAGTCGAAATCCTCCGAAAATTATTCCGATTTTTCAGTTCCTTCCAAATGCCATAAGTCCCCGGCATTATACCATTAACTGAATCAGAAATAAAAAAGAAACCAATAAGGATTTCCTCTGACATTTTCTTGTATTTACTCAAAAAACAAAAAGGAGAAAAGAAAAGAAATTGGAAATGCTCCCGGCGATGCTCCTCTAATTGAGAATCTGAACCTTTTTCGTTCTTATTTCCCAATAACTTCGGATTGTTTCTCCCCTTCCGACACAAAAGTAAAATCCCTCTAAGGCATCGACAATCACGCAGTCAAATAGTGAAAGAGACGACTACCGCGCCACGAATTACCATAATCAAAATATTACAATGCATCCTGAATTCATGTACGAATAATACATCCTGTCAGACAACAAACAATGCACAGGAAGCTGTGTATCGAAATGGCGAAGTGAAATCCGAGAAGGAGAAAACTCAAAATCCCTTCCTGAATAATGATTAGTTGTCTTCCTGGTCTAGCTGGTTGTGTTGTACTCCAGAGCCACAATGAAGGACAGTGTTTCTGACATCGAGTAATGTCAGAATGCCAGGATAGTGATAGTACACAACCAACCAGCCACAGCATTTTCATATTTCATTCTATTCCGTTACGCGTTCTTACTTTTTAATATCCGTCATGGCATAGTGTTCGTACCCTAGATTTCGATATCCAACAGCAGAACCCTCAACCAGCCCGTTGTTCGATTAGATTTTGATTTCGGATCTCGTGATTTTTAGTTTCATGTTTCATCTGCGTGCACATTTATTTTTGCAAAGTTTCACTCTGCAAGGACTTCTTTTTCCATGAAACTTCATCTGTATTCGTATATACATATATCGCTGAGTTTTGTGCCAATGGAAGTTGAGTCTGGGCACGCTTTCAATCCGAACTTGTCATAGAGTACGTGCCAGTTGATGCTATTGTGGATATACAACCGAGGGAAAACGCATATGCATGCATCCGCAATCAGAAATCGCATTCGAAACTTTTCGGATACGAGTTCAATATCTGAGATAACCAAGTGCACGCTGCTGAAGGGAAAATCATGAAAAGGGACGTCATGTCGGTAGGGTTGTCTCTTAAACTAATACAGTAGTGGAAAAATAAAGTTTTGACTTTATTCCTTTCCCTTACATACATATGTACGTTCTTTATTTTATACTTACTTTATCAAGTTGTCTGTTCTGAGTTTGAATGCGGATGCCGAGAGGATTAGTTGCAGCATGTATTCAACGAAAAACTTTTAAGGGCTTAGGGTTGGTAGTGCCCTCTCCTCTTTTTTGGGACGTAGTGGTGAATGATGAATGGTGGAAAGGAAAGGTTGCATAGGTTCATGTGAACCTTCTCTAGCAATGTCGAGCATAATATCACCAATTGCCTGTGCAAGATGCTCGTCACGAGAAATATCAATTCTACTCTCGGACATAGTTCAATAAGAAAATCGGTGACCAGAGGCACGCCCCAAGGAGGGGTTATGTCTTCCCTTCTCTGGGTTCTTGTCATAGACGGTATACTTAAGGATTTATGCAGCGCAGGATTAAGCGACACTGCCTATGCGGATGACGTGGTGATTTTAGTTCAGGGAAAATTCCTAGATACACTGAGCGAACTTATGGAATCAGCCCTTAATGGGCTGAAGAATGTGGACTTCACGTCAACCCGGAAAAAAACAGAACTACAGTACTCTTTAGCAAAAAGTGCAAGATACCACCCTTCAAATTGCCCAAATTTGCTGGAGTGGAGCTCTCCCACTCGGATCCCAAGATATCTTGGTACTAGATAGAAAGCTAAACTGGAAACTTAATGTTCAGGAAAGAATCCGTAAGGCTCAAAATGCTCTCTTCATATGCAAGAGGACAGCGGGAAAAAAGTGGGGCCTGAAACCGGCCATGATGCATTGGCTGTATACTATGGTAGTCAGACCCATTCTTACTTACGGGGCTCTGGTCTGGTGGAAGGCTACAGTAAAGAAGTATATACGGTATATGTTGGCCAGTGTACAACGAACAGCCTGTATTGCTATCACGAGTGCTCTACGCACAACGCCCTAAAGCCTGAGTTAGATCGGAAAAAATTTGGAGAATTAATAAAGCTCAGCAAATCAAAGTTAAGAACTACGATAGGGATACTCTCTGGCCATTGCTTTCTGAGGAAGCACGCTATGAGATTAGGTTTAACGAACACGGACACATGCAGGTACTGCGATGACCTACATGTCGCAGAGGACATTACTCATCTACTCTGTGAATGTCAAGCCATTGCTGGGAGTAGATTAAAACACCTGGCGAAATACTTTTTCAGGGATCTGGAGAAGGTTGGCTCCTTGAACAAAAATGAGACCATATTTAGGTTTTGTACGGAAACTAAGTGCATGGGCGAATTGGACTAGGTTTCTGACCGTAAGGGTTCCCTAGGGATCGCGATGGGCCCACTATGACGCCTAGAGTCCTATGATGAACTCATAACCCTACATAACCGAACTTCTCTTCCTTACCAAAGGACAAATAAAATAAAAAAAAACTTTCAGAGACACACACCTACAACTGCACATTCCTTTTCAAGTTCTCTAAATCACATTTAATTTTAAAATTTCACCTCAAATCCCCTTTCAAAAAAAAAAATATCCTTTCTGCTTTCATATGCAATTTGCACATGTATACTTCATTATTTTTTTTTTACATTTTCTTATCCTTTTTGGATATTGATTTAAAAGGCGTTTTAATGTATTTTGAATGAATTTATGCCTTGCTTTCAGCTTCTGTCTGTGCATCTGCATTCTCACCACCACCTGCAGGCGTTTTCTCCTCTGTTGACCCAAAGACACAGCAGGGACATTTCTCTTTCAGGACAATCCGATACTTTGGATGACTACAATATCGAAGTGCACGTATAATTAATTCTCTGTTTTTTCAAACAAGCAAAGTACGGTACCTACCTAATGCCATAAACAATCGGATTGTATACAGCGCTGGTCTTTGCAAATGTAGCACCCCAGATGGTCGTCAACGGCGTAAGCCCATCGATTTTAAATAATCCGAAATAGCATATCACCAGATACGGTGTCCATGCAGCAAACCACAGTGAGATTGTCGTCAAAGCCACTTTTGCCAATTTTGCTTCGGCACTCTTTTCTGTATCCTCCGACGAACGAAGAGATTTCACATTCATCTTCTTTGCCTGTTCCCGCATTGCCTTTTCGTGCGCTGATACAGCCTGAAACAAACACAATATTCGTTAATTCACATTCCCACCTACATCTCCCCCCATACGAACCGCAATAATGAACCAATACGAGTAACATATCAGGAACAATGGTGTGTAGTAGACGAATAAGGAATACGTGATGAGGTACGATCTAGGATTCCAATCTCTTGTCATGTAATCGATACTACATGCGGTTAGATTTCCTTCTGGGACATACTGACTCCACCCGATCAAGGGTGTAACTGTCCATAGACCAGCAAATAGCCAAATGCCTAGAATTTTCATGAAAGCCAACTTGACCGTCATGGGTCGGCCAGAAACACCCTTCACGATGACGTTGTATCTATCGAAGGCAATCATGCACATTGACCAAATGGAAACACAACCGAAGAGTGACCCACACAGGGCGTAAATATCACACATTAGGGGCCCCAATATCCATGTCTCATAGTAGAAATTGATTATCATGATTGGCGACTGCGTTAGCATCATGCAAAAATCGGAAAAGGCTAGATTGAGGACTAGCAGATTTGCAGGTGTTCGCAAGGACTTGGTTCCACCGAAAATGTAGACGACCACACCGTTGCCACAACAGGAGATCACCATGATAGCGAATGTAAAGAAACCGAGAATTTTGCTCCACATTGGATCCATAGGCGGAAATCTGCTCCAGTACGGGTTAACCAGATGGGCCATATCCGGAGTGACCTGGAAAATTAAAAAAATAAATAAAACAGCTTAGGCAAAACGATTTGGTGCGTATTCGCAACAGCAAGACAAGGACTAGCATTATCCCATACCTGCAGCATGCAGAAGCAAGGCCAACACATAGAAGAAATGGGAGCGAAAGATGAATTTAGGCAAAACCCCGATGCCCTGGATATAAAAGCTGCGTACGAGGTCCACCAGATTCGGAGGACGGTTAAAGAAGTCCTTCTCCTAAAGCCTAAGCATGCCCCAAATGTCCAAGTAAATAACTTCTAGATTTCTGTACCAAAAGTACTTCGATCACAAGCTGAAGCAAGAACTCTTCCTCATTGAACGCAGTTGGGAACAAGGGATGTCGATGTTACCACAAAGGAAGGGATCTGTCAGGCATAACAAATATAACTTGAAGATGAAAATCACATCCTAGACACCAGCTCTATATAGTCGCTACGTAAAGTATACCTAGCAACTCAAACAGCGATAGTGAAGCAAAAAACAGAAGCTGCTGAAAAACTTAAAGCCGACTTCGACTTCAAGGCACATATTGAATAGGTCTGTCGAGAAACCGACAAACGGGGAAGACCCGTACTAGAAGCAATCTCATCGCTCGAAGTACGTTTAGCCGAGGAAGTACAAGTTCGATCTTTGACATCACCTATGTCAGCAGCTGTCTAGTAAATAGAACAAGCTGCAGGTGATAGTGATCGAAGTATATACAGGAGCTAGTTTCTCTGACAGAGAAACCACACAGCCTCGCTTCAACTACGCTGGAAATATGAATCCTCTGACAAAGAAATATTCGCCAACATACTCGCTGAAGACGCTTTACCAACAGGATCGGCATCGAGGTAGGCTATATTAGTCATTGCTGGAATAATGAGGCTTCAATGGCAAGAAAAGGAGTCAACAGCCATCGCCCACCGTCTAAATGTATATTGAGGCACGAAGTCCCACAAAGCGAGATGGGCAGAGAGTAGGCAGAGAAGTGCACACTTTCTAGCATTATCATTCTTTAATAATCCATACAAGAATGCGCGCAAGAAGCTCAAAATAGGAATACAGAAGAGCAAGAGAAATTACTTTTTCAAAATGTCCAACGAAGCTGATCAAAACTAACGGAGAAAGGTTTGCCACACCGTAATGAAGAAGCTTAAAAGATGACATGCACCATTCTCCACGTGTCCTGAGTTTCTCAAGAACATTGTCATTTTCACAGAACATGGTCACAACAGAAGAAATGAAGTGAAGCACGAGATGATCCTTAAAAAACATCAGCACCATCACTGCATTGAAGCTCAAAGAAATATGTAATAAGTTTGGGTGCAAAAAAACACCTGGAGCAGACCAGATTTCTCGCAGATAACCTCTTGCAGAGATGTATTTGTAGACCTTTGTAGCTCATGTTCAAAGTTCTCAGACCAGGGGAAATGAATTTTGTTGCTCCCTAAAAGAAGCAATACATAACTTGATAATGGATACGGTCAGGAAAGTATTAGAACATATCATCTGCAAAAGACTGGAAACAACAATAGAAGCAGCCGGAGATCTCTCAGATCATCAATATGGATTCCAAAAGTCACGCTCAACTACTTCAGAAATCGAATTCTACTATAAGTACATAACACCAACTCTCTACACTCTCTACGAACCGACTGATGCGGGTTAAATACAAATCGGAGGCAGTCCTTAAACCAACAGGAAGAAAACTGGAACAACGATTCTCTCCGTCGATGGCCATCTTACGACAACTAAAGCTTTAATAAAGTTAGATGCAAGACAATTGTTTAAGGAGCACATAATGTACATAAACAAGAATGAAGCAAATACAAGTACAATTGGCTCACACGAGCAAGACTCAGCCAGAAGCAGATTACTATTAGCCATAATCCATAATTCTGTATGCTTCCCCGGTATGGGAAAAGGCTGCCAGAATTGCGCCAGTGAACTTCTGACAGATGAACAACAGCGAATTTACTACCAAAGTTCTTGTGTGAAACGAAGCAGTACTAGTAGAGACAGCTTTCATAGCTGTGAAAGAATCAGAAATATCGGAGGAGCAAAAGTGCTGCAATACGTCTAACAAAGGCAGGTGAACTCACCACCTTATTCCCCGCATCCAGTCATGAATCAAAAGGCGACATGGAGAGTTTAATTTTCACAGAACACAGTTTCTGTACTCGTACCTACAAGAGTACAAACGCGACGTTAGCCTGGAAAAGCAGAGGAAAGAAGAAAATCGTTCAAACGGTTACAACGCAGTGATTAGTTAAGTCTCAAACCACTCTGCGAAAAAATGATAAATAAGATGACAGTACCACAGGACGGAGGCAAGTTAGTTTGGGGTATTTTTATCGTATTAAAAGTGTCACACTACTACTGACAACGGAGTCAATACGATACAATACAATGTCTGGGGCCCAGGTGCACTGCGACTTGTAAGATCTATTGTGCTGGCCCAATAGCTAACTAGAAGCACAATTAAGTCCTATGCTAAGCCTAAGTTTCAGGTTCCAAGTTTCCACTGGGCCCATTGAGACCCGTGTGGTGTAACTATTTTCTTTTTGCTGCTCCTGGGCATTCACAAAGAAGGCGGCCTGTTATTTCTCGAGTCAGCACATCTGCATCCGCTTGTATATTTTTGTTCAGATGGCACCTGAATGGACAATATCTGATTCTTCCCTTGTCTTAGGCTCCCTCGATTGGTCCAGTATTCAGCTTTCCATTGTGGTATTGTGGAGTTGATACCCCTGGGGGTTCAACGAGAGGGTGCTACTACAAGCTGAAAGTTAAGACTATAGACCCCAGATCCAGTCAATCCATTTTCCAATTTGGAGCCACCTATTTAATGGACTTGTGCTTTGGGTGGTGAGACAATGACCAATTCGAATTCTTAGGAGAATCGAGATCTTATGAGAAACGTGTCTGGAATCTTGAAGATTGGGTTGTTTAAGAATGTTCAGATGTTCTATTAGGTCGCACAATTTAAGTCATGTATCTGAGAGAGCCTAAGAGCACGCAACGTACTTCTTTTTGCACTGTGAGGTGCAGCGGTGCGAGGCTAAGTATTGCTCTTATAACTGACTTTGCTCACGTTTTAATTGTCCCTGTGATGGCCAGACAGGCTAATCGGTGCAGTTAGTTTTTATTAAGCTCTGATTTATTGCATTTTAGGCTACCACACTAGAGGCGTAAGTAATCATTGGCTTAATCATTGTGGTGTGCGTCCAGTAGATCATCCTAAGTTTCAAACCCGACTATGTCAGTCAGTAGTGCCTTTTAAAGATTTTCATCGCCATAGCAGAAAAAAAAGATGTCTTAGCCGTAACGTATTTCAAACGAAGAGTTTTATATAAAAATGTTTTAGTAACTTATAGACATCAAAATGCAACGAAGAACATGGCGATGGATGGTCACAGCCTGCCGTGCAATGTAACCCACTTTATTAATCTGGTGGCGCAAAACGGACGAGGGGTAGTGAGTTTTGAAGGACAGAAGTAAGCCGAAACACGATATGACTCGCAGGAGTTGCCCCAAGAGTATCCTTCAGGAGAGGTGACAAAAGATCGATAAGTAAATATATATCAGTGAAGGAATATTAAGCGAATTAAGGGTTAGATATAAACAGATATTGCATGTCACATACTCGTATTTTAAGGTTTCACATGGTACCACCAAGGAAAAGAATTACATCAACGCCAGTGTATATTTCGTCCTTTTGAGTGAAATGGAACTCAAAAAAATCAGGGGACGAATGCAGAAGAGCACTGACCACTAAAAAAACATTTGTCGCCCAGAAGGTTCATTTCTTAGCAAAGAAATGGAACGAGGTCATCCAATGAATTACATTTGAATGACAGTTATATTTGGAGTCATACATTGTAGATACTTTACTACAAGCAATTGTAAGTAAAATCATTGTTTGCATCTAAAAATGAGGTCAAGAGGTACATATCAGTGAGCTTGACCTCCTTCGTATTGAAAACCCTTGATCACAGCCATACGGGAGGATGGTTACCTCTGGGAAAAATTCATTTAGGATGCTCCACATGCAGCAATACGGGCGGACACTGGTTACCTTCTTTTACAAAGAGGGTGCCTTTAACATCGTCCACCCTAAATCAGTTTTTGAATTCCTCACCAAATATAGGCTTAAGCCTGAATACGTGTCAGTGGATAACTTTCAAACTTGTAATTGGAAGTGTTCAATGATATCTTAGAAACAGTTTAAGCTAAACTCGTTAATAGAGGAACATCGCAGGGTTACCTCCCCTGCAAAAACTCCCGTGGCAAGGTACACTTAAATCAAGATAGGTCCATTGTGCTGCCACTATGTAGGCGGTGGGCAGATGGGTCACACTGCCCGCCCTAGAAACAATTGCTTCTTCTTGTGAAGCTATTTATGTTAGCCATAGAGGCATTATTGAAATCATTGAGAAGGAAGTGCAGGGCAGGTGCAGAGAAAGTGAAGGACTGTCTCTTCGTCCTCCTCGTGTCTGCAACTCCAATAGAAGTCATTATGCGGGATGACCTGGATGGCTGCCTATCGTGGAGTGTCCCATTATTACGTTGGTTAGAGCAAAGAGGGTTCCTCTCCTATGCTTTAGAAGTCGTTGCCTAGCGATAAGGCATTGGCCAAGTTGGTTCCATCTATGTATGGTTAACTTTTATTAGCACATCGTGGATGAGACAGCGTGGATAAGGTAATTTGGATAAGGCATCATTGCGCCAATTTCGGCTATAATTATGTAATTAGCACCAGAAGTGTAGCCAATTCGTCAGCCACGCAGTTCCCCGGGATGCCACAGTGACCTGGTACGGAGCAAAGGGTGAGGTTGTACTGTCCAGCTATCTCGTTAAGAGATACGCCGCAGTTTTTTTTTACTATTTTGGATTTTATAATACTGGATATGAGGAGTTTGATAGCTGTCTGGCTGTCGATATCTTTTGCTCGGTACCAGTTCGAAGGGAGAGACGTATGCCTAAGTCTTCCGAGAAAACTCCGGCGCCGACCCCGTCCTGGGTTTTGGACCCATTCGTAAAGATTGTCAGCGAACCGTTGTAAAAACATCACGTTACGTCCACCCTAAACGATCCTGTACCAAGTGTTTGAAGCCTAAACTGAAGTCAGTTTCAGTGGGCAAGCGGTCGGTGACCTCTGGGGAGATGACGATGCATCATAACGACCAGTGTCTTGTTCTTTCCATAGGCGTGAGTTTTTCAGTCGAAGAGCGGAGCTGATAGCTATTTGCTTGCCCACTATGTCTCTCGGGAGAAGGTGAAGCTTGGTGTGTTTCGAGTTTTAAACATTTAAAAATATTATATGACATCCTTTGTACAAAATGGATAACGCCGCACTTAATTTTTATCGTAGAGAAACATTGTACATACATTGTGTATACTTCCAATCTCTTAGATACCGCGGTATTACTCACCCGATCAAGAACCGATCCGTTTGCATATTGTGCAGCAAAACGTGGTCCAACGTCTATAGCGTCAGCCAAACTGTCCATAACGAATGCACAACAAAATATTCAACTTCACTTTTGGGTACGGTTCCAGAATACAAACATCACTTATTCATCCGCAGTAGATACACCAACACTGAAACACACATTTGTATCTACTTGTTTGTGGAATTATTTTTCGTTAGTTTATTGAATAATTTCAATGAATTTACGATAGCAGTTGTCGCCCACTATCATCCGTGCCAATGGCTCGTTTGGCTACGTATCAGAATCCATTCGAACGGTTTGTGCGCTTTTATGCGATTGTTTAATTGAATTATATTTGCGAATATTTTGCATTTGACATGAGTATGACGCCTTTGTGAATTATTCATTTCGGATGTTTCCTTTGCCTTTTCATTTGGTTCTATTCGTTTCGTATAAATTTATTATAACATTTGAAAGAATTATGAATGCATAGCTTCGATGGTTTTACAGAGCTAATTTTTATGCGTTTTTTGTACACACGCTTGCAAGTAAACAATAAAACATTTAATTGTTGACATATGCGACTTTTTTGTGAAAATAAATTCACTGGTTTGTAAATATTTGACGGTACAGTTGTTTACATTTTATTTAAAATTGGTTACATTCATTGTGAAAGTTTTTTTTTTTCATTAAGCCTTCGGTTAGGGCTTACGATATTCATTTGAGGTAAGCATACCGGTTGTAAACGCAACTAAAATACACCCATTTCATTTTTCATTTTCAATGCATTTTATTTTATGAATTCATTATTACTTACGAGCTAGACAATGCTTAAAACTAGCTTAACTAATATAACTTAATCTAATTCTAACTTACTGACCCTATGCGGGTGCTAAACCTAAACCTAATGCTTAAAACTATGTCTTTCGGCGAAACCTAACTTAAAATTAATTATTTATCTAAATGACTTAACAACTAGGATGACTAAGGAAAATTCAGAAAAAACTTAGCAAACGAACGTTTACTAAGATACACCCTTTGCATGCCGAGTGTATAGGGTTAGTTGGTTGTAGTGGATGTGTTTCCACTCGTTACTTGACAATATTGTCAGATCTGACAATTGTTTTAAACTTGACTACGTTTTTTTTTTTCTTAAGTCTACCTTACTAAATCCTAAACTTATGTAAGCCGGGCAGGTTTTTCAAGCCGGATTTACTGTTATGAAACAAGCAGCGCACGTGAGTGACGAGGATAAAGCAATCAGCATCTATATATGTACATAAGTTGACAGTCAAGCAGCTATTAAAGCGTTACAGTCAACATCGATGGGGTCCAAGCTCGTAAAAACCCGCATTAAAGGACTGGGTGAACCTCTGTTTGTACCGGGCTATATGGATATACCTCGTAACGTAAAGGCGGATGAACTAGCCAGGGGATGATCACATCCAAGAGGCTCGCAGGCCCTTCCCGAGACTAGCACATTGCTTAGCACCGAACAGAAAGATAGACATTGAGTCCAACGAGGAAGCTAACAGACGTTGGTATAGATTTAATACAGGTGAATAGCCAAATCGTTATGGCCAATCTATGACAAAAAGAGATCCGCAGACCTCATGAAACTCAGTCGCAAGGATACTCGAATAACTGTCGGCTTCGTGATAGGCAATCAAGCAGCACGGCTAAAACTATCCCACAACGGCTTCTGTAGGAACTGCAGGGACGAAGAGGAAATAGAATCCATTTGCTACTTGCTATGCGATCGTCCAGCACTAGACACCAAAAGGAAAAACACTCTTGGGAGCTATTTGCCTGCGGGGCTTGATGATCTAAGAAACATAGAGCTGAACAAACTCCTGAGATTCGTACACATATCTGGGTGGTTATTTCAGCCGTCGATAATGAAATTTAGGTCCTCAAGGGTCTACTAATGGGCACAATGGACTCAATTATAGTCTAAGTGAGCCGTTGACAGCCTCCTGCCAACTAGGGTACCGTATACCTAACTTAGCCTAAGGCAGTCTATAAAGGGCCAGGCTTGCCCCCTGAGAACCTATCCGGCATCGAAAGGAAATTACAAGGAAGTTCCCTCTCCGTGCCCTAGCCAACAGAATTTCTGATGCTGCCTAATAACATCTCGCAAATCGCGACCTGTTACCGCTCTACTGAACCGGAGATGATCCATAATGCTGTGCGATGTGTCGGGGGTAGTTGAGTCACCTATCGACAGGTGTCCGGGCAACATGAAAGATTAGCGGCACCGCTACTTTGTCCTGTATCAGACCTTCTCTATCTAGATAGAGGAACGCCTCTGAGGGAATGAAGCCATTAAGACGCACGCTACCTTGATACATATTTATCAAGAGAATTTTTTGTACTGAGACTCTGGTGTTCTGTATAACCGAAGACAAACCTCTCAAATACCCGAATCCTTTCCATCGAGCTTGCTCTCATGTTGAACCACACAGAACAGCCATATACGAGCATGGGCCGGATGAGGACCATGTAGCAGACTACCTTCACCCTAGCATTGAGTTGGCTGCTATAAAACAGTCTCTTTGCAACGGCGAAATCCGCTTTGGCTCTGGCCAGAGCAGCATCTATATGTTTGTGAAAATATAGGTATTGGTCTAGCCAGATCCCAAAGTATCTGACTACATTTTGAGACGCTAACTGTTGCCCGTGCTGTCCTACGATTAAGAAGATTTGCAAATTCTTTCTGGTATCCGCAGAGGCCACAGATAACGACGTCCTAAACAGGATGGTGTCCGACTTCTGGAAGTTAATTTTCAACTTCCAGTCGTCGCAATATGGCTTGGTCTTATCGAAGTCATGCTACAAGAGTATTGTAATGACCTCGATCTTTGGTCGTGATCTGTAAGCTATGGCATAATGAAGAGATCGTACGAGATCACTTGTGTTGGATCGGCGAATTAACCGCACCCTATTGCAGACCATTTTGAATATCAAACGTACCAGCAGAAGTTACATTGCTATTTTTCACAATTAACAGTGGTGGTTTACCTATACCCAGCCTACTCAGCTTGTAGAAGAGTCCTTCTAGCCACACGGTATCGAAGGCCTTCTCCAAGTCAGCCAGGCAGGCACCCGCGCATTGTATCTTGCTTTTGTTCCATTGGATACCCGACACCAGTCTAGACGCGGCATGAATAGTATCATGCGAAGGTAAAATTTTGTGCACAAGGACTCGAATTTCAAGTCGTGGTTCAGGCAAATGCTATCATTCACGTTGTAGACATCCTAGAAAGTCGCTCCAATAACTTCTATAACCTTTTTCATTGCAATTTGAAAGCAAAGTCAATGAATTAAGTGTCCTTACGTCCGAGTTTTGTCTGTCAATAAACCGTAGGTGCAAGGCAACAGTTGCAAACTGTTAGTAGCTTAACTGCATATTTTTTGTTTAGGTTTCTTCGGCTTTTGTCACCCGCTCTTTCAAATTCGTCCTTCACGTCACTATGCAGTGTATGGTATGGTATGGTATGGTATGGTATGGTATGGTATGGTATGAGGCAACTAGGTTTTATATCCCAAGTGGCAGTCCAAGTTTACTGCAAAATACACTCTTGTTGAAGGAGCACTCTATGGATTCCGGGATGAATTATCCAGCGACACCTTTACAAATAGTAGAGGCATACCTTCGTCAACATCATCAGGATTAATACATATGTCTGTCTTTAAAAATACATATACCGACGCAGAATACGTTGCTGTGTCGCTTTTTCATATCTTTCCTGTTGGTCATTTCAGCCAGGGATGACCTCTGAATCCTTTCACAGCTCCTTCATTTTTGGTTTCTAGTCTGAATTTCCAGTACGAACATCTCTCTACAAAAATTCATTTTATTGCAGGTATACAACACATATTTCCCAGCTATCAAAATCATTCCAACGTTATAGGATGGAAGTTTTTTGGGCATGCATATGGGCTCATACGTAGTATCTACCAGATGTACATAAGTTCCATGAAGGCGGCAGTCATCAAAGCAATTATTTCAAAGAACTTGCACGTCATCATGCTAAGAGCAGTGCATCTACAGACTCATGAATGACAAAGATTATAAGTCGTCGAACTATATACATACATATGTATGTCGGTATAGCCTTGGCCTTTACACATCCTATTATCGTTTCAACACGACTAGAATACGAGAAGCAACTCATTTGCATTTGAATGTGTCATCTTCCAAGTGCTGCTCTCAGATGATACTACTTGTTAGGCACTTGTCACTAACAAACCCACTCCTCATAATCACCAAGTGTCACCGACATTATCGAAAATGACTCCATAATGAAAAGCAAACATCGTCATCCCAGGCGTATGCGTATCCACATTATGCACATGGTAACGAGTATGCCTTCCCTCAAGTCAGTACGCGTTATTCACCCTTAAAAGTCAAGTGTCATTCTGTATTATGTGTATCTTATCGAAGAACTTTTGCAATCTACAGAGTATCTGAACTTTACGCCACCCTTGTACTCAAAAACAAACCGCAAAAAAAAAAAATCAACAAAAAAGTTCCGGAAAACTTTTACATTTTCAGTTTTCCATTTGAGAGATGCATAGTACTCGTAAGGCTGCCACCAGAATGAATGTCTCATGGTGCATTCATTTTCGAAAGTTTTGCACATACGCACACATGCTCATGTGCGGCGTTTCCTCACCACACATGCACATAAATCCCACCGTTTTGGGGAATCATTTCCATTTTCCGATATTTTACTGCAGCTCTGAGCCTTCGCAAAGTGACAGCGCGAATGTACGCGCTGGTAGGACAACTAAATGGGTTCGGTGTCAAATAAATCAACGTTTGCTGTGCGAGGGGGCGTGTGGAAGTGCATTTCGAGAATGCTATCTGCAATCATTTTTAATATTTCCAACGGGGAGTTCGTATTTGAAGACACTGTCAGGTTTCCAATCTGTTTGCTTTGGCAAAAGTGCTAAAGTGCAATAAGTTTGGTGGCCAGATGTATGTACATACATACCCACTTTCAATACCTTTGCACTCACAAAGTGTTATGTGCATCCTTTAAAGCCTTCGCACGAAAGTACAAAATTTAAAATTATATTTTAATGGACTACGAAACCATACAGGAACAAAATACAAAAAGAGAGTCAATTAGGTACATATGTACCTACAAAATGCTGTAGGTCCCTACGACGACTTCATTATCGATCGATCGAAAAGCCATTAACTGCTCAAAGCTTGGCTAACCAGTAGCCGAACCATCGACTTCACGATGAAGTGCTTACTTTACCTCTTTGTGGTGGTTCCCTATGAGTTGTTGGCCCCATATGTAGAAAGGACTATTTCGGAGATTCTACAACTATGATACGTATCTACGAGCGCTACCGAGAGGCAGATTACTTACTTTAGGTGGCGCTACAGTCCGGAGTGAACCTGGCCTCAACCAACAAGCCTCTCCAGCTAGCTCGGTCTTCAGCCAGCTGCCTCCAGTTTCGCACAACAAGTTGGTTGAGGTCCCTTTCCACTTGAGCGCGCCATTTTAGGCGAGGTCTTCCTCTACTGCGTCGTCCCTCTGGGGTGGATTCGAAGACTCCCTGGGCCGGAGTTTTGTTGTCCATCCGCTTTGCATGACCCAGCCATCTTAGTTGTTGTATTTGAACTCTTCCAACTAGGTCCATGTCGCTATAAAGCTCGTAAAGGTCATGATTATATCTTCTTCTCCACTCTCCGTCTATGCAGACGGGACCAAAAATCACCCGAAGTATTTTTCTCTCATAACAACCGAGAGCGACCTCGTCCATTCTGGACACAGTCCATGCCTCTGCACCGTAGAGCAGAACTGGAATGATCAGGGTCTTATATAGGGTTACCTTAGTTGTTCGAGAGGGGGCTTTGCCACACAATTGCCTTATTAGCCCAAAGAAGCATCGATTCGCAAGAGTTAATATTTGTTTGATCTCAGCGCTGGTGTCATTGCCTGAGTTTACAGCGGATCCTATGTATATAAAGTCCTTAACTACCTCAAAGTTGTATCTGTCGAGAGTGAAGTTCTGCCCTCATTAAGCGTTGAACCCATCTTAGACGCTTTTGTCTCACGCTTTGTTCTTACGATTATGTTTATATCATCGGCATATGCGAGCAGTTGCACGAACTTTTGAAAGAGATAGATATTACTGTAAAAATTAAGCACCTAGCTCCGATGAGCGAAATTAGAAAATGTTCAAAAAATTCTTTATGGCAGAATTTATGGGGCATGGTTTATGTCTACGCTACAAAGATGGTGTTGACTGGACAGCTGGACCCACAACTTAGGTAGGATTCACTTGGACCAGGAGAGATGCATTGTGATACCACATGTTATTCTTGGAACCATTTTGATTTCTGGACTATCTTCAAGTTCTTCGAAAAAGTATTCACCCAGAATCTGCTTTCTTTCTAAAGGTAACGTAGGGTAGCTGCAGAGAAGCTATAATTGTGATTCTTTCTCTTCTTCATCCGTACAGCTGCGACAGAAATCGTTGGCCGGAAATCCAAGCCTTAAAGCGTGTCTACGAAATGCACACTGATCCTTCAGTAGTCCGACCAGGGTACCTATGCTCTGCTTATGAGTAGAAGATTTTCTGTCTTGCGCCTATTCACTTACGGCCCCATCTTGCTAGCATGGTTGCAAGTATCAAGATTACGCCATCTTAGATTTGCCTGATGAAGAGCTAATGCAGAGATATTGAGTCCTCTTCGACAGTCGAGACCTCTTGTTTTACTTTTAGCTAATTCGTGTGCTTCGCAATTACCTAGAGCGTTTGAGTGCCCAGGAACCCAGCACAGAGTGATATTACAGTTACAGTTATTACAGTTAATCGAGATTGTATCACCAATTTTGATCTTATATTGGTGATTCGAGTACTTTTATAACTGTCTGGCTGTAGGTATAAATGATCATGTCCCCAATTAATACCGATCTCATTAACAACCAATCAGCGGCTTCACGAATAGCCACAGCATTTGATGATGGTCTTAAGCACCGAAGAGCTAAAATCTAAAGCTATAGAATCAATTCTCCTCTGGTTAGTATACACTGCAATAGTCTGGTAGTCTAAAAGACATGCTTAAGCCAAGAAGGACTGAAAAAGTGCAGCTCTTGCCCATTCTCCTGTTTAAGACCCTTCAGTGTAGATTTCCAGTGCGGAATTATTATTATTATGGAATATGAGGGGACATAGTCAAACGATAGTCAAACTCCATGTGAACTGTCTACCCAATTTTTTGTATCAGTTTACTTCAAAACTAATCTTGTGTTCCCTCTTCCCAGCATCAGTGACTCGATAGCTGACATTGCATTGATTCAATAGGTTTAGGTTTTAGCTCTTCGGTGCTTAAGATCATCATCAAATGCAATGTAGGAGCTGATGGTATTCCTGTAATTGCTTTAGGGAGCTGTAGTGTCATCTGTCATCCATTATTCTATATTTTCAACATGTCACTGAAACACGGCATTTTTTGGATAAATGGAAGTGTGAGGTAAGGAGAGGTGCGCAAGCTGCTGACCATAGGCCTAGTGGGCATTGTCCGCTGGTAAGGTACATCACGCAAAGAATCGCAGATGCGGAATGCATGGAGGCATTCCGAGCGATAAAGCCGGTATCCGTTGACGACATTCTAGATTGGGCCCGCTGAGTATACGGGCTAAGGGGCAGGAATCGGCGGGCGGCGGAGAAGCGACAACGTGGAACAGGGCGGCTTAAGAGAGGAGCTGTTACAGCGACTGATAGATGCAATAAACCCGGTGGTGGTAGCTGAGAGACCATCTATGAACGGCAGTACCAGTGACGCCAGCGAACTCCAGGACTTGCGAAAGGAGTTGCAACGAGTCCAAGAGAAACTTGTAGAGATGATGGCCCGTTTGAAAGGCGCCAGAGGTCAGTGTCCCTGCGCCTGAAGATGGATGCTGTGTGAGGAGCCGCTACGCGGTCCGAGACGTGGCGGATATGATCTCAGAGCTCGACCCCAAGGCATTCGCTAGGCTCTCATCGAAAGCCTGGATGCGGAAGGTGGGAGACATCCAGCGAGTGAACGGGTTGGACGAGAACCCGCGACGACGCGATTGGTAGGAGCTGCTAAATTATGGAGCCAAAGCGACACAATGAAATCGCTGAGTGAGTTTTTCGACGGATTGTGTCGGAGCTTCCGGTCAGTGGAGGATGACGCAGACGTCCACGATAGGTTACGAGAACGGGTGCAGAGGCCCGGCGAAGATCCAGAGGAAATTCAGCATCGTTATGAACTCTGACAAACTCAAACCGTGGTGCGAACTACCGGATGAAGGGTTAGCGAGCGCAGAAGACGATTCATTGATCTCGGAGACTGATGGCGAAGTTGCCCCTGCTAGTGGAGCAGCCACAGCTGATACTATAAATAAAATTGGTCGAGAGAACCCGTATCGTGTGGACACGATTGATTGAGAATGGCCGAATGTGAGGTAAGGAGAGGTGCGCAAGCTGCTGACCAAGGGCCTAGTGGGCATTGTCCGTCTAACCGCCGAAATGATCACATATTGCCGTGAATTCCAATAAGAGAAGAATAAGTAAATTTAACTAAACGGGGTCTTGTGTTTTTTTCCTCTTTTTAGCTTTACAGAAGATATCATTTCTAGTTCCCATTTTCAAAGCTGGCTTGAATCTCTTGTAGAAGAACATACATACATATGTACATACATACATACAAACATCCGAATTTCAAAGCGGGTTCCTTTAAGGGATATCTAAAACCTCCAATTTCACTTATTTCACATCATTTGTAGTTGATTCATTCGAAAGGGGTTATCAGGTGGATACAGTTCATACGGGTTTTAGCAAGGCATTCGATTCTGTTAACAGCACGGTCTTAATACATAAGTAAAAATGTTTTATTTTTCATTCATCTCTGTAAAAGTTGATCTCCTGTTTTTTATTTAATAGCATGGAGTTGGTAAATCTCGATTCTGTTAATTCAAAACCAATTATGTGTAGCTCAGGTGTACCTCAAGGCAGTCACCTGGGACTTTTCATTATTTCATTACTTTTTAATCTTTTCATCAACGAAATTCTTTATGCCGATGATATGAAACTGTTTTTAAGAATACTAAGCTCAACTGATTGCGCTAAGTAACTGTTAAGTATTAGAGTAAAGTATTTAACGTTTAGGCTCATGTAATGGTCATGTAAGCAATCAATTTATTGTACTATGTCTTGCTCTTTAATTCAATAAAGAGGACGGATTCCAGGATATCAGTCAACAAATGTGTTTCAATACAGCACAGTTACAGTTCTATACTCTATAAATATTGTGCAGGCAAAACTAACGAATGGTCGCGAGAAACTAGGCCCTGGCCCACATACGTAGTTGGTGCTGCTTTCAACAGCTTCGCGGGTATGCTATTAAGCTTTATTGTTCTTGAGTGCTTTAATCACTGCAGCGATCTCATCTTTGCTGAGGGTTGAGGGACAGATTAGGTAATTGACTTGGTTGCATATCGCTGGCGAAAACGTGGTTCAGAACCAAAACGAAATTCTACTTCCATCTCCTCCATCCGAAGTGAGCATAGTCTCATCTTAGACTTTCAAATATCCAGTGTACCAGTGATCGACATCTTGAACTGCACTGAGTCAACTGATTGGTTTATAATTTCATTTCAAGCAAGAACTTGAACCGTAGATACACGTTTAACCAATGAACAAGAGACAGACACATCTTCTCTATGGGTATCAAAATGGGCCTGCATTGACCTGATCACTTCTAGCTTGCCTACCAAAGGCTCTCACCAGTTGTTATCTAGAGCTCCAACTACCAATCAGCTCCTTGGTGATGTTGTAGATGGTCCTGCTATCGCACATACATACTCATTTGCTAATTCTTCTGCTTTTGCGGCCAACGCGTACTTGTTTTTACGCTTGTCAAGCTGCATTCCCTCATTTTTATTTAAACACTCGCTCATTCCTCTCTACTGGCAGGGTTAGCGCAATACGAGCTCTTACAGCTTCTCACTCCTTGATCTACACAGTTATCTTCAGAATGCCACCTGCTATGTCTTCGTTGTAGATGAATACATTTTCAACACTTCTATGGCGCTAGACTGTTGATTGCTTCCACTCCTTGTGAGAGATTGTTGGAGCACTAAAGTGTTCTCATATCTGTCGACATTATATATGGGTTTCCTTCTAGGTATGTTGTAGAATCTTCTAGCTTATGCAGTACGTAATGTGGGAGTGGCTAGCATAGGGTGATGCTCAAATCCTATTCGAACGTCCATTTCAGTATCGTAAGTGTATGAGACAGCTCCTAAATCGGCGATTTAACGTGAAATGTTGGATCAATTTTACCTATTAATGGAAACACCGATAACTCTGTAACAGGCCGTGTTAAACATGGTACCTTCTATGCCGTCCGTCATTGTCACACCGCTCTCCGATATCTTGCTTGACCATCACATGTCTCAGCTATCCTTGCTTGTCGCTATCTTTCAGCTCTCCCATGCTAGCGGTACTCAACTTGCTCTATAAGTTGTCCTTTTGTCCTCTCTCGCTTTAAAAAGTCCTCGTAATTACTTGATCCACATTTCACAAATGCAAATGGATTTGCCAATTTGTTTGATCACATGAGGTAGTCACTATAGTTAATTGACAGGAATTTATGGAACCAGCAAAGTCGCAGCAGTACGAATATATCATTTAAGGCTGCAACCACCCCCCAAAATTACGACCACAGCTCCACCAGTTACGGATAGTTTCGCACAAGAACTCTTATCAAAATCTAATCAATCTCTATCAACAGCTCCACACGTACTGTTTGTGCCATAAATCCTAATTTATCGCATGCATTTGGATGTATCAGCGAAAATAACTGCACAAGGAAACAAATTCACATCAACATCCCAGTACAAGCAAGCAGCAGCAAGCTATCCTCCAGCGTGTCTTATCCTTTCATCGTGGCTTTCCAACCATTGTAATTGGTCCAAAGGAAATGATGTCTAATTGGAATAAATTGCACACTTGTAAACAGAGACCTTCACTACGACTTCTTTCAAGGGTCTGTTACAGTTTCAATGGATGCCAGTTTGTGTGTGAGTGTGTGTAGTTGTCCTGAAGAGCTATATCTGTTCAATAAATTTTACTCGAAATAAAAACGAACGACACACAATTGGTGGTCAACACACGGAATTGGCTTTAAGCCGCGCGCTACAAACGAAACGAAAAGAATGTAAAGATTTCAAGGATTTGTATCTTTACAGAAGCGATCTCACACTGTCCGCATCTGTCGTCGACACGTGTGAATGGTGAAGATAAACTGCAATCATATTTTATTGTTTATCCAATGATGTTGTTTGTTGTACGTGCAAGGAAGCCGCTGCCGATGCGGCATAGCACAAAAGTAAAGTTAAGTAAATCATCATAAATTTTTGCAGGATTCTATTCAGGAATTGTGATAGGTACATACTCTTGGACTTAAGTAATATCCTTGCTGTGAATGCTTGAGAATTGATAGGCATTTAGTGGTTATGGGCGATACGCTTGAAAGGAATAATGGATCTAAACGATGAGTGGAAAGCAAATAAAGAATATTTTTGTCAATGGATGCAATGTCCTCGAAAATGGGGTAAAAATTGAGGAAATTTTTGAAGAACGGTTGCTTCAGCAAGCAGCACTGTTGAGGGACTCCAGTGATTTCAAAGGATTCTATAATTAATAGTACCTTCAATGGGATTGAGGGCCTTCGAAGACCGATCTAAGCTCATCTCCTATTTGGTGACCCCTCGATTGGTCTTGAATCAAACCAACCTGTGATCAGATTCCAACCAATCCAACCTATCAGATTCCAGAGTGGAACTAGTGCAACAACCTTCATTTTTTTAAAAAGCTTTTGCCCATATAGCGGTAGCATCGAATTTAAAGATTAGCACAATCACACAAAAACAATTCGATAGTTACGGTTTCTTCTGCATCATTACAGCTCCTGAAGTAATCGGGTTGCACCTATCGAACAAAGCCCAGTTGGTACACCAATCATGAAACTGGTTTCCCTTTTGTTCATTGACAAAATACTTTTGGTCCTTCTTTGGATCACAGTTGGCCATAGGCTGCGAAATATGATATATTCACCTCTGGCTGCCTAGAAGGTATTTCATTCCGAGGACGGCTCCAACTTTATGTCATCGGCTCACCTACATTTTCATTCTGCTGCTGCGCTGCTCCTTTCAGCTCCTCTTGGTGCTACTTCTTTATTATTATGGGCACAGTTTCGCTATTTTTTCGCTTCCAATTTTTATTCCATTTAAGCGAGCGGGAAATTAAGTATGACGAGCCCCGCATGATTTTTGGGTCCATCTGCATTTATCAGAGGAATCCCATCTTCGTTGCCACTCAATTAGACTGCTCACTCTTGGATGTGGCCGGATGCTGTTCGATGTTTCTGCAGCTATTCTGTTAGAATTGTACTTGTCTACTACTACTTGGAATTAATTTGCTAAGATGCCAATCGTTACCATGACGGCTATAATACACGCCTAGTCCTATGACATGATTTGTAAAGCGATGATTGCTCTCATTGCGTTGGTCCTGTATACTTTCTGTACGTTTTGACTCTCGTCCGCCCAGATTCAGGCCATTTTTTTCAGGAGTAGTTGTTCTTCATATTTACATCGTAAGTTGGCGAAAAAATAGTCTTGCATCTATGATAACGCCAATGTACTTAATCTTTAGTTTAGGGACTATGGTGCAGTTGCCGATTGTTACAGTTATGGTACTCAGTACTTACTTACCACTGACGAGTACCATCCCAGTTGTTTGTTCTGCTAGTTGTAGTCTCATATGTGCTAGCACCCCATTATGCTCTAGGTGTTTGGCTACCACTACGATAGCTGTACCTCCCGCAAAGCCAACTATTTTTGCAGGCCTGGAGATCATAAGCTCAGTATTATGTTCCACAATAAGGGACCTATCACGGAACTTTGGCGAACGCCACTTTTTACTACTACTTCCGTTTGGTTTGGGAATGAGAATCTTCTTACGTTCTTCAGGAATATAGCAGAATTAAGCGGGGGTATGTGAGCGCCCAAGAGATGTTGATCTTTACTCTTGCTTTGAGGTTAACTTTCCTTTTTAGTACACTAGTAGAGAGGGAATTCTCCATTTAATGCTGAACCCTTCCGTGCTTGTTCATCTTATATTTCGTTCCATTTTGCATATATTATTATGTGCGGAAACTCAGCAGAGAGTGATTCATAGTTTGTCGGCATGCAGAGACTTTTCTCGATCACGCTGTCATTGTCGAGTTCAGCTTGACTATCCACGAAGATTGTGACCCTAGATGTGTTCAGTTTCTTTCCTTGTTCAATGGCTCTTTCAATGGCGAACTTCATGTTCATACATCCATTTTAGACCCGCCAGTGCAGAGTTGAAAGTCCTGTGCACTGATTAATGCTTTCGATTCCCACTCCTGTGTTCCGAGTATCAGAATGGAGTATTTTTGCAGAAGCCTATGTAAGGTATGAGATACTGAGTCGGTTATTCTGGAAGAGCTCTGCTTCCATGTGCTTGATTGTCAAAGTTGAATCGAGCTATTGGCGAATTTCATTCGCATGAACTCATCCAGAGAAGGGAGATGTAGTAGTATTTCCAATCTGCCTGAGGTGTTAACCTCTGTTAATCTTACTTTTTCCAGCTTCTACACCACAAAAGGGGACATTGCCACGTAGTATGATTGAACTGATAGAGTCAGAGTGCTTGTAGAATTGGGACGACAATGGCTGTCGGATGACCACGATGGAATCCTTAGTGGAGTTTACGTTTACTTCGAGGTAGGTATATGTCTTTACTACAAAGATATAGCTGTCGAATTGTGACAAAAGCATCAGAATAGGAATAAACAGGGGCTGTCCAAAATGTGGCGTTTTGTCTCCTCTTTTATGTGTGTCCGCTAGTAAACTCCCTGTTAAATGCTGACTTTGCGGTACTCTCTGTAGGCTTATGCCTAGCATGTGACTACTACAATATGCAGCTCTCCGTAGACATGATCGATGAGTGATACATTAGGAATAGGCGTTCAGTTAATAATATTAAAACAAAGGCTGTTTTCCTTACTAGAAGGTGGAAGCTGACTGATCTAACTCGGCCACGGCTAGATGTGTCATTATTAAAATTGTCTCGCATTTGGCAAGATATTGTTCTAATAGGATACTTTGAATTTATACGGCAAATTTTTTTCTGTATGTCACTGCAACAATTTTTTCGTCTGTGCCCATCGAAGGAGCATTCGGATCACTTTTTTTATCCAAGAGGTTGTCAGTTTCATAATTTCTTTTACAAATTCCCTTATAAATTCTAAACATTTTCAAATTTTTGGTAAGAGATTGTTCAAGAGCAAATCGAACCACTTCTTACCGCAGAGACTTGAGCCTCAATATCTTCAGGCACGCTAGTGTTGCCAGCATTGAAATAACACACTCTCCAAAAGAAACCAACAGATGGCTCGGGTTGAGGCTTGTTCATTAACTGGAGTTGGGTTATCTTCTTCTATTACCCCCTCTATATATTGTCTCCATTTAACAGCTGTTAAAAACACACCACCATTGCGTGTGTATCTGTGACTAGATTACCTCGACTGTTGTTTCGATAGTGGAACTTCTGGGGGCATTTAAGGTAATACGATTCCATTGTGCATCGCATTGTCTTTACTCAGAATTTGCAAAGTCGACTGTGCCAATGTAATTTAATGGAATTATTTTGATTTTTATTGCGATGGAGCTTTGAATTGTAGCGCTTTTAAACCACATATGTACATGGCATTCGCTACCAAACCATGTTGGGGTTGTTTTCATTTTATGCGCATAGATTTTGGCTGCGCCATTCCACAAGTAATAATCAAATAAGCTTCGCGGAATCTCTTTTTCCGAGAATCATTTCGCTGTCACATTATACAACCGCCCCAAAAGCTACCATTAACAACTCGCTGAGTAGGATGCCTTTATCCATTTCGAATTTTTTGATTCAATTTCAATTATCTAGAATTCCCAGGAACACGATACATCATACTGTCGGATGGAAAACATCGCCCGCCTACTTCTAATTTCTCGAGTAGATTTTAATTAATTTAATTTCCATTGTTACTAAGTAATTATGCCTCAGAGCGGATGCTATCTGCAGCTTTGTGTGTAGCCATAATTAACGTAATTGCACATCCACAGGGTGTTTGAAACCGATGACACCTTTCCTGTTTGTATTTTCTTCTGTTTTTTTGTATGTGGAGGCGTGGGCGACATTGTACGTTTGACTTTAAAATTTAACAGACACACGGGGGAATAAAATGTCTCTATATATGTAACTTTCCTTTTGCTATAGTGAGAACCGGTATCGTGAGAGCGATTACGAATTTCCTAAGAACTGAAGCACTACCAATTTTAAAATTTAACAAACAAATACCTGCCACCCCCCGGGACATAGGGCGTCCACAACGCCTGCGCACCATCTTCTTCGAAATTTAGCAACGCGTATCAGGTCTTTCTAACTCATTCAAAGTAAAATCGATTCGTCCTCGATTGCAGACCATTTCATGGAGGTATGTATATAACTCTATGTGAGAGCAGGCAGACATCGTCAGTGTAATTGAGGTCTTTATGGCACGATGTCTTTTTCCATTGAATTCTACTGCTTCTTTCTGATAATGCTGTGCGGATAACATCACCAATTACCACCAGGAAAAGCAGCGGTGATAAAATGCAGCCCTCTCGTACTCCATTTTGAATTTTAAAAGTGTCACTAAGGTGATGCTACAGGTCCCAGTAGAAGCAGAAGTCTCTCCAGTTAGGCCGATCCTTAGGTAACTGCCTCCAGTTGCGCACTTCAAGTTGGTTGAGGTCTCCTTTTTCCTGTGCACCCCACCTTAGGCGAGGTCTACCTATACTGCATTGTCTCTCCGAGTTAAATTCGAAAACTCTCCAGGCCAGAACATAGATTTCCATTTGCTCCATATGTTCTTGCCATTTTAAGCGACTGATGCGCATAACTAGGTCGATGTCGCTATACAGCTCGTAAACTTCGGCGTTGAATCGTTTTCTCCAAAGCTCGTCAAGGCAAACGGGACCGAATATTTTATTAAAAATTTTTCTCTCGAAACGACCGAGGATATATTCATCCGCTTTTGAAAGAGTCGAAGCTTCAGCGCCATAAAGCAGAACTGGGATGATTGAGTCCTTGAAGAGAATCCCCCTTGTTATTCGGGACAGGGCTTGACTACCCAATTGCCTTCTCAGCCTGAAGAAACAGTGATTTGCCAAAGAGTTACTTTTCGTTTTATTGCAGAGTCGAAGTACACAAAGTCCCTTGCTACCTCAAAGTTATGTCTGTCAACTTTGATGTTCTGTCCGATTCGCCGAGGTTGTGTGTCCCTACTTGTTGACAGCATATACTTGGTTTTGTCCTCATTTACAGCTAAACCCATTTTGGCAGCTTCCGTTTCGATACCAGCAAGTTCTGCTAATTATGTCAATGTCGTCGTCGTACACTAGTAGTTGCACAGACTTTTGAAAGACTGCGCCTTCGGTGTTGACTTGTGAGTATTGCGCAATTCTTTCAAGAATGATGTTAAAGGAGTCACATGATAGCGCATCGCCAGGGACCTCACTTACGTAAAGCCAACCAGATGAACTCGCGATTAACGCTCACAAGAACACAATCTATACCCAACCAGTTTAACAGATTGCCCTTACTCTGCAACTTGACGGTCATCTGTTCATTCCACACCTCTGGAAAAGGATCAATTTCTCATTCGTTTTTTATGAGAGGACTTAAGAGCTCTGATCTAGAAAAATCGATAGGGATTTTACACTGTCCACCGCTTTGTTCTCCTTGATGGCTTGCATCACGGCTGCGACCTCTGTATTGCTAGATGGTCCGATACGTAAGCGGGAATTGCTCATTCCTCATTAAAATTCAGGACCATCGCGGTGTCGTCTAAATCATTTTACACAATCGCTAAATGCTTCCTCCATCTTCTAAGCTAGACCTAATTGAATATTAGCAAGGAACTGTGGTAGTTTTTAACGAAGTGTTGTCTGAAGCTTTCGTTCTCGATAAGCTCTTCGATAATAGATGCTCCGAGTTGCTGCATCTTCGGCATCTGCAGCTAAAGCGTCATGTGAAGTCATGTCTTATATAACGTTGCGCTTACCATCTTTTCACATCTTACTGGGCTACAAGCACAGACCATTCTAATGCAGAGGTTACTGCAATTCTAGCTTTTGATTGAAATACGCTCTTCGATCAGGCGCCACGAGTTCTACCGATAGTCATGTGTTGAGGTTTTTCTACTTTCTACTTGTAAGGCGTCGGCTCATAGCACAGTGATCTATCTGGTTAGATATTCGCTGGAAATCAGATAAGACCCATCTGATATTTTTCTCACACAAAATTACTAAATAATGGTGGTTCTTCTTACGCTCTAGAATCATGCTTTCAGTATCCAGTCACTATTATGTTTCCAAGATATGATTCTTTTACGTGCTGCTGGTGTGAACCAGATTCCCATGCATTTCCATCTGGTTTGCTAGAGTAAAATATTGGCTCTATTGAATATATTCAGCATGCCTGTCAATCCTTCACCGCATGAATGCTCGCTCAAACGCTCAAATTGAAGGAATCTGGTGACATGAATTATGTCATATGCATCTACAACAGAACCAGGCGTGCTCTTGTAAGCTTCTGTACAGTCGAGAGTAGGTTTATTGGTAAGGGTAGGCGATGCATATGCAAAAAATTTCTTTTTTTCGTAGGTGTAGAGATCAAGAGAACTTTTTTGGTGATTAGCTCCATGTTTTGCCGAAAGCACCCTTATAGTGCCAGGAGACTGATATTTTTGATTCGACATATCTTACCTAAAGAAGTAGTTTATCACTGTACTTCGCTTCATTGGCAATGCCAGTATTGAAGCCATTTAGCACTGGCGGAGGCAGACCGCTCTAGATCGTAACAACGAGAACGTCCGCACGTCATCCAATTATTGTCTGATTGACAAGAAGTCTCTAGGCATAGTTCTACAGAAAACGGTAAAATCATCCGCATATGCCTGAGCGTGTACATTAGAAGTTAGAGAAGGAAGTTAGGAAGTCGTGTGGACGGGCACTGGGTTCTATGATTAATTGAGGATGGGTCCGAAGACTTGTAGCTGGAAGTGTGTCCAGAAAACGTACGCAGTACTGAAGTGCTAGTAAATAATAAAAAAGCACAGGAAACCAGGAACAATCATCCACACTCATTACTGGAAGGCGTACGATTGTTTGGGTGCAGTGGCAGTGACCCTGACAATCCATTTGTTGCTCCTGATGGCACACATACTCAACAGATCGAACCCCAGTGGCGTGTCGTAAAAAGAGAATTTTATAATGACAATTATTTCAATAATTTTACTGATAGTTAAATATCAGTGGAGGAGGGAAATAACAAAAAAAATTAGATCCATTTGAAGAGTTGCTTAAAGCAGTTGTGAATGTTTATGGTGATTTTCGAAAAACTAATAGAACTCTTGTTTAATTCAAAAAAAAATATATAAAATTTAATAAAAAGAACTAAAAATACTAAATTTTTTTTTTCATTTCCTCAAAAAATAAATATTATATTTATGTTTTTTAGGCCATTTGAAGGCAAAAAAAAATTAAAATTTTGGCTCAGTGCACAGCACAGTTTTGCACCTTTTCAGAAGGCTGGCAACTAAATGCTGACATCGTTCGACTGGAATACTCTGCCATATTTCCTTTACGTTTTGGAACAGTTCTTCAGCATTTTTACTTACTTTTTTCTCCAGAGCCCTTTCCACATCTGCCCAAAGGTTTTCGATAGGGTTTAAGTCAGGGCTCTGCGTTGGCCAATCCAAAACATTAATGTTTTTTTAAGGAAAACCACTGCTTAACGCTCCGAGCAGTGTGTTTTAGATCGTTGTCCTGCATAAAAGTAAATGGATCAGGCATGTGTTGAACTGCAAATGGCGTCATTGTGTTGCACAATATGTCCCTAAACAAGTATTGCCAACACTAAACCAGGAAAATGCACCTGAGCTACATGCTGAACTTTACTCATCGCTTCAAAGCACTTGTTTCCAAAAATCAAGAGGTTTTTCAGCGTGTTCTCTTGCGAATTGTATTCTTAAATTCTTTTTGGAAACGTGCGCTTTTTTCTGGCAATGCATCCACGCAATCCATTTTCAAGTAATCGGCGTCTTATGGTTCTTGCTGATACTTTTTCATCTAAATGTGCACTTTCGAACAAAAAAGATCCTTAGCAATCGCCCGAATTGACTTTTTTTCAATGCAGTATTTCGTGACAATAATTCTGCGCAATTCGGGGGTGCAACTCTTTTTGCGACCCATTTCTAAAATAAATTAAACTTATGTATAACAGCATGTTCCAATTACTCTCATCCACGTTTTGACTGTTAAGACACTATTCCTATTTAACATTTTTGTTTTCATTCAATTCGTCATTTTCGATTTAATCGACTTCATATACATACATACATATGTATGTAGCTGAATACTCTCTCAACTTCGCCATTACTGAATGGTAACTATAAGTAGGAAAATACGAACTTGGACAGATTTCCAAATAGTGAAAGATTGCACGCACTTCTATAAGTAGAAACTTAAGTCCAAAATTGTATGGTGCACTCTGTATTTTTCCAAGAAACTAGTTTTAAACTCTCCAGTTCATGCATAATTTTGTAAATATTTTCAGAATCATATTCTTTAACCAATTCCACAATTTTATCTGTGTATTTGAACCACAAATATTTTCAGCCGCAATGCAATTCATTTTCTTTTATACGTTCATGTTGATCTATTTGCTTCAACAGTTCAAAATCAAAAGTTTTGCATTTGTTCCTAATTTCACTTTTAGTCTCAAAGTCCACACCTTTAAGTTGTTTTGTCGACGTTGTAACCTAAATACGAGTTCTTGAAAGTATGGTCTATAGTAATATCACTTATTTTCTGGATAACGGCGTCATCGAAAATAATTATTTTCTTTAAGAAATTTACCAAAATAAAAAATTTACTTTAGTGACTTCTTCTAAAACGTGTTTTTGAAAAAAAAAAAAACTAAAAAAACATACATATGTACATATACATATGTTTTTTCATCATTGTAAAATAGTTGAGCTGCCTTGTAGCACTTTTCAATAGTTTGAGCAATTTGAAAATGAGTCTATCCATTGCTCAGTCAATCGTTTAATGGCAGAGTATATGCTCATTAAGCTTGTATTGCAGGCATTTTTTTAATTCATTGAATCCATTGTTTATTAATCTATACAGTTGGTTATAGGCGTTTATTCTTCCAGCAGAGTGACTAAACCAATTAAAAGTTTCAGCTACCAAATATTCGATAATAGATGGTAAAGTCAATTCAACAGAGGCTGATACGGCTAGTTGCAGAGAGTGGCATACACATGGTACTAAAATGAGACTAAGACAATTCAACAACAATTATTTATAAACTCTCGTTTATTTATGCCAATCAAAACGCTAGCGTTGTCAGTCCCCAAACCTCTTAATTGTTTCAAAGGCGAATCATAATCGACCAAAGTGCTTTTATTTGCTTATACCATACCTTCTGCATCAAATGTTTCCAGTGTAGCTAAGTCAAAAAAGAAAGTTACAATATTATTCTTCATTGTACTGAAGTACTTTATCACTATGCCCAAATACTTTTATGACCAGATCCAACATCATCATGTCTTAATTGCCTTCTGAAAAATGGTGAAACTACTTGTTTTATTACAGCTGCACATTTTGTTCTTTTCATCGTGTTTGAAATTTTTTTAGTGCCTGCACTGTCACTAGAAATGTTCTTTACACAAGCCATGAAGTGATCAGCCGTCCAAAGTGTTGTATGCATTGCGATAAATTGAGCGGATCGAATTTCGCTGGTTTTTAGAGCCTTACTTACTTGCTCTTCCTTTGGAAAAACTATTTTCTTATTAAAACGTATTCCGTTTGAACAAGAAATGTGTTTTCTCGTGTTAAGATTCTGCTTTAAAGAAAACTTTTTCAGCATTACTTCAACATTGCAGTCTTTTGCAACGTGATTGATGTGGGATATCTTGCGCAGTTAGTCAGTCCTTAAACAAACTATTCTTCAGGTAGTCATCTTCAACAAATTTTCCGAATTTGATTCTGCAATGAAATGCATAAGCAAAATGCACATACATACAAACATATGTGCACATTTAATGTATGTCCATGTTAAACCATTATTAAGGTATGTACTACTTCAGTTTAGTTGTCGCCCTATGGACATCTGATTCTGTTGATGCAATAGGTTCAAAATTCGAATCAGAATCTTGTGATGTTGACGCTGAAGTTGATGGAGTTGATTCCGATTGAACCCTACTACAAAAAGTTGAAGAAAAACCATTCTATTTTCATTATATGTATGTAAATATACATATGTACATACAAACCTATGTATATCAAATTTTGTCCAAGTAACTCACTTTTTTAGGAACCGATCCATTCTCTATTCCTTAAATAAAACGCAATGAAAACAAAACACGTCACATCGCAACAGAATTCGGAAACGCAGTAACAAACCAAGAATCTGTCAATGGGTTAGTTCAGAGTTCAGACACAAATAAAGTTAAAATGTAGTGTTACCAGAGTTTGTGAATTTACCGATTTTGATGTAACAAAATTAACTAAAGAAAGGCTACGTATATGTATCATTAAATAAATATTCTTTTGGAGAAAAAATATTCCACTTTAATATACTATTATTTTTCGAAAAACATAAATATGTATATGTGTCCTCTGCAGCTCTAAAATATTCCACAAATGGAATATTATATTCCACTACGGTCACACTGGCATTAGGCGATAAATCAGGAGAATATGGGCAACGGCTCATTATTTTGTCGCGACGTTTTGAAACTTCAGAAATTAAATTGTTTATTTGGCTGTGTGTGAACCAGCGTTGTCATGATGCAGGATGACACGTCGTTTTTTGTTTGTTTTACGCAATTCACTGATGACTTCCGGCAAATTGTTGTGAACCAATTGGCATTAACAGTTCTTCGATCCTCTTAAGCTACAGTAGCAACATGACTAGGCTGACCAGACGTCCTCTTTTAAGAGGATATGTCCTCTTTTTGTCAAAAAAAAAAAATGTCCGGTATCTTTTTGGAAAAACATGCAATTTGTCCTCTTTTTGGATTTTCTCAGTTAACTAGATTTTTGACATCACAAAACTACAACAAAACTTTTTTCAACACTAATTCAGAAATTTTCTGCATCTTTCTTCTGAACACAACGCCATCTTACTTTCATTTATTTTACCTGAATTTGTTAAAATTTATGCTTTTTTTGTTTTAATGAATAAAAAAATATTATGTTTTTTATTATGGTTGTTTTTTTTTGTTCTTAAATTTTTCATTTGAGATTTTTGAAGGTGTCCTCTTTTTCGTGGGCATGGATTTGGTCACCCTAAACATGACCCGATTTACTGAAAAAACAAGCGATCATTTTTTACGAAAGGTTTTTGCTCATCCTGGAATACCCAAACAGTGGATTGTCGCTTCGATTCGAGTTCATACAAGTATATCCAGGTTTCGTCTCCTGTATTATTATTATTATTATTATTATTTGTGTAGGGTCATTTTGCACTGCGACCTAATGGTCTATTGTGCCCCCTGCCTTGGAGAGGTTCGTTCCCTCGTTAGAGTTCCCCTCGCATCTTGATTCCATCAGAATTGTGTTTGAGGGTCATATCCTCTGGCTTTGCCTTGGCGAGAATAATTCACCTTAGAGCTCTTTCTCCAGACCAGTTTCTTTTAAGAATCTGAGTATGAGAAGCGGGTTCATGGTTGGCATATCCTCAGCTGATAATTGGTACTTGCCCAAGTATTTCAGTCTTTTGTGGGTCAGTGCCCCACACGATTCCAAAAGATGCTCCGGAGACTCACTTGACTGGTTGCAGAATCTGCAAGGGTCTTCATTTGTTATTCCTAGTTTCCTTAAATGCTCCCTGAATTTGCAATGCCCCGTTAGGAAGCCCCGTTAGGATTCGTAGGATGTTGCTGCTAAGGCATATGCAGGCTTCAAATCTTTTCCGGTTATAATGTCCCAGTAGTTTCTTAGCTTGCCTCAGGCCTATAGTGTTGTTCCAGGTTCTCGCCCTGTCTTCTTTCTCCATTTTCCTGAATTCTTCACGGATGTACGGACATTTGACACGACCCTTTCTTTAGCATCGGTCAGCTTGTGTGGTATCCACCTAGCACAAATTTTCTTCACAGCTTAATGTTTTGACAATATTGATTGAATTGCGGTCTTATTAATGCCCAAGGTTGCTTCTATCCCACGGTTTATTACATGCCGATCGGTTTCAATCATGGCGCGTACGGCATCAATGTTTTCTGGAACAACAGCACTGCAAGGACGACCTTCATGAAATTCTCCACTGACGCTAGGACGACCGCGTTTGAACTCTCCAATCCAGTTATAAATTGGAGCACTGAATTAAATTTAATTAAAGGATTCAAAAAGAGCTCATTGGTTGCATCAACACACAGAAGGAAAACACAATGGTATAAGTCTGATTTCGGTGATCAGATGATGTTTTGCTTGTTGATATTGTATCCCTGTTTTGGCCTCGTTTACCTTAAGATCAACTCGTTTCGCCTTTTTTCGGAGTCTCGAAATCAGCCATCGCTTCGTAGAGCTCTAGACGATCAATGCTAACATATGCGATTTTAGAGTTGATGAAAATCCTGAAGTTGTCAGTTACTTGGCTTTCCTGTAGAACTGCCGGATGTTGTTCCTGTGCCGGGAGTCTTCGAGTTGATTAAGTTGAGAGACTGCGTATGCGCTCTTCTTCCTACACACCTTTTTCTTCTCCTGGCTCGGTAAACTTCCCTTGTTGCCTTTATTCAACATTGCATATCCTTAGGATGTGCATCTTCTGTCAACTTTTCCTGTTGTTCGCAAACAAACATATCGAGTCCCTTCTGAAGGTGGTTAGTATCCCAATGTGATACTGCGTCCACTGAGTGAAAACTTTAGTAGAAGGTGCATGCGCAGCGGAAAGTCTCTCAATCAGGTGCTCTTTTTACTCTTAAGCGATTCCAGGTGCGCGACGTTAAGTCTCCTTTTTTAAGCTATGCGCAGTTTCTTCTCTTTGGACCTTCGATCTCGGAATCTAGCTTCTATGGAGATAATGGTTAAAGTCGACGTTTGTCCCTTTGAATATGTGTCCATTCAGAATATTTGATGCTCGTCTTGCGTCGATCAGCCCATGATTCGACCATCTGAAGACAGTCAGGTTTCTGTGTAGATTCGTATTCTTGGGAACCCTGTGCTACTTATCACCGTATTACGAGGTGCTGCAAAATCGATCGATGGGAAGTCGTTGCAACCCATTGAATAAAGACCGACTCGGGTAAATCTCTTGAAATGTATCTCAGTTGACCATACAGCATCTGTTCTACTTTTTTGATGGGTAGCCTAACTATTCCCTGTACTACATCCTTATTGTGTTCCGGAATGTAAAGTATTTTTGGAATTCATATCTACAGGCCCCTAAGGATATTCGAAATTAAAAGCAATTGACTTGTCAATAAATACCCTCGCCTATGAACCTGAGCACCCTGTTCAACTTTCGATAACAGAATCAATTGCATTATGTAGGCACAATAACAAATTCTCTATGCTGAGGGAACTTCATCAAGGAAGGGTATTCTGGAGGCAGGCAAAAACAATTTGCCCACACATTAGACGCCTTAGCGACATTTTCCTCGATTTCACTCGATAATTGAGTTGTTAACTTCGTTATTTCATTATGTGCAGCTGTGGATGATGTCGTACTAGCTTCTCTATTACCAAGTCCCACCCGCAACGTATCAGTTTAAATTGGCATCCTCTATTCTATACAAGAAGCAAAGGATGTCTGCTTTCACGATTTTTCTTTTTCCAGGAAACATCCTCAAAGATAATGACATCATCATTACGATCTCTTTCAGTCGCTTAACTAAATGCGTGCAATCATATCAAATTACCTCGAATGAGCACGAAATAGAAAGGAGCAGGAATAACGATGTCAGGTGGTGATGGTAACGAGTAAGGAAACGGTGGTAAACCGGATTTCCAATCCCTAAATTCCTCGCCTCGTGAATTCGACTGCTCCGGGGCCCCCCCTATGAGCTTTTAGGGGGACGTGCGACACAACGTAACCCTAAATGGCAATCTAGTGTCGCCAAATGTGTGCGAAAGTGAGATTAATATTTGAGTAGAATGGCGCTAAAAACAGAGCATCCTCCGTAGGTGTCTCAGTATCAGTTACATTCAGTAGCAGGGCGAAGTCGCAGATTGAAAAGGAAATGAAGGAAACGAAGGAAATCACGTCAATAAATAAAAATACTTGAGATTAAAGATAAAGGATGGATAGATGATGGAGCTGGGGAGTGGGTGGCGGGTGGAAGTGGGCGATGGGTGGCGCCGAGAGGAGAAAAAGTGATTTCATCGTTTTCGTTTTCTTTTTCTTTTTTTTAATGAGTAAATGGTAACGCTGACTAACAGTTACCAGCTAATATAATGGATCGCTTGCCATTTTTATTGTGAAAGTTAAATGCCACGAAACGAGTTCTCTTCGCTCCTTTTCCATTGGCAGGACGTCAGAATAAATTACACAGAAGGAGTTTTGCTCAATCTAAATTGGGAGCATCAGGGGATGTTTTTGACTTCAGTGACGTAGGAATGAGCCAGGTATGGGGAACGAGTAATGAAAACGAGTTCAAAGATGGTTTGGATAGAGCAGATGAGGTAATAGAAATTGGAATGATCTAAGGATGATCTCTCATTTATTTTTATTTTTGATTTGAGAGGAATATGGCGAATTTCCCCCAAAAAGGATTGCAATAAACTTATTTTATTCATGTTGTACATAAATTCTAATGCATTTATTCCTCAACCGGTGCACGTATTTTAAACTTTAGACGAGGTAATCAGCGGCTATATAACTAGCAACCGATGAGGAAAAATTTGATAAATGAATCGGAAATAAATACAATCAGGGAGAAGACTGATCTCCGATACCTCGAATATGAACATCACGCACTGACATGTAAAAGTCAAGATCGCTCGACTCCTGCAAATGTTGCGTAAGGGGCTGCAAGTAAGCATTTGCAAAACGGATGTTCCGAAAAGGGTGTAAATACAACATAGCATAGTACTGGAAGCACAAGCTGTCCTGAATTCCAATTGAAATAAGCACTACCCCGATCTGATGATAATGATTATTTGTAAACCTTAACTTTAATCTTGATTGAAAAAATCACCACTTACCAAATGCGCAATCCATATCTGTGTACACAGACGGCTCCAAAATGGACACTGGCGTTGGTTCTGGCATTTTCTCCGAACCGCTGGGAATAGCACGATTAATCCGACTCCCAAACCATCGCAGCGTCTTCCAAGCGGAGGTCCTAGCAGTGACTACAGCAGCCCGTGAGTCTGGTTTCGGCAATACCTCCGGAAGGTATCACCTTTTTTATTGACAGCCAGGCTGCTATGAAAGCAATTACTGCCGTTGAAATAAAACCGAAGCTTGTGATGCGCTGTCGCGAAGAACTCAAGGGTCTTGGCACCCAGCATAAGGTCACACTCTGCTGGGTTCCTGGACACGAAGGAATACCAGGCAACGAGAAGGCTGACGAGCTAGCAAGGAGTGGCTTTGCACTGACCACCGAATTGACAGACCCATCCGTGAGAATCCCGCCTTGTTCACTTAAACTCGAAGCAGGAGAAAAAGCCACGAGAAAGGCAAACTACAGGTGGAACTCCATAGAAACCTGCGTTAGTACAAGGAAACTATGGCCCACTTTTGACAAAGCGAAAACCGAGAGACTTGTTCGGGAGGATCGGAAATCCATTTCCACCCTCGTGAGTATTATTACAGGGCACAACACTCTACGGTACCATATGAAAAAACTACGCTTGACAGAAGAGGAGCTCTGTAGAGGCTGTGGCGATGAGGAAGCGATTGAGGACACAACCCACTTCCTATGCCACTGCCCCGGCCTCCAACATTCCAGATACAGGTTCCTGGGAAGACACTTCTTCAATCTCAGAATCTCTCCCCGCCAGCCCACATACCTAACCTAACCTATTAGTTCACTATATCGAGCGTCTACTGTATTCTCATCTCCCGTGTTTCGTTCTTTCATCCAGAATCCGCAATTAGCAAAGAGTGACACCTAGCTTTCAGGAATAAAATACCCTGGTTGGTGGTCGTGGTGCACATCTCACCAGAGTGAAACCTAGCTTTCAGAAATAAAATACCCTGGTTGGTGATCGTGCTACGCATCTCACAAGAGTGACACCTAGCCTTCAGGAAAAAATAATCTGGTTGGTGGTCGTGGTGGACATTTGCTGTTAGCTAACAATAATATTTCTAACATCCGCACATAAGGATTGGGCGTGATGACCATAAGAGGGCTGGAGAAGACAAAGGGATGTTATTAGAGAGCAGATAGTCGCGCACTCCAGATTATTTTTTCTTTTAAACTACGTATTGATTTATATTATTCTTTTATTGATCTGAAATTAAACTGTGTAAATATTTAAATATAATAAATATAGCGAGTGCACGTCATCGCTACAATTGGTGACCCCGACGTGATCCAAGAATAACAAAATCCACGAACACGACTGTGCGCACAAACATATATATACTTATATTACGACCCATATGCCATTGTATTGTATTTGTGTTGGGTCATCTTGCACTGCGACCTAATGGTCTGCCTTGGAGAGGTTCGTTCCCTCGTTAGAGTTCCCCTCGCATCTTGTTTCCATCAGAATTGTGTTTGAGGGTCATATCCTCTAGCTTTGCCTTGGCGAGAATAATTCACCTTAGAGCTCTTTCTCCAGACCAGTTTCTTTTAAGAATCTGAGTATGAGAAGCGGGTTCATGGTTGGCATATCCTCAGCTGATAATTGGTACTTGCCCAAGTATTTCAGTCTTTTGTGGGTCAGTGCCCCACATAATTCCAGAAGATGCTCCGGAGACTCGCTTGACTCCTTGCAGAATCTGCAAAGGTGTTCATTTGTTATTCCTATTTTCCTTAAATGCTCCCTGAGTTTGCAATGCCCCGTTAGAAAGCCTGCTAGTATTCGTAGGTTGTTCCTGCTGAGGCTTATGTAGGCTTCAAATCTTTTCCGGTTATAGTGTCTCAGTAGTTTTTTAGCTTGCCTCAGGCCTATAGTGTTGTTCCGGGTTCTCGCCCTGTCTTCTTTCTCCATTTTTCTGAATTCTTCGCAGATGGTATGTTCCCCTATTCCGCAGAATGGTTCAGGGCCAATGAAGGGTTCTGCAGCTCCTTGTCTTACCAATGAGTCTGCTATTTCATTGCCTTTTATCACGACATGACCGGGTACCCAGCAAAGTGTAACTTTATTATGTCTGCCTAATTCATTCCCAAACAAGTTTCGACTTAATAACATAGGAATCGAGTGCTTTGATAGCTGCTTGACTGTCTGACAGTATTGCTATATCACAGTTTATATGTCCTCTTTCGAGATTGAGTTGGATGCATCTGTCCATAGCATGTATTTCAGCTTGGAAGATGCTGGTACTCTTACCCATGGGTTCTGAGTGTTTCGTTCTTGGCCCAAACACTCCTGCCCCTGTCCTTTCCTCAGTCGTCTGTGTACCACTTTATCGCGTGGTTACTCAGTCCATATATTGCGGAATCGTTGCTCCATTCTTTCTTGTTACTTAACTTGGTGCGAAAGTTTTCTCCCAAAGTTAAATTTTTTAATATTGTCATCCCTAGGGATTGCCGGAAGGGGAAGTTTTTTAAGAAGTGCGTCATATTCTTTCGAGCTGACACATTTCTCCCTTCCAATACCTTCCTTTGCCTTTCTTAGGATCGTTCGCTTCGCACTTTGCTCCACTACGAGATGGAGCGGAGTCAGCTCTAAGAGTACTTCCATCGCAGGAGTTACACATGTTCTCATGGCCCCAGTGATGCAGAGGCACTCAAGTCTTTGCACTTTAGTGAATCTTTCCCTCGTTGTGACCAGACTGGTTCATTTTACCCAAGCTATCGCCCCATATGTGATCGTTGGCCTCACAATGGCAATATACATCCATCTTAGAATGTTTGGGCTGAGTCCCCAAGACTTGCCCGCAAGGCTCCTACATATCATTAGAGCACGGGTAGCCTTTTTGGATATCTCCTCTGTGTGCTTTTTCCACATGAGTTTACTGTCTAGGTGTGGCCCTAGATACTTTACCTCTGTTACCGGTGTCAGTAACACGCCCGACAGTCGGATCGGTTTTAGTTTTAGTTTTCTTTTCCTCGTGAATGGTACTATCGTGGTTTTAGCCGGGTTTATATTCAACCCAGCCTGATGGCACCATTCTTAAGTTGCTTTTAGGCCCCTTGGTATAATATCACATAGGGTCTCTTCAAACTTTCCTCTGGCAATCAGTACAATGTCATCAGCATAAGCTTGACAGTTGATTCCGAGGTTTGTTAGCTTTTCAAGTAGTTCGTCCACAACAAGGCCCCACATTAGAGGAGAAAGCACTCCTCCTTGCGGACATCCCCTTGTCGTGTTGACCTTGATAACTTCCCTTGATGTCTGAGTTTCTGCTGATCTTGTTCTCAGTACCTCATACATCCACTTAGATACTGTTCTGCTTACTCCTTTCCTGTCCAGGTTTAATAGCTCCATGCGAAGTGTTGTCAAATGCCCCCTCTATGTCTAGGAAGGCGCAGATTACTGTCTCTTTTGTTTCAAGAGCTCCTTGAATAATTTCCGTCAGCTGATAGAGAGCGGTCTCTGTAGATCTGCCCGTTCTGTATGCATGCTGACGATGATGAAGTGGGGATGCGCTAAGAACATCCTCCCTTAAGTGATTATCCACAGCTTTCTCCATTGTTTTTAGAAGGAACGATGTTAGGCTGATCG